>CM053267.1:25378704-25765125 GCA_028583415.1 Protea cynaroides
CATCAATAACAATGAGTATCGCCACTACAAGATACTCAGAATTGCATTTAATGTAGATAACATAGACATGCTTTCTTCTAAAATATTACTACCGAAACAGTGTTTTACCCCTAAATGTCCAGTCAACTGTTGCGCCTCAGACATTTCGGGGAAAACCAGCTAGCTCTAGGTTCGAGTGGCATTTCATCCATAACCACAACTCATCTGTTGATTTTTCAACATCAGTCGGTTCGGACCTTCACATGGTCTCACCCAAGCTTCATCCTGGTGATGGATAAATCACACAGTTTCGGTTTCATAAGCAATGACAATTTCCTTATGAAGACTCGATTTCGCTATGGCTCTGGGGTGTACCCCTAACCAAGCCACTGCCTATGAGTCATTGGCTCATTCTTCAACAAGCACGGGTCAGAGCCCCGGTCTCCTCCCACCACTTAGGAGCTTATGGTTTCTTGTTCTATTTCATTCCGATGAGGGTTTTTTTCACCCTTCCTTAACGGCACTACTTTGCTATCGGTCACCCAAAAGTATTTAACCTTGTAAGGTGGTCCTTGCTGATTCACACGAGATTCCACGTGCCACGGAAAGCTACAAAGCTGATTACTTTAGCAGATTTCTTCGAGCGAACAGGAAGATATCATGACAAAACTGGAAACATGATCCATTGTTCAATAACGAATGCACATCAGTCTGGCAAATGGGCATCCTTCGTGCAATTGAACTTCCTTCGAGGGATAATGGGTATGGAAGGAGAAGATGCAAAGGAAGGCTTCAATCAGCACAAGTTCACATCCTTTAGCCTTCATGCAATCTAGAAAATTTCGTTTTGTAGAAGTTCAATGAGAGATGGAAGTTAAAACCCTTCTCCACCGTGGAGAAATAAGAAAAATTATGGAGGACAAAACATCAGAAATCAAAAAGGGGAGAAAACCAGAGGCAGGTTTCAAATGAAAGGGACGATGATGAATGCTTGTAAATGGTTAGGGAAAAAACCAGTTGCAGGTTTCAGGTGGGAGGGACATTGATGAAAACTTGTAAATGATATCTGTTCTTGATCCGATACAAATCCAATACACCAACCGATTCAACTACCCGTTTCAGTATCGGCTTGGTGTCGCTGCCGACACTGATACAAATACCTAAAACCACTGTTTAAATGAGATTCCCATCTCATCCATTTGTCTTCCTGAATACTTGAGGTAAGAATTTGTGGGATCACATGATTGGTCCGACTATCTGACATAAGCCTATGGTGATTCATATACTTCTTTTTGTTTTTTGGTAAAAAGAAAGTTTATTCATCAATAAATCAAGATACAGCCGATGCATCAGTTACAATAAGCTCCGGAAGCCATGGAATGAAAACTGGCCACAAAACCGATCTCAAAGCAGTAAAGGCCTTCCTCGCAAGGGAATGGGCAAATCCATTGACTTCCCTTGAAATGAAAGAGAAACAACACTCTCTGCAAGATGAGCTCAAACAAAATATGTCGCTCAAGATAGAAAATAACGAACTCATGCCACAAGCATTTTTAGAGTGGATGAAATGAAACAACTCTTTACACACAATCAGATTCAACCATAACATGAGTATAGCCATCATCAATAGCATCTCTCAAAGCCGCCCGTAAAGCAAGAGCTTCACCTACAATGGCTTCCTGAAACAGCCAAGGTATGGACACAACCTTAATAACATCTCCATTCGAGTTCCTCAAAACATAACCCAAGCCACCAGATGAAGAATCAAGAGGTAGACTATAGTCTGAATTGATCCTTATAAAACCCGAGGAAGGAGGAACCCAGCTGTGGGACTGCGGGGCAGGATGGGAAGGAACCACAGAACCTAAATTAGTATGAAAAGGAGTAGAAGCAAACTCATTAAAAGCAGCAGTAGCTTGTTGCTGACTCATATACTTCAAAAGTGCTAAACTAGCATCCACACTTAAAAATCCACAGCGACCCAGATCACCTAACTTTTTTTTTTTTTTTTTTGATCCACAAATAAGAAACGTGCAAAGCTTAGAAATTCAACATAGTGGATCTATATGGTATGGTGATTCAGAAGGCAGACACTTCCAGTATTGATCATCCCACCAAATTTTAAAAGAGTTGTGATGGTCTCAAAAGCTCTGACAGTATTGTGTCTCATATTCCTCGTGACATATGGGCAATCCAAACAGCATAGAAGCAAAAAAATCTGAGATTCCTAACTTCTACCAAGAGGATCCTGTTCAACCAAAGATGCCACAGCCATGCTCCCATCTCAACATCTCTAAATATGCTCTTAACAGAATACAATGCATCTCAGAGATTCCTAACTCCTTTCAGGAGGATCCTGTTCAACCCAAGCTGCTACAAACATGGTCCTACTCAACATCTCTAAATATGCTCTTAACAGAATATGTTGCATCTCTTACTACTTGACACCTCAATCTTGTGAAAGTAAATATGCCAACAACTCTCCAACACCTACCCAAACAAATTCCCAGGTAGCGCCCGTGAATGACTACTATTTATCGGTCACATGCATCATTAACAGTTTGAAGCCATGATAAGAAGATGAATTAGCATCCTACGAAATTGCAGCTACTAGATTTGGCTATCAAGTCATTAGGAACCCTGCATTCTCGTAGTAAATTCTCCTTTCCTCGATGAACTGATGACTAAAGTCCGGGCTGGAACAAAAATCCATAAGTAGCATTCTTAAGCAGTTCTATGAAGCCCTCTATAGCCTTATCTTGGTTCAAAATACAAAGGATGAGGACGGAAGGGGGCCAAACCTGGATTTGGATCGTCTCCGGTTGGCGTTTGAACAGGATGACATCAGCCATCGTTGGATGTCCGACAGCTGGACGCTCAACAATCTGACGGCTGGATTGAGATTAAGCAGAATGCGCAGCATGGGTTGAGCTACACAGTAACAAATGGCGGTTTTGAAATAGATTGTAAAGTATGACTGAGAAACCGCAAAACATTGAAGAGGTGAAGACGTTCAACTTTCGATTTGAGCTTTGGAGAAGAAGTGAAGAGGTTCGTCGTTCGGATTCGAGATCGGAACAGAGACCGGTAACGAAGAACTGAGGTAAGTTTGCGAAGAAAAATGGTGCTTGTCTATCCGCACTTTTTGCAACCTATTCAGCCGACTAGCGACGAAGAAAATTGTGAGAAGGAGAAGGAGAAAGAGAAGAAGAAGAATGGTACTTGCTCGGTCTCTAAACAGGTCGATGGTTGCCGGTTAGGGTGGACCAATGTTGGATTTTCGATCTCAAATCTGAGCGAAGAAGAAGAAGGGATTAGAAAGATTGAAGCTTCTTCTCCTCTGTTTTGTGCTTTTTCTCTCCTTCTGTTTCGCCGCCTTCTGCTCATGGTTTTTTTTACTGGAATTCAAAATGTTCAGTTATTACGATGTATCTCGTCTCACGTAACCACTTTATGGACGAATTCATATGCACCGTCGGATCTATTGGAGTCCACATGTCACACATCCAGCGGAAACTGGATGTCATCCTGTTCTAACGTGAACAGGAGACGATCCAAATCCGCCAAACCCAGTTAACTTCTGACTCCTAGCATGCATAAAACATCAATATTTAGTGATGATGGACATGTCATAGAACAGTAATCATTTAACTCGACGAAGGCTTCAATTTCTTTAAATTGATACTCAAAGAGGAACTATCGTGTTCTCATTACAATTGGCGGACCAGGAATCCTGAAGTCTTATCTTCAATAATCATTACCACATAAGTAAAAACAAACAAATTAGTTAAAAGTCCAGTCTCAACATGCCACAGAATAATAGGCTGCCTAATAATACTTGTCATCCATGATTCATGGGGAGAGAGAGAGAGAAAGAGAGGGAGAGAGAAACCTCCCCAACCAAGAGAAATGAAACAATAATCAGCCAACTGTTTGGAGAAGAATTATGGCAATAGCTTAAAAAGTCAGATATGGATAGTACTAGAAGCTTCATCCAAGAAACCATGAATGCAGTCACCAGCCACTTTGGGTACCACCATCTCCTCTTCACTGCGAGCATATATCAAAATTTTTGAAGCAACATTGCAGAATTCCCTGCAGAACCAAAAATCTAAACATTTACGACTCCCATGGAAATTATGTATAAATGATAACTCAAATCTATTGTAAGTCAAACCAACTATATATATATATATATATAGAGAGAGAGAGAGAGAGAGAGAGAGAGAGAGAGAGAGAGAGAGAGAGAGTATAGGTAACCGTACTTGTGCAGGCAGGAAAAAGACAGAAACTTCCCAATTCTTAAAAACTATTCATGAAGACTTATTGGAAATTTAAATAGATCAGAACAGTTACACACTCCATGTTTATCCCTGTGAAGATGATCAGAACATTCCCAACCATGATATGGCACTTAGAATGCTTTGCCTCCACGCCAGAAAGTAGCTCTAGTATATGATAGAAAGTCATAAACAGTAGATGACACACAAAATGCATTCCAAATTGAGGCTTTTTCCAAAGGCAAGACCACTAGACTTTACTAGTTTAACTGTATCAACAGGTATGTGTGATGCTACTTACTGCCATGGATCATCTCCAACAAGCATCATATCATCCCCATTATCTGTGTAAAGAACTTGCCATCCTTTCTTAGGATCATTCAAAAGCCCTTGCATATTGAAAAGCCGCTCCAACTCACAGATCAGATCATCATACCCATCAAGCTTCATGAGATCGATTGCCCTGCCTACAACACTCCCTTGCTTGTGAACCTGCAGTTTTTATCTTTATAACAAAGAACAGTGTAAACCAATATCTAAGGCACAAATCGTAAAGCATAAAGAAACCTTACTTTGGTGCAACCGCGCCCTACTGTAGTTGTAAACATAGAATGCTTCGAATTTGATTGCTTTCCCGTAGGGGCCTGAACTTTCAAGCTTTCAGTTGAAGGTGAAATCATTGGAGCAGAGGTATCCTCCTTGTTCACTAAATGGGATTCCTCAGTTAAAGGAAAACCAAAAAGCCTGCAGCTACTGGTGCCAGTGGGAAGCAGATGTTGACTTTCCCGTAATGCTGACTGTGTCAGAAGACTGATAGGACGCTGACAATCTAGTTGATTCTGCTCTTTGAAAAGATCCATGGAACACATGTTGCTCAGGTCTACCAGTGTATTCCAACGTCCACAAGCTGACGAAGATGTCTGTTTCCCACCCAATGTTTCAGAGCCATTATTCGCTTCCCCCTTCTCTTGATTAACCCCACCATATGCATGGCAAGGGTATGGAACATTAGCGTTCGCTTGTTGAAACATTAGCACAGAAGATGGCGAAGAAACCTGAATAGATGGGGCATTATTATTGTAGCATTGCATCAATGAAGACCATCCACTTCCAGTTCTGGACATATGAATTCTGTCAAACATCCCAAAGCCTCCACTTTCACAGGCCTGGATGGCAACTGGAGCTGCTCTATAGGGTGGCTTTGAAGTTATTTCTTGACCTTGCAAGACCTTATGGAATCGTATAGATTCACCAAAGTCAATTGCACAAATTGGAATATTAGAGTTTCCAAGAGGGAGTGTTGAACCACTTCCTATTGCAGCCATCCCCAAACCATTTGAACCTGGGAGAAATCTCCTAATTTCAGATGGATGATGATTCTGCACATCCATACCATTGTATGGATTGCTAGAACCCAAAATTTCTTGACCTTGCAAGACCTTCTGGAACCTTAAAGATTCCCCAAAGTCTGAATATTCAGTTCCATCTGCAGGAAAATTAAAAGAAAAAAGGGTAAAGGAATATCATTGTATGCAGAAGGGGAAGAAATAAAAGAAACCAAGGTCCACCTTCCAGGAAACCTACTGGAAACTGGAAAATCCGGAATGGCTGAAGACAGATTGATCCTGGATCTCTTTGAACCAGGTCCTGGCAAATTGCCAGTACCTGAAACTGAACCAGATGGCTCAATTTCCCAAGGAGAAACCCTGTTGTGTCGATTTCTGTCAACATCATCACTCCACCTCACCTGTGAAAATGAGCCAGAACGTTTACAGGTATAAAATCAGTAATTTAGGCATTAGGATAATTACAAACTTAAGTGTGTATACAAACACACACATAGGCAAAAAAAAAACTACATTCTAAAGGGCATCCCAAGGCACGAGACTCACGCTACTGCAAGGTCTGGGGAGGGGCAAAACGTACACAGCCTTACCCGCACAACGCGAAGAGGCTGTTTCCTGTTTCATACCCATGACCACCAGGTTGCAATATGACAACCATACCGTCACACCAAGGCTTGCCCTCTACACAAAAACTACATTCTAATGAACAATATTTTATCAATTCCAACATTGAAATGCACACACAAGCACAAACACATACTAACTCGTTCATGAAAGACAAGGCATGTTTAGTATGGGATGCAAACAACAACAGCATAGGAAATATTTTATGCATTTAAGGTAGCATTACACCAGTCATGATAAAAATAAGGGAAATTTTCACGTAGTACCCAAATATTTTGCGAAACATCATCTACCACCCAAGTTTTTTAAAAACATCACCTACCACCCAAAATTCCCAAACGTTACCACATTAACTGATGGAAAAGAATTGAAATTGTGTGTAAATGTTTATACCCTTGTCATTTTAAACTGAGAAAACATCAACTACCACCCAACTTCCTTGATCTTCTTTTCTAACAACTGGCCTAATTTGAGAGAGGGAAAGGAGGACAGGGGTACGAGGTGTCGGCCACACCAGATGAAGAGAGCTGGTTCATTTCGCCAAGGGAAAGGATTGAAATTGATCGGCGGATTTTGAGGGAGAGAAACCAGGAAAGAATGAAAACCAGAGAGAGTGAGAGCCGTGGAGGGGTTCGGTCCCTTCTTTGCAGTAGATTTGAAGAGGGCTAAAGGGGTTTGTGCGGCTTGGGTTTCAAACCCTTGAAGAAAAATTGCAAGAAGGAAAAAAAAGAAGATTGATAAAAAGGAAGAGAGGGTAGAACAAGTTTTCTACTAATTTTTTGGTTTCTCCTTCAAATCGTCTAGAGATGTAGGTTTACTAGAGATTCTAGTCTGTCTCTGAAGGAGCAGCAGATATTTTGGTTTTAGCATCCAAAATCGGTCATTCAGTTCACCAAAAGATCCCTAGCAACGAGATGCCGTCCGTACAATGTCATAGCTTGTGTTTTTCAATGCCATTTCTGCTCCTCCATTGTCTCTCAATAAGACATCTGCGATTCCAACTTGGTTGGGTTCATGCCTTCCATACCCCTCTCTAATTCATGGATTGGGTTCAGTATTAGATGTAGATATGTTGATTGCAGATGAATTACTTTTATCAATCAAGGAAGAGCCAGAGAACGACGACAGTGGTGGTATCTGAAAATCAGATCCCTATGTATGGAGGTAGAGCAATCGGTGCGGTGATTCGTTGCACTTGCAGAAGATTTTTTTTTTTTTTCTTTTTTGATAAAATGTTGCAGAGAAACAAAGGAAGAAGATGATTTGGGGGTAGGGCTAAAAATAACTAAGGATAAACTCGACTTTTCCCCTTACAATAAGGGTATTACTGTCAATCTAAAATTTGCTAACTGCTGACATCAGCATCTAACGGCTTCGTCATAAGGCTTTGGGTCTTTTTGATAAACGTTTGGAAAATTTAGGTGGTAAGTGATGTTTTTAAAAAACTTGGGTGGTAGGTGATGTTTCGCAAAGTATTTGGGTACTACGTGAAAATTTCCTTAAAAATTATAAATTATACTATATTGTAGCAAGAAAGTAACTCGGTTAAAATATCCCAGCAACAGCTGTATAAAAAAATTCCATGTACTTAGCATATTATATTGTCCCAATCGTTAGCAGACACCATGGCATCAGCAAATTCCTTTAAACACCCAAACCTGCTCATGTAGTAATAGACCCACATCTGAACAGATTCAGGGCAAGGGCTCTCCACACCTAGTCTGGTCCGTTCGGTCTAAGTATTCCAGATAATTAGCTATGTTAGCATCTCGGTGCAGTGCAGCCTTTTAATTTCCAGGAGCTTGTCAGAAACAAGAAAAATGCTTCTTTTACATGAAGACTGACCCAGAAAATATAAAAAAATATGCATCCTCTGGCAATCCTGCATTCCAATAGATAAAATGTTTCACACAAAATTGTTTCCAATGCCAAATAGCTACTAAACGATGACATTTGTTTACTATGACATTGTTTCAGCAAGGAGGCTCAACATGTATCAAAATCTGAACTGAATTTTTCTGGTTAAAGAATATCTTTTTAGTTTCTCTGGAAAAATTACGAGTTTCTCTAGAGGTAATAAGGGATTCTGCTTCTTGCAGCAACTCACCATTAGGAATCAAAACCATGCCTCAGTCCCATTGTGGCCGATCCCTGAGGGGGACCGGTCATCCCTTGAGAAGCTATCACCTCAATAATTAGCTAATCAGACAAGCCCACGACTGGCAGATTCCTCCTTTTGCTCCTGATCCCACAGGTATTAGCTGTGCTGCAAAGTGAAGAAATCTATCCTTTCAAATGTGGGCCTTCCCCAAATGAAGTTCAGGTCTTTTTTTCACTTTTCCTCCACAGGAATTTGTAGAAAGATTGGAGGGAGAACACAGCATTAGAGTTCAGATTCCATCAACAGCTGTCCTCTTATCTGAAGTATTCATTCCCCATAGAGTGGGAACTGATACACACTCCTCCATCTCAGAATATGAATGGTTCCTTCTAAGTTTCAAGATCATGTACGAAAGCAATCACTAATTAGCAACTAACTAAGTTACTTATGTAGTCACGAGCCTACAAAAAAAGCATGGACCTGACTTGCAAACCACTTCCCAAACTGCACCAAAAAACTTTCCAAAACAACATCCATTCCTTGCAGCACCTTGGAATGCCATGCGGACAACTCAGCATCCAACAAATAATCCAAATAATTTCAGCTGTGATTGTACGAATATTAGGAATGACTAATGGTTGCACTAATATTAGGAATCACTCAAAACTAAAGAAAATTTCAATAATTAGGTCATTGGAGGTATGCAAAGGAGGCCTAGGGTCATGAAGTATCCATGCTTGTACAGAAGGAAAGATATTGATGTGCATTTGTTGGAGAAACAGTGAGCCAGTATTGCATGGATGGCACATGGCATTTCATCAGTAAATTAGATGCAATGGACTGATGAATTGTTTAGACCAAGGGTTTGTGACAAGATTTGATGGGTCATAGGCTATGGATTGATGAGTTCATCCTGTTCAATGCAGCAAAGATTTATGTTGGCCGCTCATGGCTAGGAGAACAGGAAATAAAATAAAGAAATTAATAAGAGTATTAGAGAGGAAGAACCAAAGTTCTGGAACTTTTAACCTATACAGAAGCAAGCATTCAAAAATCTTCATTAACATATAAAAGTTAAAACTTACAAGTCTTATATATCCCCAAGTTAGGGAACTTTAACCTACCCTTAGCTTTTGCTCAACCTAAGTATATAAAGGCTCAAACATCCAAAAATTACCTTCGGATGACTTACTATCTGCTGACACCTACTGATGATGCAAAACTGATCCAAGAACATCACGAAATGACGAAACTAAAAACTTTCACTTAATGAAATAGCAAAATCTGAAATAACAGAAAACCACAAACAGACTAAATACCAAAGATTTAGAATTTAGAATTTTAAAATCTATTGCTGACTCATTGTCAGATCAGCCTATGTCTGACAGAATTGTCCCTTCAGGCTGTTTCTGCAGAATTTTCAGCAGCCAATGCCTATCAACAGGATATAGTTAGAGAGTTCTTGTAAGAAAACACATGGATCTTGTATATTCTAGTATTTTTGTGCATACCAGTAAACATCTCCATTTTGAACCAGGCCATCTAACGGGATCCATATCACTAATCCCCGTTATCATTCCAGTGTACCTGCAAATGTAGAATATAAATATCCTCCTTACACTTTACTAATGCATTTTAATGATGTGCTACTAAAAATAGAATGTCAAACCTTCTCTCTGCCGCATCTTCACTTTCAACCCGCATTTTGAATCTCATTCCTATGGAAAATAAATTATCGAGGCTCCTTGAGAATTTTCGGTAAGGTATTATAAATTCAGACTGAGTGGCCCTGAAAGATTGGAGAAAAAGCTCAGAAACATATCGGGATATTGAACATCTTATTGCTCATGAGTTTCTTTGCATGTATACAGCATATGTGTCAGAATCGGACGACAGAAGGTACCCCAAAAAACAAACTTTGGGGAATCAGAGATTTTTTAATATCATTTCAATAAGCCCATAAGTGTTAAGTTATTTCTATTGTCTTGAAACATTATGTTAGGAACAGTTACAAAAAATCATGAAAGGTTGTGTTGAACTTAATACTTCAACAATCACCCCCCCAACCCCCAAAAAAAAGGCAAAAAAAAATAAAAAAACATATACCAGAGTGGCGGAGTAGGTTCCATGTCAGAGGCTCCTACAATGACATCTCTACGGAAAATACTCCAAGTGACACCAAAATATTAAAATCCTACAATAAACCTCTATTCATAAAAATTTTCAACACAAAAATGATTTCCACAACATGAATATGAACATACTTGACAATAACAACAAAAAAGCTTTATCCCAACTAAATAGGATCATGTTCAAATTCATGACATTAATATGAACACGTTGAGGCATTTTCATTAAAAAGATTAACAATACAATGAGAACTAGTGATTAAACATTATCCATTCATTCGGAAAAATAAGAGAAAATTTGTAATTCCTGAAGTTATTCACAGTAACTAGCATACTTTGTTGTGACTTAAATTTTACTTATGCATTATTTCTATGAAGTTCACTGTTAGATTTGATAATGTTCGAAACCTACTGATATAAAACTTTTCATAAAATGCGATGGTCTTTCACCAACAAGATAACACCTAAGGATGGAAAAATACAATACTGCCCCTATATCTTTAATCAAGTTTAATTATGTTCATCAAGTTTTTTACTTGGTCGCCATCACACCAGCTCTATGAAGAAGATTGAGAACCAAGCTGTCTGTGACGGGTAACATGTCTCATTCCTGGGGAGACCCACCATCACAGGTCATACGTCGATATACTTCACTGCATGTGACAGGACTCAGAGATACTTGCATTCCTTGAGACAGAAACAGGTTCTGGCTTCTAGATTGATAATCTCATTCTAAGTGGCTTTGTCTATGGGCAATCAGTTCAAGGTACTTCCCTTAGCTCATCGTACCTGTTTGTATTGCAGTGTGTTTCATTCTATTTTATAACAAGGGTCATCACTGAATACAATTGTAATAGCCTGGGCTGCCAGCGTAAAGATGCCATTGAGTTTAGGCAGCCACCACACAAAATGATGAAAGTTAGTACCAACTCCAGTCAGACGCTCTACAAACCCATTAAAAGCAGGACTTGACAAGTTAGAGAAATTTCCTCTTTATGCTGGTGTTTACCAAGGAGTACTATTGCATCTCTCTATATCTCTTTAACTTTACAAAAGAATATAAAAAAAAGACTGTAATTATTCAATAAAATCACCTAATAAAGGCTGGAAATATTCTGTTTCCGGTCTGGGAGATGAAACATACACCATTCATTAATTGATCAATCCCACTTTATCTTCCCAGTTTTCACACTAGCTCTTTACATAGCTTCATACATAAATACTTGCACTCCCAAAATGTTTTTGCCATATTGTTTCAATGTGTATGTACCCAGCATTCCAAAAGGGCTTTTATGCATCAGACACTTCCATTCTCAGCATAAACTTCATACAAGAAATTCTGAAGGTCTGTATCCTGCTGTATATCTTGTAATGCAACTCAAAATATAGCATTTTTGAGAATCCTACGTGGCAAAATGGCTTAGTCTTTAACATTTGCTGCACATCCCTTGTATGCATATGCAATACATCTAGTTTTGGAAGTTTTGTCAGTGGTTCATTATTTCCATAATTAAGTTTCTTAGACAAGTCCATAAGTGTAGACAAAGTATAAAGTATAATATATTCCTACCCATAAAATAGCCAGTAAGAGCCTTCAGATTTAATGGTCCACAGAATATTCCAAACATAATTTTGCAAATTCCACATGCATCTAAACAATCAACTATCACGTTATTGTTCAAGAAACCCAATGAAATGACTTCATAATACCTCGGGTTATAAGAAACATGGAACACACTCTTTGTGGACACAGCTTTAGCAATAGCTGCGAAGGTGCTGAGGTTCAAGCTCTGGCTACAAAGACCGGAAAAAGGAATACCAGCTTTAACTTGAGATGCACGCCGAATTCCCAATCGCAGTTCTCCATTCCCACCCCTGTCCAAAAGTTTAAAGTTACAATATAAACAGGAGATATGTGAAATTCCCAGGCTTTTAGCTTTTCTACCTAAGAAAGAGCACAGCATCACCAGAGACAAGCTTCTTCCTGTTGACAAATGCACTCCATCCAGTAGTAAGCAAATGCCTCCTAGGCTGACCTGAACAATTAAGAAAATGAAAAACAGAACCCATAAGGAGGCACCCAGGTAATAACCATCCACATAAACCAACTTAAAAATCCCAAAAGAGAAAACAGAGGACTCTGCATACCCCTGTAAATATGCCGAAACTTCCACTCAACACCATGCAAGTCTTTGGCAATAAGCTCTTGCGAAGGTCTTTGCTGTTTGTAATCCTACAAACAAGAGTAACAAATCAAGATCCCACACCATAAGGATGTAGTAATTATAAGTTAAAATCCACAAGTTTCCTCCAGCGCAATACGAAAAAGATTTCGGCCCCTCACTACTGGTACATATAAAGCACGAGAATTTGAAGGAAGACACTAGTCCACTACTAATGCTACCAGAGGAGGGAAGCAGTCTTCAGCAGCTCGTCTAGGGACAGAGAAGCCTCCATGGGTACTGGTATCAGACGCTGTGAGTGTCTTGCAGAACATATGAGGTGTTGTGGACTTGCCAACGCCTTCAACTTCCTCTTCTTCCCAGTCCGCTTCATTCTCTCCTTCCTGCAATTTCTGCTCAATCTGCTCTAACCCCAAAAATAAAGAACGAATTAATGAACAAAACCACCATCAAATTAAAGAAAGGACAAAACTTCGCATCCTGGAGGAGAAAAACAACGCTACAGCAGATTACAAACTGTTAAGAAGAAAAAAAAATGCAGAACGAAAACCATTTACATGAAAACTAAATCGACCGGGTAATCGAGGGAGAAAGTAAACACTATGCTGAGACACAATATATAGTGTAAGAGGCTTACGGTCTTACCTCACTTTCAGGAACGAGAGAGACCTGGGCATAAACTTCGTCGGTAGGTACTTCCGCCTGCAACATCCAAAAGGAATAAATAATAATCATTAAAAAATAATAAAATGAAATAAACACAAACACGCATTTTGCGCGGAAAAAAAAAAAGCAATTTCCACTAAGAGGGGAAATTAAAATTAGGAAGACTTGAAATCAGAAGAAATTCAGTTTCAGTGACGATAGAGTTGGGTACTGACATGAAGCTTAACGTCGATAACACGGCAGAAAATATTAGGTAGAAGGTCGTAAACCATCGCCGGATAATCAGAAATCTGTTCCAAATGTCCCTGCGGCAAGTAGACAACGACGCTCCCTTTCTTAGGCAATGAAATGAGGGGCCCTGCACAAGCGTGCCAGAGCTCCATACAAACCGACGAAGCAGCAGCACCTGCAGAAGAAGTAGCAGAAGGACACACTAACGCCGCAGCACAAGAAGGCGTCGAAGAAGACGAAGACGAGGTCGACAAAAGCGAAGCCGACGGGCCATCAAAGGCAGAAGCATCTTCGTCGTCTTCGTTGACGGTGTTGAGATCGATAACTCCTCCCATCAAACAATTCAAAACCCTAAAAATCAGCAACAAACGGAACGCAACCTGAAGAAACTGAGAAAGCGTAGAAGAAGAATCCGAAGGAAGATGAAAACTGAGCGTAACAAGAGCATTCGTGGCTGCATTCCCAAACTGTACTCTCTGGAGCACCTGCTGCTTAACCTACGCACCCTCACAGTGTTCCCCTAAAGAGGTTGGTAAGTCAAAACTCCATGGAATCGTGTACACACACAATCTCCATCTCTCTCTGCTCAATGCTTTTTAATTCTCTTGACGTTAGGTTTTACACATCAAATCAAAGTCTCCATCGCTCTTTTATCTCTAAAAATCTGTCAATCTCTGAAACTGTAGCTGCTTTTGCTTTAAACAACTTTGTTTAATAATTATTAGTTGTCGTCGCTGTTCATCTTCTTCCTCCTTTGATCTTAAGCAGCTCTCAGCTGAGCTGAGCTGAGCTCTGCTGCAACACTGTCTGATACTGCCGCTGCTGCTGCAGCTCAACCTGCAATTGCTTCTGCCACAGCACTGCTGCTGCCGACTGTTACTTTGTCAGAATGTAATAAAAACCAACGCTTTACTTATTTGTTGTTTAAAGTAAAGAGAGAACAGTAGAAACGATAGTGACCCAACCAAGAGACGTCCATAGTCTCCCATCATTTCCGGGCGGATGTCTTCACCATTTCCTGTCCCCACTCTCCCACACTCACATTTTTTTTAATTTTTAACCCAATGTCTCTCCTCAACCAGCCAACCAAAAGGAAGGAGTAGGTGGAGTCCCTGGTAGACCACTCATCTTAGCCATTCGATCTGTCTCTTGTTCTTTGGTGGGCCCAACTAGGAATTAGATTCCTCTTATTGAGAGTCTCAGACCAGTCAAAGGTTTTTTGATTTGCAATGTCGCGAGATTTATCTATTTATCTGTCGTTTCTATAAATGCTTTTTTGGCGATTTATGATGGGAGACGTTAGAGCACGATTTTAAGGAACTGAGATCGGATCGGCCGATTCATATCGGGTGTGACTGATCTAATCTTATCTGGTACCGATTTTCGTCCAGTTTCTCCATTGGATTGGCCAATCTGATCAAATACATTTTTTATTCATCTGTATGCACGTGTCGACAAACCAGCAAAGCCGTATCTTGAGTTCTTGATTATCTATCGTTAAAAAATAAAATTCAATGATAAATACCCCCTATATATGAATTTCCAATAATAACCTTACCGTCTTTGTTACTCTTTTTTTTTTATGTACCAAAAACTACTATGGTCTTTACTGGATCCACATCCTCTCCTCCAAGAGTTTCTGGAGGAGAAATGGCGTCCATTTTGATGAACAACACCTAAGGTTTAGGTGAAATCGAGTCTTCCATTCGAGTCATACCTAATCGATAAACTGACCAACACGTCAGGCTTAAATTCACCCGAACCTCAGTGTCATCCATCCAATAGGGGCATCACCTCTCTTCCAGAAACTCTTAGAGGAGAGGATTTGAACTTGGTCTTTACTACTCTTGATCCTCTATCGCGACCAGAAAAACTCTTTCCAAAAATATTTATTCATAATTTTATATAAAATTTACCCTCTTATTTGCAAATTACCGATGATATCATCCCTTCCATCTCGTATAGAAATCCTCTTCTATGGCAGTTTTGGCTACTGAAGTGATCCAATAGTTGGAATTTATCTAGTGCACATACCAATGTATTGGTATGCGTGTCAACTGAACTCCAGCTATTGATCAATCGGCAATTCCGATTGCCCCAGGAGAGGATTTGGATCCTTCCATCTCTGCGTTCGTATGATACAAAGAGTTACATCTTCTAATTTTTTATGTTAAAAAAAAAAAATAGAGAAAAACTGATGTGGATCGATTTTTTACCAATCTGGACTTATCCAAACCAATATTGACCATGGATCAAGTAATCATTATCAGATTGGCCGATTCGTGTTGGTCTTGGAGATGGCCAATCCCAATCCGATATCGATTCATGCCTATTTTCGAGGATCATCACATGGTCGGTATGGATTGGTAGGATTGCCTGATCTGATCCTACCACCATAACAATGCATCTTTCTTCTCCGACAAACCCAATATTTTGATTTCGTTTCTGCTCCTATTCATAGTCCTCTTCACATTTTCTCTAAATCTCGCCATTTATCCCTTCTGTCATATTGATACTAAGACTTGTTGTGGATTGGCTCGTTCAAGAACTTATAAGATTCAATATCGTAAGTGCCAAGAGTTGCAGAGAGTTACAAATAATGAAAAGGAGTTACAAACAATGAAAATGAAATAACAAATAAACTTTGTACCTAGAGAGACTAACTCTGTGGCAGATGAGTTGGCAAAAAAAGCAGCTCATGATTGGAGGAATTATGTATGACATAGTTGCCCAAACTTTGTATCTAAAGAGGTCGTGTGGGATGCAAACCAAGATATCAATTTTCTTGAGTTCTTATCCCAATCTATGGTACTGCTAATGGCAATGCCGAAGGTGGACCATAGGGATTTTTTATATTTCTTTCTTACTCTTAATAAAAATAAAAAAAATTAAAAAAAAAGATTAGTTTTTTCAGTAAAACAGATAAAGAAATGCAACTGAGAAACTAAGGGAATCTGATATTCATAAGGAGTCTTATTCCCAAGGAATCCTATAAGTGCAGTGTCCATCTGATATCGTTCAATATAGTTAAGGGAAAACTACGCAGACCTTCCCTAGACAATGCGTTAAATACAAAGCACTATCTTAACTTGCAAGAAATGGCACAAAACTCTCTTAATACATAAAATTGGTGACAATGAGGTATACTCCATTGGATAAAAATCCTCTCCCGCGGCAGGAGGTTCCTGCCACTGATCCAAGGGCTGAGGATCAGTCGGTCCGCCTACCAATACATGGGGAGGTGGGTCCGCTGAAATCCCGCCCTTGGCAGGCGGCAGGTCGGCGGGAGAGGATTTCTACACTACTCCATTAGGCTTGGAACATTGGTTGTTGATGTCATAAAGTTTTAACCTTCTATAAGACAAAACTACCTTTAAGACCATGTGAACTTACCTTATTGCCCTTACATCCAAACAAACTAAATAGGGCATTTTTGCAATGATACCCTCATCCAAATAGCTAGTCGTTTGTAGAAATTGTCCTCTGCAACTCTTTGTGATCTATAACTTCATCTCCTTTGCAACTCCTGCAAACCCATCTTTCTTGCAATTACCTCTTTCTTGCAACTCCCTCTTTCCAACACCACCATCTTGCTTGCAATTCCTCTACAACTCCCATTTCATGGTTTCAATTCAACTATTCTAGGATTTAGGGTTTAGATTATGGGAAAATGTAGGATTAATGAAATATTCTAGTGTAAATTGATGGTTTCATGGTTTGAATTCAACTATACCCACTGAGTTGCCATTATATGTTGCGGCTACTAATTGAGAATATTATTGGGTAATTGGACTTCTTTGTGTCTGAAATTTTAATCCACACTTTCTTGTCACAAAGGTTGAGTTTTCTTCGATCAATTTGTATAGAACTAGCTTAATCTATTTTAGGAATTTAAGGATTCCTACGTGTTTTGGATTCAAAACCTCTTACAAAGTAACATGATGTTGGGATGTCTTGAATCCTAATAAATTTGGAATTATGAAGTTTGTTTCCCCCGCCCCGCGTATCACCAAGCCACAACTCTGGCGGTTCCCTTTTTTTACACTAGGATATTCTGGGAATTAGATCTATTAGTAAATTAGTAATTCCATCTGTTTTCATGGTATTATATAAATTCCTCTTATCCTAGGGTTTTGTGCATTACGAATCAATGGGAATTCTTTCTGTAATCAGTTTTCATCTTTGAAATAGTGGAAGATTCGATTTGCTGCAGTCGTAGACTAGCCATCACACATTGTATTGGTGAACCACGTAAATCTTTGTGTTCTGTTTTTGTGTTTCTCTTTTCTATTTCTTGATTCCGTAACACATGATATCCATACACCTATGTTTCATAAAGAGATTTCTGTAAACCTCTTGACTCTTTTAACTCCAAATAGGCTGAACCTTTCAACAAAGGCAAAAGAGTTTCGTTGAATTGCACTGAGTGCCATGCCCCGATAGCATGAGCAGAACCAAAGATTAATTAGGACCGACTGAGTTATACAACCACCATCCTGAAGTTGTTCATGAAACTCAACAACATTTTTCCCACCATTAGGAGATCATCCATGACCAATTGTAACCTTTAGGCTATTCCTAATAGAGGTACATTGACTAAGTGAGAAAAAATATCCACAGTTCGATGCTTATGTTCGTCTCATTGCTAGGATTATAGGGAAAGGAATCAAATGAATATGGATTATTTATTTCCAAAGGTGAATCTTTGGAAAGAATGACTAATGCTTGTTTTCGACTGAGCATAACATCTATTTGAATTTGAACTTCTCAGTTGTGCCTTGGCAATTCTTTATTGTAGGCTCACTAGTTCTTACTGTAACAACTTGCTATTGGTGTTTGTGGGTTGTGTTGAGCATACACAAGTATGTAATCTGCTAAATAGGGTTGGGGTTGGATATTGAACTTATTTTAAACCTTGCAGCTTTAAATAGAAGCATACAATATTATATACCATTTCCATGACTGGTCACAACAGAAAATGATAGACCCAAACAAGTACAGATATATGGATGTAGTCTAAGATATATATAACTCAATCCTAAGACATATCCATAAGAAAAGGCATTGACCTTCAAGGTGAGATGAATTCTGAATGGTAGAGAAGTAGATATGGAAGGGGAGTCAGATGACACTGTAATGACTATGTTTTCCATGCATGAGAAGGGAGTGAACATTCATCTGCAAGTGTACGGTGTTTAGATATGTGATAAGCCAACAAGCAATTACACCATCAACGGGTACCCTAGTTCTATCCTCGATCAAAAAGGTAAATTTGATTTCATCGGTGTAAAATTTGGGTGGTGCAAGTACTCGTAAGGTTACAAAATCTACTGTTCGGAAAGGTGGTGGTGCAAGTACTAGGTCTTCTACGAGGTATGACAATTATTATTGGAGATGGTAAGGCTACTGTGTAGATGGAGTATTGCCACTGTTAGGGAAACTAGTAGTGGGTCACAGTAAGTTTGAGGGGCCAGTATGAGTGCTGCAAGGGCTGAGACACAATCAGGTAAGGGGAGGGCCTCTAGTATGAGTGATGGTACTATGAGGGAAATACTTTTTTTATAGATGATGTGAGGACAACTAGTAAAAGTGCTCCAAATGTTAAAGAACTTTCTAATATAATGAATCATTAGATGATGAGGAATGGAAAGATGAAGTGAACAATCAAGTGATGACAATTCTAGTGATGAGGATTAGCAGCTAAATGAGGAAGAAGACAATGAAGACAGTAATGATGAATTGTTACACTACAACTCTGATGAATAGCAAACACTTTTTGTAAGACTCGCACTCCACGAACCTGGTTTAATATGGATTATCGTGTCGTGATAGGTCTTCTCATTATAACCGGGCCAGAAGAGATGGTTAGATGACGAGCCATGGGTTAAGGTACGAAAACTAACAACTTTCATTTTGACCAGCCTGACTGGTTGAGCTTGTCCGGTCTCACGGGTAGTACCACCGGTCAGTGCCATTAGACAACCTAATTTCCATTCCGTGAAAGGAATCTAGTGGGACCCACTTTCTAAATCTTTGCATGGAGTCCTTCCATACATGGGAGAGTCTCCTGGAAGGAAACTCCTCTATATATAAGGATCTTCTCCCTCAGATTAGTCCCTTTATTTGCTCTTCTGAAACCCTAGAGTGTTAAGAGAGATCTAAGAGAGGAGCTGTGGAGAAGAAAAAAGCTGCAAAGGGGAGGATCGTCCTTGAAGCAAGAACTCACCATCAATTTCTGATCTACGTCATCATGAAACTAACTATAAGTTCCTAATCACTGTAGAAGGGTTAGGATATACATGGGATGAGGATCACAGCCATTCACAACTGGCTGAATGATTCCAATACATTGGAGGGTTGGACTTGGTTGTTTAGACAGTTCCCCAAGACCTAGTATAATTACGTCGTATTAAATTAAGACCTAACATGTCTTCGACCATAGAACGATGTAGGATAAACCCTAGAACAAGTTGAGAGATCGACTCTGAAGAAAACATAGACGGAGAACTAACCTGAACAATGTCTGGTGTGTTCTCCGATGGGACTCATAGTCAGAGTCCCACCAGTGAGTTGACCGGTAGGACATATGGTGCCACCAGTGACGCTGTCACACCCCAATTCCGGCTGAACCAGAAGTGTGAGTGAACCGTCACTGAACCAACGGTTCACACCAGGATCTCAATAAGACCGTGTCCACCCATACAAAGCAGTGCACATAACCACAATCATAATATAATAAATACAGCGGAAGTCTTAAATAAAATGAACTGAGTAATCTATTGATAAATTTAAATAAAATATCAAGTTATTCAAATTCCCAAAACTTAAATAAATATCTTACATCACTGTATTTCCAACCGAAAATAAATAAAATAAATTAAAATCAAATCCTAAAGGTACACGCAGAAAGGGCACTTGCATGAAGCGTCATGCTCGTCCTCTCCTGCTTGCACGTCCAGGGCAGCCACGCCTCCATACACTGGAGCGTCCACGTAATCCTCCACTGTGTAACCTGCATCAACATCTAAAAACATGTATATATACAAGGGTGAGCTCACAACTTAGCTAGTAAGATAATCAGACAATGCAACAAACATATGCATGAGTAACATTTACATCATGGTCTGGTTTAAGTTTACAATGTGCTATAGAAAGGATTGGCGGCCACCGCACCTCTATACACGAGTGTGTGAAGTCGCCCAATGGATCAAACACCATTGTCGTCCCACATGCATCCACCATGGAATAGAGATAGAGCTAAGGCGTCCGGATCAAACACCGCCAACACCTCCCCTGATACTCTACCCATACCAACACGTAAGCCCCTATTGGCGAGGGCTTGCAAACTGGGCTCGCAACTAATCAATCCTACATGTCATCACAGTAGGCCCTGTCCCAGCGTAGCTCCCTACGGCATAGAGATAGAGCTAGAGTCTAGTGGCCAGGTCGGAGACCACAGTGCTACTCCCTTCCCATGATACCGTACCCGCACCAAGCATGCTAAGACAGAACGATACGAAAAGGTGCTAGTGTGAGGAATGATCCCAGACCCTAGGCCCTTCCCATTCCACACACCAACGAAAACAATCACATGCCTAACAGTCACAACCTAGCATAGCAAGTATGCATAAACAATAATAATAACTGAAAGTAAAGGATGACATGCGAGAATGCACAAACATCAATCCACAGAGTCACAATTATTATCAACGGTTTACTGTTATTTAGTTATTAGGGTTTAGGTCCGATTCCCTTACCTGACGCTTGATTGATCGTTCGCTCCACATCACAAGGTCCAAACGTGCTATCACAAGGTCATATACGATATTAGGGTTTAGTTAGAATAGGTTTACATTGGTCGAAAAACCAACGAGATTACAAACACATCTCACAGAGCTGACCGGTCACAGTACCGGTCGCAGCACTGTGGGGAAACCTACGACCGGTATGGTCAACCGGTCCCCATAGACCAATCCCCGAGAGGTACCGGTCGGAGTACAGATCGCATATGGTGCAACCGGTATGGTCGACCGGTATGTCTCCGGAAGCCCATAAGTCCCATTTCTCGACTTCTGTCGATCGTCCCCTAATGATCCTAGGGTTTCTCCTACACATTCTAGGTCTGAGCATTGAGTTAGAGTTGTTTCCAACTACATTCAAGTCCTAGTTTCGATGGTCTCAACCTAGAACTTGAATCTAGGGTTTATCGACTAAATTAGAGTTTGTCGGCAAAACAGGGTTTAGATCTATACCTCGCTTTGCATGGTATTGATCCAACTACAATTAATCATTCTAGATTACTTATGGTAGAGTAAGGTTTGAGCACTTACCGTTGACTTGCGGTAACTTGTTCTTCGTCGAACGGCAATGACGGCTCTTTCCTCTCCATCCTAGCTTCTTCTCCTTCTTCAACCTCTTTCTCCTTTCTAGGGTTTGTGAGGATCATGGAAGAGGTTTTAAGAGGTTTAGAGGGGTTTATATAGGCTAGGTTTAGATTTAGGAAGCCTCCTAGTATTAGGAAAGTCCTTCAGTTTGAAATTTGAAAAGTGGGACCCACAGAGATCCATTTCGAGATCTTAGTGGTCTGCTGTGCAGACTATACCGGTCGACCGGTACCAAGACCGGTACCATCGATCGGTATGAAATATTTCATACTTAAATCGGTCCGTTTCGTACCTGTTTGTCATCCGCTCATCCCGTCTGGCCCGGTGATGATTAGAAGACCTGTTACGACATGAATTCAAGGTTTAGATCGGGTTCATGGAATGCGGGTCTTACAGACGCTACCGATCATGTTCAGGAAGTCCCATAAATTTGATTAGTGGGATATCTGGTGTGGCTATTGTTAGACCGGACAGTGCCACTGGACAATCTTTGGAGGGACTTATGCCACTTCGGATTGTGAGTCTGAATAAGGGAAATTTTTTAGAATTTAACCTAATTAAATCCTAATGTTTGTTTAGGACCTATAAACGAGTAAGGCTAGTCTCAACATCTCAAAGAGTGTCAAACATTACTTAACAGGGGAGGGACAAGACCCCAAACTAATTGGTTAATAATCAAACTACCTTGTATATTGTTGATGTGCTGTGTACTGTGCATATAACATGTCATCCAATAATTGTTATTTATTGTTCATGCGTTCCATTATTTCAAATGCTATGAATCTATTTGAGTATGCTTTTGTTTGGTTGATGTGCTGGGTGGAATGAGGTTGGAGCCTCGAACCATTCATCACACTGTGATCTTTGTATCACCATCTACTTTAGCGTACTTCGTACGTGACAAGGTATCAGGGGGGTGTTGGTGATGTTGGCTATAGCTTTTCCATTAGGCTCTAGCTCTATTTCTGTTCCGTATGGAAGGGTGCTGAGGTAGGGCCATGGATACGTTGTGATGACATCTATGATTGGTTAGTAACGGATCCCTATTTTGCAAGCCCTCACTAGTTGGGGTGTATGTACTGGTATGGGGTAAAGTATCAGGGGGTGCTGATGGTTCGGTTGTAGCTTGCCATTAGGTTCTAACTCTATCTCTATCTTGTAGTGACTATTGTGGGGCATGACGGTTTTGGTTGGAGCCTGACCAATAGTGTGCTCACACTCTCATGTATGGAGGTGTGGTTGTAGTCTATCCTTAACATAGCACTTTGTAAAGTTATCAGACCCAATGATTGAATGTTATCTCATGCATATTACTTGCTGCATGTTTTATTTCTCACTGAGCTAAGTTATGAGCTTATCCCACGAATTCATTTTCTTTTTAGTTGATGATGCAGGTTTTACTATCGAAGATTACGTCAATGCGCCTTCTTATGGAAGAATGACTACTCTTGATCTGCAGTCAGTAGAGAGCGAGCATGATTCGTCATGCGAGTGCCACTACTGTGTTTATCTTTATTTGATGTGTTATTTTATACGGGTTTATAAACTTATAATCAGATATTGCTATTTATGTTTTGGTTATTGAGATAATTAGATATTATTTAATTATCATTTATATTCTCAGTTCATTAATAAAGACTTCCACTGTTATTTATATTTTTTGATTATTGGTTATATGTGTGGTTTGAATGTTGGCATGGTTCTTTATGATCCTGGTTTAAGCCGTGATTTATTAATGGTTCAATCACACTTCTGGTTCAACCAGAATTGAGGTGTGACACTTTTGCCAAAAAAATCAATAGGGTCAAGGTGATGAACCTGAAAAAGTCAAGTTGGAGACTTGGTTAGTGTATGGTAATTTGAACCTATTCATGGTTACCCTAAAGTTTTTTTTTTTTGGTAATAGGGTTACCCTAAAGATTATGTGATTTAGAAGAGTATTGGCATTTTGAGATTGAAAAATTAAAAGTCTAGGGTTACTATAATCTATGCAATTGAAGGTTGTCCTTGGAGAATCCATGCACCACATGTAAAGGATGGGGTGACTTATATGATGAAGTCATAAAACTCTAAGCACACATATCCCCGAATTACAAAGAACCAGAATGCTACATCCACATGGATAGTAGAGAAGCTAGTTTCACAGCTCAAAGTATACCCAAATATGAGTGATGAAACAATGTACGAGTACTTAAACAAAAAGTATGAACTTTAACCCCACTTTATGCAATTGTATTGGACAAAATGGGTTGCAAAGAAAAATAATGAGGGCAATCATGGAAAGTCTTATGCACTGTTACCCAAGTATGGGGACTTGCTTATGAAGAAGAACCCAAATAGTGTTTTTAAATTGCAGTAGGAGAAGAATGACCCCAAAGCAAATTTAGTTTTTAAAAGACTATATGTTTGTTTGGATGCTTATCAGAAGGGTTTCATAATGGAGTGTAGGTCATTCGTAGGATTAAAAGTGTCACACCCCAATTCTAGACTAACTAGTGGTGTGATGAACAGCTATAAGAACCAACGGTTCAAGCCAAGATCTTGTAAGACCGTGCCAATAATCCAAACCAAATACATATTTCACATCAATCAAAGATATTAAAGTAAGTAGAGAAAGCCTTATTAATAATGACCTAAGTGTCTACAATGATAAGTAAACAATAAACTAGTTATCTCCAAGTAACCAAAACATAAATATAAGAAACTATTACAATTACCAAAATACGAAAGTTTAACATTAGGCATAAACATCATTGAATTACTCGCTTGACGAGTCATATTCGTCCTTCATAGCTTGCTCACCCATAGCCACCCGTGTCTAGCACATTCATGGTCTTCAATGGTATACTAAAAAAAACAAAAAAAAAAAACCCTCAAAATTAAATAAAAAAAAAAAAAAAAAAAAAAAAAAAAAATAAATAAAAATTAAATTTAAATTTTTAATTAAAATTTTTAAATTTTTTTTTTTTTTAAAAATTTTAATAAAAAAAAAATTAAAAAAAAAAATTTTAAAAAAAAAAAAAAAAAAAAAAAAAAAACCCAAAAAAAAAACCCCCCAATAAAAAAAAAAAAAAAAAAAAAAAATAAAAAAAAAAAAATAAATCCAACCATTTAATATTTATTTTATTTTAATAAAAAAATAATAAATTATTTAAAAATTTTAAATAATATTTTTTATAAAAAAAAAAAAAAAAAAATAAAAAAATTAAAAAAAAACACACCCCTACAACCCAAAAAAAAATAAAAAAAAAAAAAAAAAAAAAAAACCCAAAAAAAAAAAAAAAAAAAATTTACAAAAACCCCCCCTTAATTTTTCCCAAAAAAAATTTTTATTAAAATAAAAAAAAAAATACTATATTTTTTTAAAAAAAAAATTAAAAAAAATTTAATCAAAATCAAAAAAAAAAAAAAAAAAAAAACAACCCCCCCCAATTCTCAATATAAACACCCAAAAAACAAAACAAAAAAAAAAAAAAATTCCCCTTCTTTTAATTTTATAAAAACCCCCCCCTTTTATTATTTTTTTTTTTTTTTCTTATTCCCCCCCTCCCCTCTATTAATACTAAACAATCTATTAAAAAAAAAAAAAAAAAAAAAAAAAAAAAAAAAAAAAAAAAAAAAAAAAAAAAAAACAAATAAGGTCACATGCTTGGGTAGGTATGGTTGATCATAAGAAAGGGAACCAAAAATCTCAAATCCAGATTCCACGACCGATGATTTCGACCCTACGATCGACGGTTTATGCGACTGTATGATCGACCGTGAGAACCCAGATCAGACTCTGAGTTTTGAAAACTTTCCTAAACTAAGGGATTGCTTTCCTAATTGAAAGATGACTCTATATGGAGAGTTTACCTCTATATAAAGGACGTCCCTCAGTCCGTTTTCACTCTTTTAGAACATTAGTAAACCCTAGAGAAAGAGAAGGAAGAGAAGGAGAAGAAGAAAAAGCTAAGGAGAAGAGTTTGCTGAGAAGGGATTGACTCTCTATCACAGGCCAAGGTATGAAACGAATCTCTGGAGATGTAAACTCCAAGAAATAAGACTTCTATGAAAGATAGGCAATATCAACCTATTATGATCTATGTGATTTCCTTGAGAAAATCTCAAGGAGAACCATGAGGAGTGAATTTGATGATTGGGGTTGATAAAAAATTACTAATGATGGTCATAGGATGACCTTAGAATAAACCTCATTGAAGAACAAAAGAATTAACCCAGGAAGAACTCGAATTTCATGTAGACTGTGACCAAAAATCTCAAGGTCGCAGCTACGGTCGACCATAGCATGACCAGTATGACCAGAGGATCGACCATAGGTATTCGGGAAGATTTCAGAGATCATATGGTCGCAGCTACGGTCGCACCATATGCGACTGTAGGGTATCGACCGTAGACAGTAAGGTTGATACAGCATGAGACCTTAGGACCAATTAGACACCTATTAGTGCTCTGTTTTGATTTTCGACTATTGTAACATGTCACATATGAACCCTAACTTAAATTCATATAACTTTTAGGTTGTTAAATCAATTCAAAGAGAATTTCAAGGCTTAGAAGGACATCGAGTATTGCTAACAGGTGAGGGAACAAAATCTAAACTAATTGGATAATAACAAATTGTTTATTTTTATTGAGTCCAATGCCATGATTGATTCTATGCTTGTATGCTTGTAATGTGTATCTCACATGTCATCCAATATTCTTGCTATTACTGTTCATGCATATTTAATTTTGTTTATTTATAACATGATGATGATGATGATGATGATGCTAGGAATAGGCATGTGAACGTATGTGTGTGGTTGGTGTGTTGGATACGAGTCGAGCATCAGGGGAGGACGTGGTATGGTGGTTTTTGACCTCGTCACCAGACTCTAGCTCTATCTCTACTCAAGTCTTGCCCACTAACATCGTCGTATCGCCATTACCTTAGCAAAACTATTACGTCGTAGGGCATCAAGGGAGGTGGTCTCGGACCGTGTGGTCTCTAAATCTGCCGGGGGGCCTTAGCTCTATTTCTATGGACATATTGAGGGATGCTGGGGTAAGGCCTTGGATACACTATTTGGCATTAGGATTAATTAGTTACGAATCTAGTTTGCTAGCCCTCACCAATAGGGGCTTACGTGTTGGTATGGGTAGGGCATCAGAGGAAGTATTGGCGGTGTTTGATCCGGACACTTTAGCTCTATCTCTATTCCATGGTGGGTGCATGTGGGACGGCAATGGTGTTTGATCCATTGGGAGGATTCACATACTCGTGTATAGAGGTACGTCGACCACCAAACCTTTCTATAGGACATTGCAAACTTATAAACCAAACCAAAGATATGAATTGAATGCATGCATATGTTTGTTGCATTGTTTTGTTTACTCACTGAGTCGTGATGCGTGCTCACCCTTTCGACATCGAATATTTTTAGTTGATGATGTAGGTTCTACCGTTGAAGAATATATGAATGCGTCGATGTATGGACATGTTGCTGCGATGGGCGTAGACGCTGAAGAAGATGCGCATGATTCATCATGCGAGTGCAACTAATGTATTTTTTCTTAAGTTTAGTTATAATTTGAACATCAGATATGTAAATGATTATTTATTTTTATGTCTTGTGGTTTGAAGATAATTAGATTAAATACTTATTTATCACTGTTAGACTCTCAGTTCATTATCTGTAAGACTTTCGCTTATTTGTTTATTATCTCTGATTATTAATGTGAAATGTGTGTGTGGTTTGATATGGTGGGTACGACCTATGCGAGATCCTAGGTGAACCATTGGTTTATTGGCTGTTCATCACACCATTCTGGTTAGACCAGAATTGGGGTGTGACAATCGTCATCATCATGTTATAATTACACAGAAATAAGTATGCATGAGCAGATATATAATAGAAATATTGGATGACATGTGAGATGCACATTACAAGCAAACAAGCATATAATTAATAATGGCATTGGACTCAATAAAATAAAGGTAGCTTGTTATTGACCAATTAGTTTAGTCTTGTTTCCTCACCTTTGATTGATGTTTGTTCATCTCCCAAGCTTTGGAAGTCACTTTGAATCTATTAGGAACCTAAACAATTAATGTATTTAAGTTAAAGTTCAAGTTTACCAAGTTACAGTAGAAAACCTTGTTTAATCTTAAAATATACTTGTTGTCATTGTATGCTTGATCCCTATGGTCAACCATGTGGTCTCAATATATGTGACCATACAACGTACGATCGATCCTATGGTCGCACTACATGCGACCGCACGTGTGGCCACATGATTTCTAAGAACTTTTTGAATAGCTATGGTGGACTCACTGGTCCCCCTATGGTCGACCATAGCTACGACCATACAAGTTTGGTCTGATTTTTACTTCCAATACGAGTTCCTCCTCTAGGCTCAACAATAAGGTTCCTCCTACAATCAGTTTATGTCATTAAATCATAGTTTTTGCCTCATCCATTACCCCTAACCTATTCTCTACGGTTTCCCATAGAAAACCTATAATCAAAATCGTTGTATTAGGTTCCATATATCAACTTGAAAAGAACCTATTCTATCTGATTTACCCTACATAGTCAAGTCCATACCTTAAGCTTGTTGTAGAAAGATATAACTCTTCTCTGCAAAACCCTTCTCCAAGCTTTCCTCCCCTTCACTTCTTCTCTTTCTCCTCCTCTCTCTTTCTCCCTTAGGCTTAGGGTTTGAGATTGACCCAAAAGAATAAAATAGAGTGAAGGGACGTCCTTTATATAGAGAGAAAACTTCCATGTAGAGTCCCTCTATAATAAGGAAAGAGATCCCCTTTGATTTGGAAAGTTTCCAAATCATGGAGTCGGTTCTAGGTTCGTACGATCGATGGTGTGGTCGCATAATCCATCGACCATACAAACCAAAACATGTGACCACACGGTGTGCTGGCTTAACCTAGTCGATCATTTGGTAGACCATACCCCTCAAAAATGGGACCATACATCTAAAATTTACTGATTTTTAGTTTTTGACTGGTTGCTTCCACACCACACCAACTAAATTTGACTTGTTGCTTACCTCATCTTATGTTTTCTTCATACAATTGGTTCACTTGAGCCGATTATGATGGGAAGACCGGTCACGACACGAGAACGTAAGGTTAGACTAAGTTCGTGGCGTACGATCTTACAAAAAGAATGTCACTTGACAGGTATGTATGGAGGTGTCTTACTTGTTGCAATTTCATTAGACGAAACAATGGGCTGTTTCCATTGGCATGTGGTATAATGGAAGTGGAATGCAAGGATAGTTGGCAATTTTTTCTATACAATTTTGTATGCTACTCTTTTCTCACTCATAGATGACTAGTCACTAACATTCATGTCAGACAAACAAAAAGTAAAGAGACATCTATAGAACTTGTGTATACATTTGATTTCATTTCCATAACTATTCTTATTACACTAGAATGACCATCTTTTTTTCATTTTACCTTTTATTTTTTTTTTTTTTTATTTTTATTTTTTTATTTTTATTTTTTGCATCTTATATTATAGGGCTTTCGGAAGCTAACTTTTTTTATATATTCCCAGATGCAAGGTTGAGACATTGCAACGACACCTATAAAATAATTTCAAGGTGAAGTTTCTTACGGTTCTTTTAATAACCAATTTTAGAAATAATCATAGGTAACAAATCTGTTTCAATTTCAAGAAGTAATGAATGAAGTCAAGAGTTTGAACAAGGATGCATATGATTGATTAATGGAGACACCAACATCCATGTGGTCGAGCATGCATTTGATCACAGAATCAGGAGTAAGCATGTTACAAATAACATAATAGTGTCATTCAACTAGTAGATGACCCCCCCATAGGAGCAAGCACCTTCTTACATTGATTGACCAGATCATGATCATGTTGATAGGTAAGTTATAAAGAAGTTATGAAAAAGGGTTGTACCTATAAGGGTAGTGTAACACCTAGGAAAAATAAGAGATTCAATTTAGTTGCTTACGAATCGAAGTTTTGTCAGACAGTGCCAGCAATAAATTTAGAATTGGAAGTCACTGATGCGTTTTCTAGGTTTATTGTTAATTTAAAAGAATGAAGTTGTGATTGTACATTTGGGAAGCCACTAGGCTACCCTGTAAGCATGTATCCTCAACTTAGAAGAATGTTGTGATCAATATTTTACAATTCAAAAATACTTGTTGCTATATGAGTAAATGATCCATCTATAATCGGATGTATCCATGGCCCCAGTTACAAAAAAAACAATTTTGAGTTGCAGCCTCACCTATGAAGAGACTTTTAGTAGGCATCATAAAAACAGGTGAAGGGAACCTGGTGAGGCAACTGTAGGGGATTTTCGAAAGAGATCAAGGAGTGGTAGGTGTGATATATGAAAGCAGATTGACCATAATAATCATACTTTCTAGAAAGCAGTTGTAAGCACCCCATTTTTGCCATCCCAGCTAAACAAAGTCCTATTGGTGTGTGGACAACAAAAGGAAGAAAGGTGATTGAAATTTTAGATTTTTGACTGTGAATTTGAGGAAGTTTTCAATGGATCCCACAATAAGGTCACGGGTTATAATTTTGCATGGATGCCTAGGTCATAGAATTGCCTTCAAAATGAGACTGAAATCATCAAATTCTGACTTCAAACAAGGAAGATATCGCAGTTTGAAAGTGCAAGGGCATTTACGTAATTATCGTACGATGCATGCATTATCATTCAAACTTCAAGACATCATATCTTGGTCATCTGATATCGGAATCAGATGATGCAAAGGCCAATATTCCTTATTTTCAGTCCTCTTCAAAGTGGATGTGAAAAATCCCGGGTAGAAGTCACCAGTGGGCCCCATGCAAGCTTTCATGCAAACTTATCGTTATAACTTCAAAGCTTATATCTTTTCCGTTCTACGTCGGATTCAGATGATTCTAAAGCCATTATTCTTCATTTGTGATGTCCTACAAAGTGAATGTGAAAAATCTCGAGTAGAAGTCTCTGGAGGGTCCCATGCAAAATTACATATGGAAATGGTCATTTAATCTTTGAAAATTCATATTTTGATCACCCCATATCCAAATCAGGTAATTTCAGTTTCATTATGTTCCATTTTTAGTACTCTACAAAGTGGACGTAAAGGATTTCCGGTAGAAGTCTCCAAAGGATCCCATGCAGAATGGTCACCAAATTATCGATAATTGGTCTGCTTAAACTTCAGAAATTCATAAGTTGACCATTTTATTTTCAAATGAGGTGATTCAAGTTTCAATATTCTTCATTTTTAATGTTCTACAAAGTGAACGCAGAAAATTGGGAATAAAGGTTATCAAAAAATTCCGTACAGAATGACAGTGAAAATGGCCCATGAAATGATAGAGAGAGAAACCCAATTAATTCCAGTCAATCCAGTCAACTCAGCTCAACCCAAGCCAGTCTTGGCCCAATCCAATCAATCCTTGTCAATCCGGATTAATTCATGTCGGTGCATATGCATGTATTTCATTTATATATTATTATATAATGTATAATATATTATAATATATCATATAATATATGCATATGTCCTATATGTATATTATATCATATATATTAATATATTAATATATTGTATATTTATATATATGTTTTATATATATAGAAAAAAGAGGCAAGTAGGATCCAAAAAAAAGGGAGTCGGTGAGATTGTTGAAGAAGAAAAAAAAAGAATAAGGAAAGAAGAGGAGGGGCGGACAGGTGGAGAAGAAAAGGAAAAAAAAAAACAAAAAAGAAAGAAAAACAGAAAAAAGGAAAGAATTTCGAAGAGGAGGAAGATCGAGAGAATAGAAGAGAGAGAGAGAGAGCAGTGGAAAGAAGAATAAAAAAGAAAAAAACAAAAAAGGTGGAAGATTGGGAGAAGAGGAGAGAGAGAGAGAGAGAGCGGTGGAAAGAAGAATAAAAAAGAATAAAAAAACAGAAAAGGAGAATATCGAGAGAAGAGGAGAAAGAGAGAGAAAGCGGTGGAGGGAGTATATGAAAAAGGATTAAAAAAATAGAAAAGGAGAAGATCGAGAAGAGGAGAAGATCGAGGAGATAGGAGAAGAGGAGAAGATCGAGGAGATAGGAGAAAAAAAGAGACCGAGAGAGAGAGAGAGAGAGAGAGGGAAAACCGAGAGGAGAAGGGGGAGAAAAAAAAAAGAAAAGAAAAAAAGAGACTGAGAAAGAGAGGGGGAAGACAAGTGGAGAGAGAAAAAAAAAAGAAGCAGGAGTTGGAGAGAGGAGAAGAAAAGGAAGAAAAAATAATAAAAACAGAAAAATTGGACCGAGAAGATAGGAGAAGAGGGATAGGTGGCAGATCGAGAAGAAGAGGAGAAGAAGAAGAGGGACGGCCCGAGGGATCGAGAAAGAGCAGAAGAGAGCGAGGGAGAAGAAGATTCAGGTAAGCTCTTCTCTCCCTGATTTATTTTTATTCTCGTTTATCACGATTGAGCCATCTGTCCGCACACCATTACCAACTCACCGAATACCATCATCTCTAAACCATACACTTGGTTAACCCTTATCTGCCCAGCTAAGCTTCCATTAATCCTTGTCCAGCCGTCACTTCTACACCTTGCCGCCTGTAACACCATCGACAACATCACCCGTTGAATTCCATGTAGTCCACATATTTCCTTTACACTTGCATAACACAACCCAATCTCATTCTCCATTCACTCCATCAAGCAACTCTAAATCGCCACCTCACACAAATCTGATCCAAGATGCAGCCATCCCAGATCTAATACTCGAAACTGCTACACCTTGTCGTAGCATTCTTCTTTGGTACCTCTTGATTAAATTCCCTCCAAACACATGTTGGTCATTCCCATGCAATAAACCCCAACCATGTGCTTTGAATTTAAGGTGATAAAATTGATCCGACCATGGTGGAATTTTTATGTGAATGAAATATGGCTATTGATCTTAGAATTTTAATGAATTGAATATGGGCCATTAATTTAAAATTTTATGAGTTGAATATGGACCATTGATATGGAATTCTCATGTGATTAAATTATGGCCTTTGATCTTGAGCCATTGATTGATAAATTTGATCCCTTGGATGATAATATTTTATTTGGATCATATGATGATCAAATATGGACCATTGGATGTTGGTTCTAATTCTGAAGCATTGGATGACATAAAAATATGATTTTAAGCAATCTGAATCATTAGATCTTGATCATGAGTGTCTTAAAGCAATCTGAACTGTTAGATTACCATCAATAGTGATGTATACCATTGAATTTTTCATCATGAGTGTTTGGATGTTCATTGGCATATTTAGACGATCACTGCCATGTTTAGATGCTCATTACCATGTTTAGTGCTCACCAGTTCACCTGTTTAGCGTTATGCTCCCGCCATTTTTGGTGTACCATGTTTGGTTACTACCATTAGAATGTTTCATTTGTCATATTTGTCTTGAAAAGAGATAAGTTGAAAAAATAGCAATTTGGATAAAAAAAAACCCTAAAAATGGAAAAAATAGCAATTAGGGTATAAAACCCTAAAAATAGAAAGAAAATAGCAATTAGGGTAGAAAACCCTAAAAATGAAAAGAAGATAGCAATTAAGGTATAAAATCCTAAAAATAGAAAGAATACAACAATTAGGGTAGAAAACCCTAAAAAATGAAAAGAATACAACAATTAAGGTAGTAAAACCTTAAAAAATAAAAAGAATAATTAGGGCAAAATAAACCCTAAAATAAAGAGAATAATTAGGGTATGAAATCCTAAAAAATGAAAATCACAAATGAAAAGGGATAGGAAACTCTAGAAACCTAAAAATGGAAACAATAAAAATGGTAGGAATTTAGGTCTCATCCCTAGATCCTATTGACAAAAATAGAAAGAATTTGGTACACATCCCAAATAAAAATGGTAGGAATTTAGATCTTATCCCTAGATCCTATTGATAAAAATAGAAAGAATTTGGTACACATCCCAAATAAAAATGGTAGGAATTTAGGTCTCATCCTTAGATCCTATTGACAAAAATGTAGGAATTTGGTACACATTCCAAATTCGTCTCTCATAATTTTTTTAAACTACGTCGTACCTGATTTCTAGGGCACACCCTAGAATACGTAGGTAATTTGGGAATCCCAAATATAGTACAAAGCCACCCATCAACCATACATCCAGCATAAACTTCAACTTGAACAAAGAATCTAATTGAAGCATATGCATAAATTACTTCCATAATCTTTAATCACACAACCCATTTCGAACTATGTTTTTGGACTTGATTTCTAGGATTGGAATATATAAGCAGTTTGAGATGTCTTACACGTCGCAGATTCAGTCCAAGACTGAACCATCTTTGGTCTGGTTCACTGTATAATATTGTACATTACATTTGCTTGTTTATTTGCTTTAAAACATGATTGGCTGAACCCTAGGTTAGAATAACTTAGCAACTTGGTTTAGGACATCCTCCATTGAACCCTAGTCATCCAGTTGACCAAGCACAGTCAAAATTAGAGTCTAAGGAAAGTTTAGGAGGCCGATATTGATCGGGTGCTTTGGGTGCCTAACACCTTCCCATAACCGTACCCTAAATACTTACCCGATCTCTTACAGACCAAAGAACTGATACATTGGGTCACGAGTCAATAGAAGTCTTACCTTAAGGCGAGGCTACAATTTTAAAGGTCCTAGACCTTAATCTAGGTGGCCACTCCAACAGAATGAATAATTGATCTTCATCGATACGGATACACATTCTATCCCGAGGAGGATCACGATTTCCCATTGTCCTCATAGCAGTAGTCAAAGGAAAAGGGGTCATCGAATGTATGATTAATATCTAACACATCTTCTATTTCATTCATATTTGGATACTATTAATAATAGTCATTTGCATGTATTTATATGAGGAAAACGAAACCCGTCATCAGCAACTTACAAATAGAAACAAGATCCCAGACTGCTGCAGTAGCATTAGTACATAGTGTTCAAGCCAAGAAAATCGTAAAAATGGTTGACAAGTTAACTAAGCAAATTAAAGGTTAAGAGTGTTGGTGAATGATGGACAGCCATTGTTGGTAATGAAGACAGATTATACACATGTATTTAAGTGGTGTATGTTGTTTATGTAAAACAATTTTTGTTATTTGTATTAAAATGATGCCTTTTATTTGTATTAAAATGATGCCTTTTATTTGTATTAACACTACCATGTTTAGATGCTCACTACCATATTTGTATTAAAATGATGCCTTTTATCGAAAGAATCCACAACCACATGGTATAAGGCCATCATCAATCCAGACTGAACACATGTACATTAGTAATAAATCCGAGATCACCTAATGATCGATCTCGGGAGATTTGTCTAGACAAACAATACTATGATTGGGCCAAATCAGCATAAGTCCGCCAAGTGTGGCGACATAAAAGGAAAGATCGCATAAAATCATGAAGATATTGCGATCCATGCCGAATTGGCAGTTTATCCTAGTTGTCAGGATAAGGATGAGTAAGATCATCCTCGTTGGATGATGACATAAAAGGAAAGCTTATCCATGGGAGGTACTCCGTCAGGAAAAATCTGACCTTGATAAGGAATGTACATACTCACCGAAGATCCGAAGGCTGAGATCAAAACGAAGATAGAGAAACCCAAGATCTAACAATCAGCACCAACAGACGTATAAGGAAATCCTATTGGTCTACATATGAGGTGACAGTTGTGCCTTTCGAGCTAACCTCTTACTATAAATGGTGACTCTTACCATAAATCGATCGATCACTCCATGCCTATAAGCTAAAAACTAACGAAGGTAAACGGATCCAAATTTTTACTAGAGACCTACACTCTGCAATTCTGTTAAGCTGATTATCTATCCCTACCTATTAAAAGAGCATCAACACCTTGTGTCTGTTCCATACTGTTTGCCTCATGAACTTTACTTAAGCATCGAAGTGGTCTAAGGGTTATCCAACCCAACCATCACCCTGCTTTTCTGTTTTCTTATGTGTAGATCTCACTGGGCCCGAGACGTTTAAGTTTGTAAAACAACAGGTTTGAATGGTTATAACAATTTAAGTAGTGGATTTTGAATGGTTATATATAGTGTTAACAGTTTTAAGTTGTGGGTTTGAATGATGTTACAATGGTAAAGCTTTTAATGATAATTTGTATTAGTTTATATGATGATTTCAGTGATATTGATTTGAATGGTTTGAATGGTAAGACTAAATTAAAAGATATAGATTAATGCTTTGTGTTGTAAATTCAAAAATTATGTTTTTTAATTTCAAAAATTATGTTCTACAGTGACCAGATTCTACGTTTGTGTTAATTGTTTCCCATCTGAATTTCAGTCTAAATATAGAATATTGTTCTATGTTTATGAGATTCGACAATACTATGCTGGTTTCTAGGTTCTATTGATTTCCACAAATTATGTTGTTTTCTAAATTCAGTTACTATATTGCATTATAGGTAATGTTCTATGTTCACCATAGGTCTTTAAGTTAGTATTGTTTATGTTGCTTCTAGAATCCACGCTTGGCCCTTCCTTTGTGGGTCTTACCTGCAGACGAAAAAATAGGGTAAAGGTGGGGTCGGGCTAGTCACCTCATGACCACTCCGATGCTTAAGTTAGGACGCTTAGCCAAAGATAATTAAGGCTAAGTCTGACTTTTTATATTAAGCGGGGTAGGATGGTTATGGCAAATATCGATATGAGGCCGAGTTGGCCGAAGGCAGAGGCTGAGTAGATGGGTGTTAGAGCAAAGTAGGCTGAAGCTCTTAAAATATAGTTGTGATTTGAGTTTCAATGGTTGGAATATTTATAGCTCAATTATTGCTGATGTCATGCAGGGCTTCACTGTGTAATCTCATTTTTACCCCTTATGAATATGGGTAATGTCCCGCTTTTATCCTTTTCCTTACCCTTTTTGCCCTTGGTGGGTGGTTCTCCCTGTTTATTCCATATGTCATTTGTTTATTGGATGAGCAATCTTATGCGTTTCCGTTGACTGGTCATCCGTTGCTTTACACGTTTGCACTACTATCGGGGGCTATATATTTGCCCTTAATAGTTGCCACCTTGCTCTTTTGGATCTGTAAGAGGCGAATGAGTAAGGGAGAAAAGAATTTTTTTAGGGCGGGGTATCCCTACCCTTCTATCCTTCTTAGGCGAGCCGTCTTTGCTTTGCTGAGGGATTGAAGGCTTGAATGTTCTACCCTCTTAGCCTACCTTGGCTTGTCCGAGCGGATGTGGTTGACCAAGCATGGTAGGGCAAGATGGCTCGATCTTTCGAGGTATTGAGCCATGAACTTGAAGATTCTACCCTCCTTAGCCTGCCTCGGCCTAGCCGAGGGGATGTGGCTAAGGAGCCAGGGTCAGGTAAGATGGCTCGACCTTCCGAGCTATCAAACCTCTAAACTTGAAGATTCTACCCTCTTTGGCCTTCCTTGGCTTATCCAAGGGGATGTGGCTGAGCAGCCAGGCTCGGACGAGATGCCTCAGGCTTTCGAGCTATCGAGCTTTAACTTTAAAGATTCTAGCCTCCTTGGCCTGCCTCGGCCTTTTCGAGGGGATGTGGCCGAGTAGCTAGGGTTGGGTGAGATGGCTTGGCTTCCGAGCTATTGAGCCACGAACTTAAAGATTATACCTTCTTGGCATGCCTCAGCCTGTCCGAGGAGATGTGGCCGAGGAGCCTGGGTGGAGGGAGACGGCTTAGCCTTTAGAGCTGTTGAGCCTTTAAACTTGAAGATTCTACCTTCATTCACTTGCTTCGGCCTGTCCAAGGGGATGTAGCCGAGCAGCCAGGGTCGGGCGAGATGAGTCGGCTTTCCAAGCTGTCGAGCTTTAACTTTGAAGATTCTACCCTCTTTGTCCAGCCTGGGCCTTTCTGAGGGACGTGGCCAAGCAGGCAGTGTCGGGTGAGATGGCTCGGCGTTATAAGCTATTGAGCCTTTAAACTTGAAGATTCTATCCTCCTTGGATTGCTTTGGCCTATCCGAGGGGATGTGGCTGAGCAATCAGGGTCGGGCGAGATGGCTCGGCCTTCCAATTTATTGAGCTTTGAACTTGAAGATTCTACCCTCCTTAGTCTGCCACAACCTGTCCAAGGGGATGTGGTCGAGCAGGCATGGTCGGGCAAGATGGCTCGGTCCTCAGAGCTATCGAATCTTGAATCTTGAGAAATTTACCCTCGATTGGGCCCGTATCCCTATATAATCGAGTCGCGGGCCAGGTTTTTGGGCTATGGGTTTGGACTATCCATAAAACTTGGTTTTTTTGGGTTAATGGGATAGATACCTCTAGGCAGGACCCTATTGACGGAATGACATCGAAGAGGCGGCATTTATTGCCTCCCTCATTATGCCTTGTACCTTGTTGACATGTGTCCTGTAGGTGGCATGAAGATCAATGTCAGAAAAAATTCTATATATACTTGGGGGAGGTCTCATTGTCCATTTGTGCTTTCAGGTTTTCAGACACTCTCCTTTTGCTCTATTTCCTCTCTTCAGCTCTGTCTCCTTCGTTCAGTCACCTTCTTGTTGTTCGGTGCTTGTCTCTCATCAGTAAGTTTATTCTCCTCAAGTGCTTTCATTTCTTTGTTTTTTGTTCAAATATGTCAGTAGCCGAGGGTTAGGATGTAGATATTGAGATAAATGTAGAGGGGCAGTTGTTTTCATTAAAAGGGGCATCTGCCTCTACTAGTTCTAGTAGTTCTATTAGCTCTGCCTCAAATGGTGGGATAAAGAGGAGAGTTCATAGAGTAGGAAACAAATCCAGTGAGTCTTCTGAGTCATCTGTAGCGGAACACATGGGAAAGGTGCTTCAAGGTAGAGGAGGAGGGACCGAGTAAGAGGACAGCTGTGGTGGTTACCACCGAGAGGCAGAGAGGAAAATATCTTATCTGATGTCCTATATGAAACCAAGGAAGATTCCGAGCCATCACCAAATTACAACTCTCTATCCCATTCTTGTAAGTTATTTGACGAGGAATTCAACACCCTTCATGAGAGATTCTATTTACCTTCTTATCTGGTCTTCCATAAACCTAAGGTAGCCGACGAGGCCTACTAGTCCAATAAGAATGAGATGTGTATAAATTTGGAGATGCTTAAAGCTGGGTTGCAAATACCGACCCCTACGATGGGCGCCAATCTGTTGCTGCTATAATCTGTTCCTGAGTTCCATTGTAGGTTCGACTTGCAGACCACAAAACAGGGCAAAGGTGGGGTTGGGTTCGTTGCCCCGTGACCACTCTGATGCTTAAGTTAGAATGATAGGCCACAGATAATCAGGGTTAAGACTGACTTTTTATATTAAGTGGGGTAGGAGGGTTATAGTAAATACTGATCTGAGGCCGAGTTGGCCGAAGGCAAAGGATGAGTAGATGAGCATCAGAGCAAAGTGGGCCGAAGCTCTTAAAATATATTGTGATTTGACTTTTGATTGTTGGAGTATTTATAGCTTCAGTTATTACTGATGTCATGTGGGGCTTTACTATATAATCTCGTTTTTACCCATTATCAATGTAGGTAAGGTCCTACTTTTATCCTTTTCCTTACCATTTTTGTAAGACCTACACTCCACTAACTTGGTCTAACCGTGTCATGCCAGGTCTTCCCATTATTCTTGGGCCAAGTGAACTGAGCGTGTGAAGATAGATCACAAACCATGTATGAGAATCGAGTTAAAAACACTAAAAACATACCTAAGGTCGCATGCCTGGGTAGGTATGGTCGACCATAAGGAAGGGAACCAAAAATATCAAATCCAGAACCCCACAGTCGATGGTTTCGACCTTACGATCGACGGTTTATGCGATCGTATGATCGACCGTGAGAACCCAGATCAAACTCCGAGTTTTGGAAACTTTCCTAAACTAAGAGATTGCTTTCTCAATTGAGACTCTATATGGAGAGTTTTTCTCTATATAAAGGACGTCTCTTAGTCCTTTTTCACTCTTTTAGAACATTAGTAAACCGTAGAGAAAGAGAAGGAAGTGAAGGAAGAGAAGGAGAAGAAGAAAAAGCTAAGGAGAAGAGTTTGCTGAGAAGAGATTGACTCTATCACAGGCAAAGGTATGAAACGAATCTCTAGAGATGTAAACTCTAAGGAATTGGACTTTTATGGAGGATAGGCCATATCAACCTATTATGATCTATGTGATTTCCTTGAGAAAATCCCAAGGAGAACAATGAGGAGTGAATTTGATGATTAGGGTTGATAAGAAATTACTAATGATGGCCATAGGATGACCTTAGGATAAACCCCATTGAAGAACATAAGAATTAACTCAGGAAGAACTTTCAAATTTTAGGTAGACTGTGACCAGAAATCTCAAGGTCGTAGCTATGGTCGACCATAGCATGACCAGTATGACCAGAGGATCGACCATAGGCATTTGGGAAGATTTCAGAAATCATATGGTCGTAGCTACGGTTGCACCATATGCGATCGTAGGGTATCGACCGTAAACAGTAAGGTCGATACAGCATGAGACCATAGGACCAATCAGGCACCTATCAATGCTCTGTTTTGATTTTCAACTACTGTAACATGTCACATATGAACCCTAACTTAAATTCATATAACTTTTAGGTTGTTAAATCAATTCAAAGAGAATTTCAAGGCTTGGAAGGACATCGAGAATTGCTAACAGGTGAGGGAACAAGACCTAAACTAATTGGATATTAACAAACTGTTTATTTTTATTGAGTCCAATGCCATGATTGATTCTATACTTGTATGCTTGTAATGTGCATCTCACATGTCATCCAATATTCCTGCTATTACTGTTCATGCATATTTAATTCTGTTTATTTATCACATGACGATGATGATGATGCTAGGAATAGGCATCTGAATGTATGTGTGTGGTTGGTGTATTGGATGCGAGTCGAGCATTAGGGGGAGGACGTGGCATGGTGGTCTTCGACCTCATCACTAGACTCTAGCTCTATCTCTACTCAAGTCTTGCCCACTAACATCGTCGTATCGCCATTACCTTAGCAAAATTATTACGTTGTAGGGCATCAGGGGAGGTGGTTTCGGACCGTGTGGTCTCTGACTCTGCCGGGGGGACTTAGCTCTATCTCTATGGACGTATTGAGGGATGCTGGGGTGAGGCCTTGGATACACTATTTGACATTAGGATTGGTTAGTTGCGAGTCCAGTTTGCAAGCCCTCGCCAATAGGGGCTTACGTGTTGGTATGGGTAGGGCATCAGGGAAGTGTTATGCGGTGTTTGATCCAAACACTTTAGCTCTATCTCTATTCCATGATGGGTGCATGTGGGACGGCAATGGTGTTTGATCCATTGGACGGATTTACACACTCGTGTATAGAGGTGCGGTGGCCACCAAACCTTTCTATAGCACATTGCAAACTTAAAAATCAGACCAAAGGTATGAATTGAATGCATGCATATGTTTGTTGCATTGTTTTGTTTGCTCACTGAGCCGTGATGTGTGTTCACCCTTTCGACGTCGAATATTTTTAGTTGATGATGCAAGTCCTACCGTTGAAGAATATATGAATGCGCCAACATATGGACACATTGCTGCAATGGATGTAGAAGCTGAAGAAGATGCGCATGATTCATCATTAGAGTGCAACCAATATGTTTTTGCTTAGGATTAGTTATAGTTTGAACATCGGATATGTAACTGATTATTTATTTTTATGGCTTGTGGTTTGGAGGTAATTGGATTAAATATTTATTTATTACTGTTAGACCCTCAGTTCATTATCTGTAAGACTTTCGCTTATTTGTTTATTACCTCTGATTATTAATGTGGAATGTTTGTGTGGTTTGATATGGTGGGTACGACCTATGCGAGATCTTAAGTGAACCGTTGGTTTATTGGCGGTTCATCACACTATTTTGGTTAGACCAGAATTGGGTTGTGACACTTTCTACCCTTGGTGGGTAGTTCTCCTTGTTTATTCCATATGTCATCTGTTTATTAGATGAGCAACCTTTATGCATTTCCGTTGACTGGTGTCCGTTGCTTTACACGTGTTGCGTTACTATCAAGGGCTGGATATTTGCCCTTAACAGTTTGCAAATAGGTTGGAAGTGTGGTTGCAAGTAACAATAAAAAAATAACCTTGTTTCCTTGGAATTACACTTGTATCCTTGAAATGAAACAGAACATGTTTGAAGCTAAAAAAAAAAATTTGAATTTGTTTCATTTCATCTATCTATTCTTTAAGTAACCTGACCACCAACTGGAATTGCAACAGACATCATTCAAATTCATCAAAGCCAAACATTCATTGATTGCTAAGCAAATGAAATTACAAAACATGAAATAATTACAAGTGAGTAAGCATCAAACTTCATCGACATTCATTTCCAAAACTCTATATTTTACAATTAACATAATAAAGAACATAGCAAGCCAATATGTGTGCTCTACAATCTTCTATGTTCCAGCAAATTTCTCCAACTATTTCAATCTCTTTTTCAAATGGCGTACATCGTCGTTCACCCGTAATAATTCTAGTATACTCTCAACCCAACAACTCATTGGATCAATTCTTTTTGTGCATCAGTAGGTAGAGGCAATGTATCATCCATGGACGAGCTCCATCCAAAAAATCCATAACCGTTCTCTTGGCAATAGTAGTAGAGTTAGTTCTTACTATGTTCATTTTAGGAAATTCTCACTTCAAGTCTCTTCTCACATTTACATTTGATGTTGAGATACCGATGTGACCTACCATTGTTGCTACTGATACTTATAGAAGACATTTTAAGTTCACAACCCTAATTTAGAGAATACATGAAATCGATTAGTTGCAGTTCACAATCCTAATCTACACAACACATTAGATCAAGTAGTTGTAGTTCACAACCCTAATCTACACAACACATAGATCGATTATGTAAGACCCACACTTTACTAACTCGGTCTAACCGTGTCGTGCTAGGTCTTCCTATCATAGCCAGATCGAGTGGACCAACCGTGTGAAGAAACCACAAGACCAGGTAAGGGAATCGACTTAAAAATAGTTAAGTTGGAGTATATGGTTGACTGCCTAAGCTGGTATGGTCAACCATTCGATGAAGGGGTAACACCAGTCAAAATGAGATGTGTGGTCGATACTCTTGAGTCATGTGGTTGACGGATTTTACGATCGCACGAACCCAGATCAGACTTTGAAATTGAAAACTTTCCAAATCAAAGGGGATCTCTTTCCTAATTGTTGGAGGCTCTATATGGAGAGTTTCTCTCTATATAGAGGACATCCCTCTACCCTCTTTCATTCTTTTGGATCACTATCAAACCCTAAACCTAAGAGAAAAAGTGAAAGGAAGAAAAGGAGAAGGAGGTTTGGAGAAGAAGGCTGAGAGAAGGAGTTCTGCAGACTAGTTGCAATAAGTAAAGTATGAACCTTGTCTGTCTCTGTAGCCGTAGAACACATAGAATAAGAGTTTTCGTTGTAAATTGAGATATCAAACCCAATGTAAGGTTTCAACTATGTGGTTTTTCTAAGCAAATCTCAAAGGGGATCATGGAGAATAGGTTAGGATAATTAGTCTGACAAAAACTAAGATTTATAGCCATAAAATTATCAGTAGGGTGAATCCCATTGATGAGCCAAGAGGAGGAACTTGTATTGAAGGTAAAAATCAACCAAACTTGTATGGTCGCAGCTATGGTCGACCATAGGGTGATCATTGAGTAGACCAAAGCCATTCTGGAAAGTCCCAAGAATCATGTGGTCGCAGCTGTGGTTGCATGTAATGCGACCACAGGGGTCGACTGTACGACCTGTGGTCGACATAAAATGTGAGACCACAAGATCAATCAGTTACTCGGCAAAGGCTCTGTTTTGATTTTCGACCATTGTAACTTGGTACAATTGAACCCTAACTTAAACCCATGAATTTTTTAGGTTTCTAATAGATTCAAAGTAACTTCCAAAGCTTGGAAGAAGGATTTCATATCGTTTTCAGGTGACAAAACAAGACCTAAACTAAAAGGCTAATAACAAACTACTTTCTTTATTGTGTCCAATGCCATGAATGAATCTATGCTTAAATGCTTGTAATGTGCATCTCACATGTCATTCAATATTACTGCAGTTCCTGTTCATGCATATTTATTTTATTGTTTATATCTTATTGTGAATAATGCTACGAATAGGCATGTGTTTGTGAGTGTGGTTGGTGTGTTGTGTGGGGAGGGGTGTTTGATCCCTAAACCATGCTTCGCATTGACATCCTCATATTACCATTACTTTAGCGAAACTATTACATCATAGGGTATCGGGGGAGGTAGTCTTGGACCGTGTGGTCTTTGACTATGTCAGGGGACCTTAGCTCTATCTTTACGGACGTATTGAGGGAAGCTGGGATAAGGCCTTGGATACATTTGGATGGCATTGAGATTGGTTAGATGCGAGCCCAGTTTACAAGTCCTTGCCAGCAGGGGCTTACGTGTTGGTGTGGGTAGGGCATCAAAGGAAGTATTGGCGGTGTGTGATCAGGACACTTTAGCTCTCTATTCCATGGTGGGTGCATGTGAAATGGCATTGGTGTTTGATTCATTGGGCGAATTCACACACTCGTGTATAGAGGTGCAGTGGCCGCCAATCCTTTCTATAGCACAGTTGCAAACTTAAACTAGACCAAGGATATGAATTGAATGCATGCATATATTTATGCATTATTTTGTTTGCTCACCCAACCGTGATGTGCACTCACCCTTTCGACGTCGAATATTTTTAGTTGATGATGCAGGTATTACTGTAGAAAATTATATGAATGCACTGTCGTATGGACACATAGCGGCTATGGAAGTGAAAGCTATGGAGGATGCACATGATCCGTCATGCGAATGCGAGCAATGTGTTTTTGATTAGTTTAGCTATATTTGAGAAGTGGAACATGTAATTGATTATTTTACTTTATATCTTGAGTCATTTGAAGATAATTGGATTTAATTATTTATTTATCACTGTTAGACCTCAGTTTATTATTAGTAAAGACTTTTTCTATTTATTTATTATCTCTGATTGTTATTGTGGAATGTGTTTGATTTAATATGGTAGACACGGTCTATACGAGATCCTGGTTGAACCGTTGGTTCTTATGATGGTTCATCACACTACTGGTTAGTCTAGAATTGAAGAGTGATAACTTGGTATCAGAGCTCTCAGGCTCTGCCCATCAAACCTGAATACTTCCACAAGAGTTATGAACTAAGTTAGGATAAATTAAAAGCTGTAATATAAACACACCCTATGCACATTTTGTAAAGGATGAATATACATATATATATATATATATATATATATATATATATATATATATATATATATATATATATATATATATATATATATATATCTATATATATATATATATATATATATATATATATATATATATATATATATATATGTGACGAATAAAAAATGAAAACAAAAAATGTATATCCAAATTAGAGTACGGTCTACAATCCGGACAGTTACTCTATAGTATAAACAAAGGAAGAATAAAAGAACAGTCATGGAGCTGGAGGAGCAGGTGAAGGAGGTGCCTCTTCATCTCGATTATAGTCTTCGGCATACACCCTCGTAAGCCAAGTCACCTGTGTCTGGATCGCTCAGAGACTAACTGTCAGATCCACTACCCACTGGTCTGTAGTGTACTGAGCATCTAGGATCTCTCTTACCCACTGATCCGTAACTTTTTGGGCATCCCAAATCTCTCGTAGGAACACCATCATGTCATCGGGTAGAAGGGCGGGAAGGACCAGCCTAAGAGATAGTTCGAGATGGGCCAGCCTCAGTGGTGCACTGGGGTGATGGAGGAGGGATGTCATCTACATCCATATGCATCCGGTCATCATCCTCATCATCATTTTCTACCACCCTACCGCCTCTGCATCTGTCGTCGCCACCCGAGTAAGCGAAAACCTCATAGCATTCCTCTCGTCGTTACTGACTTGTATCTCTCTCATCCCCATCCTACAGATGGCATCCCAGTTGAGGTCAACTGAAAAAATATCCTCGTAGATCCTCTCATCCTCTAAGTTCACCTGCAGGCGAAAGAGTAGAGTGGTGATCAAGCACCCATAAGGCAAGTTACCCCTCAGACCCGGTGTCATGGCTCTATGCATAGTCCGGATGATGATGCATGGAAGGCAAACAGACTATCTAGTGCAGATACAGTATAGTTGGAACTGAGTCAGTTGGGAGACCATCTCATAGTAACCACTCTGAAGGATAAGATTATGTTGGATAATCTTGCAGTAAACATGTGGTTTAGGACGAAGATTGACTACCTTCATCTCCTAGCAATCATCTCATAGAATCTGGCTACACACCTTTGCTTGCATCCTATCTGATAAAAACTTTGGTTCTTTAGAAGCACAGTAGACTAATGGACTGGCACTGGAGATACCCAAGAGATCTGCCAATTATTGGGTGTTGAAAGAGTTAGGAACCCCTTTCACCCAATTAGTAATCCGGAGCTCTCTCCCGCCATCTATATCCTCTGGATCACCTTCTAACTGAAGGTTGCAATAAAAATACTTAACCAACTCTGGGCGGGTGCAACCCTCATATTGGGTTACAGGAAGCTAGCCCATATTAGCAAATGCACTCTCTACATCGAATAGGGCTAAACTAGTCTGGTTGACAAACCAACCCACTTCAATCTTCTTATGTCGGTACCATGGGTACTATGCCTCAACTTCGGTAGAAAGGAAGTGAGATGCATCATAGGGTATGGACATCTTAATTTGGTCCATGTTAGCTGCCAAAAAAAAAAAAAAAAAAAAAAGAAAACAAGTTAGAAAAGTTAGAAATTTGGGCAGCATTACGGCGTAAAATAAAAAAAAAACCTCACTTTTCACCCAAACACCTGGGCAGGGAGACTTACATGGGTTACAAACCATCCTACAAGGGTCATCTAATTAGAAATTTTAACCAATGAAATCAAATTTGAAAGAAATTCAAAAATTGGGAGAAATCCCCAATTTCTAGGTCAAAATGGAGATTTTCAAGCTTCTGGCCAAACCAATCGATGAAACCCAAAGTTTCTTAAGGGCTTTCGTTCGTTGAGTGTCCAATAGCAAAACCCACCAATAAAATTTAATTTTTACGATTAAAAAAATTTTAATTGAAAGAAAATGGTAAAGACAGTATAAACCTAGAATGAATTGACAAAGAGAAGAAAAGGAAGGAAGAATGTACCTTGAGAATGGAGAAGAGTGGAAGAAGACCAAGAAAAATCAACCAAGATGTCTGGTCGATACTGTAGCAACCCAGTGGTGGCGAGTTGAGTCAAGGCTCAGAAGAAGACAAAAGAGAATGGGAAGAAAAGGCTCGAAATAGGTTTAAAAACCTAATTTTTAAATCATGCGGTCGCACAATTCGACCAAAAGAGTCAACCACACCGTCGACCATACGATCGACAAGAAGGCCTTGGGAAGTTTCTAAAGTCCGTTTGGTCGCACCTATGGTCGCATGTAATGCGACCGTACGATGTCGACCACACGAATATGCTATTATTTGTTATGTTTTAATGGGCTTATCACTTTGGAATTTTCTTCTTTATTTTGTGGGACTAACATGATACTACCATATACTACCTTGTCTCACATGTTTTTGCCCTTTCAGACACAATCGTATCCAAGAGTTGAAATGGCTGGGTGTAGACTAGGCCGAAGGGGAAATAACAAATTTACCTCGAGGTTATCTTTTGACCAAGCACCCTGAGCTGACCTAGGCAATCTTCAAATATGCTTTCTTCGAGAAGTATTTTCTCAAGAGTTTCAAGGACCAGATGGAGAAAGAATTCTTGAGCTTATATCAAGGTCAGATGACTATAGACACTTATTAGCAGCGTTTTGAAGAGATGTTCTTCTTTTCTCCCTCCAGTATGCAAGCAGAAGATACCAAAACCCGTAAGTTCGTCATGGGAGTTAGGGAAAGCATCCGAGAGCATATGTTGGGACTAGACAAGAAGATATATAATGAAGCCGTGTAGATTGCATGAGTCCTAGAATCAAGTCAGAGGGAGAGCTATTTTACTCAAAACAGGGGCATTAAGAGGCTTAACGAAAATTCATTTAATGGAGGGAATTCAAAGACCTTCAAACTATTCCGCACTCAAGGCTTCAATGCAGCAGCTAAGACTACTCAGTCGGCTCAACCTCAATAAAAACAGGGTAATGCTGGAGTTAAATGCTTCAACTGCGATCAAGTAGGGCATTATTCAAGGGATTTTCCTAAACCAAGGAAATAGCTACAACAAGGAAAGGTTTATGCAGTCACCTCTGAAGACTATCTCATCACTAGATGTGGTAATAGGTATGACCTAACCTTATGCTTTGTAATGTCTTGTGTGAGCCTGTAGACTAATCTAGGTGAAATAACAGATATCGTTCCTATAGTCGATATACCAGCCAGAGTACTTTTCAACTCTAGAGCCACCCACTCATTTGTATCTGTGTCTTTTGGAAAGAAACTAAATGTGTCTCTCAGACCTTTAGACTACAAGTTTTTAGTCAGGTCACCTATGGGATTAGAAACAGAACTAGACAAAGGTTATAGACCATGTCCAATTTTCATAAATGGGCAAAACTTAAATGCAAACTTTGTAAAACTCGAGATGGCAGACTTCGACGTCATCTTGGATATGGACTAGTTGTCTCAGCATTCCACAAGTTTGATTTGTGCTGAAAAGAAGATATCTTTCAGGGACAAGGAAGGAGCAGAATTTAGTTTTTCGGGAATACTTCCCTGCAAGCCAAAACTCATTCTTTCTGCATTAAAGGTTAGGAGATGCCTCAAGAAAGGAGGAGTTGGGTACCTAGAGTCCATGGTTGACCTCACCAAAGAAACACCATGAGTGGAAGATATTGAAGTTGTGTGGAAATTTTCAGATGTATTTCCTTAAGATTTATCAGGATTACCACTGGATCGAGCGATAGAGTTCGTTATAGACCTTATACCCGGAGCCGCACATGTATCTAAGGCAACCTATCGAATGGCTCCTACAGAACTGAAGGTTCAACTACAGGAGTTACTGGACAAGGGTTATATCCGACCCAATATATCACCATGGAGAGCGCTAGCATTGTTCGTAAAGAAAAAGGATGGTAGCATTCGACTATGTATAGACTATCGGGAATTGAACAAGCTCACTATCAAGAATCAATATCCCCTATCGCCAAGGTGTTCTCCAAGATTGATCTTCGGTCAGGATATCATCAGTTGAAGATCAAGGACAGTGACATTCCAAAGACAACATTTAGAACCAGATATGGACACTACAAGTTTCTAGTTATGTCTTTTGGATTGAATAATGCCCCTGCAACTTTTATGGAACTTATGAATCGGGTATTCCATGACATACTGGATGCATAGGTCATTGTGTTTATAGACGACATCCTAGTCTACTCCCAGGATAGAGAGACTCACATAACAAATCTTAGAGCCCCTCTTCAGCAACTGAGAAAAGAGAAGCTTTATGCCAAATTTACTAAATGTGAGTTTTGACTGAATGAAGTAGCTTTCTTAGACCATGTAGTATCAGTCGAAGGAATCAAAGTGGATCCCAGCATGATTGAAGCTATTGTGAAATGGGAAGCACCTAAGAACACTACAGAAATCAGAAGTTTCTTGGGTTTAGCTGGGTACTATTGATAGTTCATGGAAGATTACTCCAAAATCACCGTATCTCTCACTAGTTTGACTAAGAAAGGAACAAAGTTTATTTGGACCGACAAGTGTGAAAAATGTTTCCAAATGTTGAAAGCAAGATTAATATCAGCTCATATCTTGACCATTCCGGTACCAGGATAGCCATTTATCCTGTATACTGATGCTTCTGGATTAGGTTTGGGATGTGTACTCATGCAGGGTAGAGCAAGTAATTGCATATGTTTCAAGGCAACTAAAGGTACCCGAGAAGAATTAGAGTTAGAGTTAGCAGCGATGGTACACGCTGTTAACACATGGAGACATTACCTATATGGAGAAAAATTCTAGATTAAGTCAGACCATAAGAGTCTTACACATCTCTTCAACTAGAAGGAGTTGAACATGAGACAGAGAAAGTGGTTGGAATTGCTAAAGGATTAGGATTGTGATATCTAGTATCATCCAGGAAAGGCTAACGTAGTTGCCAACGCATTGAGCAAAAAGGTGTTAAAGAAGCTTGATGAAGAAGTTAGCACAAATGCTGCAATATGTGACGCAGGAAGAGTATGCAATTGTGGCAACAAGCAATTCGTGATAGATAAACTGGGTGGATCGACCGACCTATGGTTTATTCATTGTTTTCAAACATGTTCGCTACATTGAAGATTGTACCTGATTTGATGGACGAAGTGAAAAAGGCAATTCAATCGGACCCCTATTTGAGGACAGTCCAAGAAGATCTGGAAACGGGTAGAACCACTCCTTGTCACACCCCAATTCTGCACTAACTAGAATGGTGTGATGAACCGTCTATGATCCAACGGTTCAACCAAGATCTCGAATAGGCTGTGTCCTTTTGCTTAAACCATACACATCAACAACTATAATCAGAGTAAATAAACAATAGCGGAAGTCTTTAATATTAATGAACTGAGTATCTAATATTGATAACATAAATAAATTATACAATTATCTCCAAATGACTAAGACATAAAATAAAATAAATTAATCAATTACATGTTCTTAATAATCCAACAAATAAATCTAATCAAAGACGCATGAGTTGCACTCGCACGATGAATCATGGACTCCATCATAGCTTCTGCATCCATCGCCGCAACATTTTCGTACATTGAAGCATTCATATAATCTTCTACTATAGTACCTGCATCATCAACTAAAAATATCCGACGTCGAAAGGGTGAGCACACATCATGGCTCAGTGAGAAAACAAAATAATGCAACAAACATATGCATGCATTCAATTCATATCTTTGGTCGGGTTCATAAGTTTGCAATGTGCAATAGAAAGGATAGGTGGCCGCCGCACCTCTATACACGAGTGTGTGAAGCCGCCCAATGGATCAAACACCATCACCGTCCCACATGCACCCATCATGGAATAGAGATAGAGCTAAAGTGCCCGGATCAAATACCGCATGACACATCCCCTAATGCCCTACCCATACCAACACGTAAGCCCCTATTGGCAAGGACTTGCAAACTGGGCTCGCAACTAACCAATCCTAATGTCAAACAGTGTATCCAAGGCCTCAACATCCCTCAATACGTCCATAGAGATAGAGCTAAGGCCCCCGGGCAGAGTCAGAGACCACACGGTCTAAAACCACCTCCCCTGATGCCCTACAACGTAATAGTTTTGCTAAGGTAATGGCGATACGACGATGTTAGTGGGCAAGACTTGAGTAGAGATAGAGCTAGAGTCTGGTGACCAGGATGAACCACAGTGTCACATCCTCCCCCTGATGCCCCACTCGCATCAAGTACACTAACCATACATAAACATTCACACGCCTATTCCTAGCATCATCATCACATCATGTTATAAATAAACTGAATTAAATATGCATGAACAATAATAACAAGAATATTGGATGACATGTAAAATGCATAATACACGCATACAAGCATAGAATCATTCATGGCATTTGACTCAATGAATAAAAATAGTTTATTATTAGCTAATTAATTTAGGTCTTGTTCCCTCACCTTTGGTTGATATAGTAGATCCTCGTTCAAGCTTTGTAATTCACTTTTAAACCACTTGGAAACCTAACAAATTTATAGATTTTAAATTAAAATTAATATCAATAAATTTAGACTAACAAAAACTAAGGGGTCGCAAGTGTGGCAGCACCTGTGGTCTCAGTTTCTGCGACCACAGGGCGTGGGGTCGCAGGGTGTGGTCGGACATACCCCAACCACACATGCGACCACACCCTCCCTGAAAACTTTTCGAGGGCATGTGGTCAGACATGTGTGTCTCGTGTGGTCACAGATCATGCGACCACACGTGTGATGGTCGACCTTTCATCTCTCAATTCCAATCCTCCATGTTTGGATTCTTTGGCTTATCATCATGGTCCTTCTTATGATTGTTCTATGGCTCAAAACTATTATTTTGTACACCATCCATTGTCCATAAAATTTCCTCCATGGATTCTCTTGGAATTTATCCATGGATGGATGGTTTGGGTTTCTCCTAAATCCTATCTTCTTCATAAACTATTCTAGGCTCTCAATTTATCACGGGGAATATGTTCATACCTTAAACTTGCTGAAGATTCAGAGTTTTCTCTGAATTTTCTTCCTCATTGGTCTTCCTCTTCAATTTTCCTTCTCTTCCTTGTCTTCTCTTTCTCTCACTTTAAATTAGAGTTCTAAAGGAGTGAAAGAGGCTAAGGGACATCCTATTTATAGAGGAAAACCCTTCATAATATGCCCTAATGAGTTTAGGAAAGACCCCTTCGGATTAGGAAGGTTTCCTAATTTCGGTTTCAGTCTGGTTCCATGTGGTCGGAGGTGGGGTCGCAGAATCCGTCGACCACACCTTCTGAAATGTCCGACCACATGACCAAAATTCATGTGGTTAGACTATTTTGAGGTGTGGTCGGTCACACCTATTTAGGTATGTGAGACCGACCTATTTAGGTATGTGACCACATGCTTATAATTGACTGTTTTTGGATTGATTTCAACATGGTCTTGTGGTTTCTTCACGCACTTGGTCCACTTGGCCCGACCATGATTGGAAGACCTGATACAAGGTGGTAAAACCGATTAGTTTGATACGGATCTTACACTCCTTATTTCACTCTAGACTCCAAAAGGGTATTAAGGTACAAAGGAAGAGTGTGCATACCTGAAAGCGAAGATTCAGTTATCAAAAATAGACTAATGTGGGAAGCTCATTCTACCTCCTATTCAGTACATCCTGAAAGTATAAAGATGTATCATGATCTAAAAAAGTTATATTGGTGGAGAGGAATGAAAGCAGATATTGCCTAGTATATGTCTCAATGCCTAAATTGTCAACGGGTAAAGGTAAAAAGATAAAGACCTGCAGGCTTATTACAACCACTACCTAACCAACCTAGAAATGAGACTGCATTACAATGGACTTCGTCACTTGGTTACCATTGACTCCCAGATCAGTTGACGTAGTCTGGGTGATTGTAGATCGCTTGACTAAGACAGCTCCTTTCATAGTTATATGACCTCAGTATACTCTGGAGTGGTTAGCTAAGCTGTATGTGGATAATATTGTCTGATTACACAGTATATCGAAGAGCATTGTGTCATACCGAGATCCCCGCTTTACTTCAAAATTTTGCGAAGGATTGCAGAAAGTGATGGGAACAACATTGAAGTTTAGTACTGCATTTCACCCACAGACTAATGAACAATTGGAATGCACTATTCAGATTTTAGAAGACATGCACCGAGCTTGTGTGATTGACTTCAATGGATTATGGGATGAGAAGTTGTCATTGATCGAGTTTGCTTACAACAACAGCTATCAAGCTACTATACAGATGTCACCCTATGAAGCATTGTATGGTAGAAAGTGTCGAACTCCTTTATTTTGGAATGAAGTCAGAGAGTGGAGAATTATCAGACCAGAGTTTGTCAAAGAAACTTGTCGAGTAGTCAACATAATCAAGAAAAGAGTTAGGATTGCTCGGAATCATCAGAAACAATATGCAGATAATCGACGCTGATACCTTGAATTCGCCATAGGTGATAAGGTATTCCTGAAAATATCTCCTATGCACGAATTGAAATGGTTCAGTCAGAAAGGAAAGTTGTGTCCTAGATATATTGGACCTTATGAGATTCTCGGGAGACGTAAAAATATAGCATATCAGCTAGCACTACCACCATCTATGTCAGGAGTACACAATGTCTTTTATGTTTCGTTGCTGAAGAAGTACGTAGGGATCCAACACACATTCTAACAGCGGATCCACCAGATTTGACTGAAGATCTGACATTCGAAGTAGTACCTTTTGAAATCACCAGTCAGAAGGTTCAATTTCTTCGCAATCATAACATCTATTATGTTAAGGTTACCCAGAGAAGCCAAGATGTAGAAGAAATTACATAGGAAGAAGAGAATGCTATGCGAAAGCAATATCCTCATCTATTCGACTGGAAAGGTACGTGCAAATTTTGTGGATGAAATTTATTTAAGCAGGAGGGAGTTGTAAGACCTACACTCTATTAACCTGGTTTAACCGTGTTGTGCCAGGTCTTCCTATCATAGTCAGATCGAGTGGACCAATCGTGTGAAGAAACCACAAGACCAGGTAAGGGAATCTACTAAAAAATAGCTAAGTTGGAGTGTATGGTTAACTGACTGAGCTGGTATGGTCAACCATACAATGAAGGGGTAAGACCAGTCAAAATGGGACGTGTGGTCGATACTCTTGAGTCATGTAGTCAATGTATTTTGCGACTGCACGATCGACCACACGAACCCAGATCAGACTCCTAGATTTGGAAACTTTCCAAATCAAAGGGGATCTCATTCCTAATTGTTGGAGGCTCTATATGGAGAGTTTCTCTCTATATAGAGGACGTCCCTCTACCCTCTTTTTCTCTTTTGGATCACTATTAAACCCTAAACCTAAGAGAGAAAGAGAGAGGAAGAAAAGAAGAACGAGGTTTGGATGTCATACCCCAATTCTGGACTAACCAGTGGTGTGATGAACCGCACGAGAACCAACGATTCAAACCAGAATCTAGTATAGGCCGTGCCCATTCGGTTAAACCAAATACATCCCACAATGACAATCAGAGTAAATAAATGATAGTAGAAGTCTTTATTAATAATGAACTAAGTATCTAACAATGATAATAAATAATTAAATCTGATTATCCTCAATGACTCAAGACATAAAGTAAAATAATCAATTACATGTTCTAGTAATCAAGAATAACTAAACTATCAAAAAACACATTGATTGCATTTGCATGACGGATCATGCGCTTACTCTAGCAGTTCCCCGTTCATAGCCGCTACTTGTCCATACTTTGGCGCATTCATATAATCTTCTACGGTAGGGTCTGCATCAACAACTAAAAGTATTTGATATCGAAAGGGTGAACATACATCACGGCTTAGTGAGCAAACAAAGCAATGTGCAAACATATCCATGCATTCAATTCATATCTTTGGTCTGGTTTTAAGTTTACAATGTGCTATAGAAAGGATTGGCGGCCACCGCACCTCTATATATGAGTGTGTGAATCTGCCCAATGGATCAAACATCATTGTCATCTCATATGCACCCACCATGGAATAGAGATAGAGCTGAAGTGTGTGGATCACACACCGCCAATACCTCCCCTATTTGTGAGGGCTTGCAAACTAGGCTCGCAACTAAGCAATCATAATATCATCCAATGTATCCAAGGCCTTACCCCAGCATCCCTCAATACGTTTATAGAGATAGAGCTAACCCCCCCCCCAACAGAGTCAAAAACCACATGGTCCGAGACCACCTCCCCTGATACCCTACGATGTAATAGTTCTGTTAAGATAATGGCTATATAATGAAGTCAGTGGGCAAGACTTGAGTAGAGATAGAGCTAGAGTCTGGTGACCAGGCTGAACAACAATGCCACATCCTTCCCCTGATGCTCCACTCGCATCCAGCACACTAACCACACACACAATCACATGCCTATTCTTAGCATCATCATTATCATATTATAATTAAACATATATAAATATGCATGAGCAGAATAAAGCAGTAATATTGGATGACATGTGAGGCACATTACAAGCATACAACCATAAAATCATTCATTGCATTGGACTATTAATATAAATTATTTGTTATTATCCAATTAGTTTAGATCTTGTTTCCTCACCTTTAATGATGTTCGATCTTCTCCAAGCTTTGTAAATAACTTTTGAACCACTTGGAAACCTAAAAAATTTATGGATTCTAAGTTAGGGTTCAAGTTCACTAAGTTACAGTAGTCAGAAACCTAATCTGGAGTCAAACAGGCTTTCTAAAACAGTGTGATCGCAGGGGTGGCTGCACCTATGGTCTCAGTTTTTGTGACCAGAGGGTGTGTGGTCGATACGTGTGGTCACATATCATGCGAAAACACATGCGACCATACCTTCTCTAGGACCTTCTCGAGAGCTCGTGATTGATCATGTGAGCCCCGTGTGGTCGACCATAGCTGCGACTACATGAAGTTTTGGTCGACGTTCATCTTCAGTCCAACCCCTTCATGATTCGATTCCTTAGTTTATCATTAAGGTCCTTCCTATGATTGATCTATGGTCTTTAGTTCATAATTTTTGCAAAGTCCTTGGTCTTAGCTTACTCCCCATGGTTTTCCTTTGAGATTTGCTCATAGAGTCTCATGGTTGAGATCCTACTTTGATTCAACATCTCAATTTCAATGGAAGATCCTATTCCAGGTGTTCTACTGTTATAGAGAAAGGTTCCATACCTTAAGTTTGTAGAGAACTAATGTCTTCTCTGCAACACTTCCTCCTATCCTTCTTTTTCAAATCTCCTTCTCTTTCTCCCTCTCTCTCTCTCTATCTTTTAATTTGGGATCTAAAAGAGTAGGAGAGGCTATAGGACATCCTTAACATAGAGAAAAACTCTCCATATAGAGTCCCAATCTAACTAGGAAAGAGATTATTTCATTTAGGAAAGTTTTCAAAACTTGGAGTCGGTCATATCATCATGTGATCGCACGTGTGGTCGCAGAACCTGTAGACCACAAGTCCCAAATATACGACCACATGTTGCATTTTTGAGTGGTCTCATTTTCCTGAGGTGTGGTCGACCATACCTGCTCAGGTATGCGACCACACACTTCAAATTGGTTGATATTGAGTCGATTTACGTACCTATCCTTGTGGTTCTTTCACGCACTTGGTCCACTCGATCTGACCATGATAGGAAAACCTGACACGACATGGTAAGACCGGGTTAGTAGAGTGCGGTTCTTACATTGGAGAAGAAGGTTGAGAGAAGGAGTTCTGCAGACTCTCTGCAACAAGTAAGTATGAACCTTGTCTTTGTAGCCGTAGGACACATATAATAGGAGTTTTTGTTGTAAATTGAGATATCAAACCCAATGTAAGGTTTCAACTATGGGGTTTTTCTAAGCAAATCTCAAACGGGATCATGGAGAATGGGTTAGGGTAATTAGTTTGATAAAAACTAAGATTTATGGCCATAAAATGATCAGTAGGGTGAATCCCATTGATGAGCTAAGAGGAGAAACTCGTATTGGAAGTAAAAATCAACTAAACTCGTATAATCGCAGTTATGGTTGACCATAGGGTGATCATTAAGTCGATCATAGCCATTCGAGAAAGTCCCAGGAATCGTGTGGTAACAGCTACGGTTGCATGTAGTGCGACCACAAGGGTCGACCGTACGACCTGTGGTAGACATAAAACGTGAGACCACAGGATCAATCAGTCACTCGGGAAAAGCTTTGTTTTCATTTTTGACCATTGTAACTTGGTACAATTGAACCCTAACTTAAGCCAATGAATTTCTTAGGTTTCCAATAGATTTAAACTTCTAAAGCTTAGAAGAAGGATTTCATATCGTTTTCAGGTGAGGAAACAAGGCCTAAACTAAAAGGCTATTAACAAACTACTTTCTTTATTGTGTCCAATGCCATGAATAATTTTATGCTTGAATGCTTGTAATGTGCATTTCACATGTCATCCAATATTACTGCTATTCTTGTTTATGCATATTTATTTTATTGTTTATATCTTATTGTGAATGATGCTAGGAATAGGCATGTGTTTGTGAGTGTGGTTGGTATGTTGTGTGGGGAGGGGTGTTTGATCCCTAAACCATGCTTCGCATTGACATAGTCATATTGTCATTACCTTAGCAAAACTATTACGTCGTAGGGCATCAGGGGAGATGGTCTCAGACCGTGTGGTCTTTGACTCTTGGGGGGCCTTAGCTCTATCTCTATGGACGTATTGAGGGATGATGGGGTGAGGTCTTTGATACATTTGAATGACATTAGGATTAGTTAAATGCGAGTCCAATTTGCAAGCCCTCGCTAGCAAGGACTTACGTGTTGATATGGATAGGGCATCAGGAAAAGTGTTGGCGGTGTGTAATCCGAACACTTTAGCTCTATCTCTATTCCATGGTGGGTGCATGTGGAACTGCAATGGTGTTTGATCCATTAGATGGATTCACACACTCGTGTATAGAGATGCGATGGTTGCCAATCCTTTCTATAGCACAGTTGCAAACTTAAACTAGACCAAAGATATGAATTAAATGCATGCATATGTTTGTGCATTGTTTTGTTTGCTCACTCAGTCGTGATGTGCGCTTACCCTTTTGACATCAAATATATTTAATTGATGATGTAGGTATTACTGTAGAAGATTATATAAATGCGTCATCATATGGACACATGGCGGCTATGGAAGTGGAAGCTATGGGGATGCACATGATCCGTCATGTGAATGTGACTAATATGTTTTTGATTAGTTTAGCTATATTTGAGAAGTAGAACATTAATTGATTATTTTACTTTATGTCTTGAGTCATTTGGAGATAATTGGATTTAATTATTTATTTATCACTGTTAGACCTCAGTTCTTAGTAAAGACTTTTGCTATTTATTTATTACCTCTGATTATTATTGTGGAATGTGTTTGGTTTACTATGGTCAGCATGGTCTATACAAGATCGTGGTTGAACTGTTGGCTCTTATGATGGTTCATCACACTATTGGTTAGTCCAGAATTAGGGTGTGACAGATTAGTTGGAATTCACACAACACATTAGATCAATTAGTTGCAATTTACAACCCTAATCTGTACAACACATTAGATCGATTAGTTACAGTTCACAACCCTATTTTGCAAAACCCATTAGATCGATTAGTTGTAGTTACAACCCTAATCTGCACAACACATTAGATTGATTAGTTGCATGCAGTTCATAATCCTCAGTTAGCTATAGACAATAGAGAAAAGGGATCAAATAGATAGTAAGAGAAAGAGAGAAGAGAGTAGTAGGTTGAAGCTCGCAGAGTACATACCATGGATTTGAATGTCATAGAGTTGGAGTTGGAGTTGCATGTCGTGAGTTACAGAGGTTGTGAGTTGCAGATGTCACCAATTGTAGGTCATGCAAAATGTAGAAGCACTCATGGAGTTACAGGTCAAGGGAATGAAGAGAAGGGAAGGAAACTGGTAAAGTTAAAATGTTGAATGGTAATTTTGTTAGACATTTATGTGCTTAGGGTTTCAACCAAACCCATCCCAATCCATACAGTAACACTAGAATACAATGGAGAAGCCATAAACTGTGAATCATAAAGATATACCTGTTTGAAGAGATTGATTCCTGTATGCTCCAAGACGCTCCAAGCTTTGATTGAAATTGTTAGACTACAGTCTTCCACAGCCTTTAGAAGATATCTTTATATCTTTTTGCTAATGGGTGCAGATAGAACTTTATTAACTATGGCTGTGAAGACTCTAACCTAGTATTTATAAAATACTGTTGTAACCCTAAAACCCTTCCCACAATAGAATTAGGGCTACCAAACCTATCTCATACCATGTGATGAACCAAATCAAACCGGTTCCACCGTGTTAATTAGACTCCCACTAAATAACTGGTTTAGGTAATTAATTAAGCCCATACAAGTCTAACAATCTTCCACTTGTGCTATATTAATTACAAAACCACCAGTGTGGCCATTGAATCTAACACACTAAATTGTCACTAACTTTGAAACATCCATTAAGCCTACCAATGCGAGCAACAATGGATAATACACCTCAATATATAATCTACGCCCTTCTGTCAGTCACAACAGAGGTCTACTCAATACATAAATCATCTGAGATAATGTATGAAAGTAAACTCTCATGCGAGTTCAAACTTGATTAAAAAACCTTAATCAAAATGTCCCAAAACCTTTATGGGCAATAAAACATGGTATTTAAATAATCTAGAAATATAATACCATACTTTGGCTAGACACCGCCTTCATTCTTTGGCTAAATACTACCTTCTTTGGCTAAATATTGTCTTATACTTTTTTGGCTAAATACCACATTGTACTTTCTGACTAAATATTACCTCAATAACCTCGGCTGAATACTATCTTGTTACAATGGTTGAATGTCGCCTAAATTCTTTGACATATCCAACATATAATTATGTGAACAAAACAACAATAATACAAATGTTAAATTAAACAAAATCATAGTTACAAAACTGTGCCCATCAAATCATGAGGAATAAAATCAAACATAAACAAACAATGTCAGAATATAAACATAAAGAGTCTCCCACTGATTAAGCATATCAAGAGACTCCCATTGATTCTCAAATCTTTGACCACTCATTCCTTTGATAAAATTAATTGTTTTCAACCATGAATAATGTTTTATTTAGTCTTAGAACCTTTTCCTTTCCAACACTGTTTGGTTTTACAATTATAGGTTAATTCACCATAAATCCTCTCCTTAATTAATTATTTGCTACATGTGCAGCTTATTTAATTGTTCACACTATGCCTTATGGGCCACATTGTATCTTGTATTATCGATTTGAACCTATGGGTTGCTCCTTTTAGAAAATCTACTAGTCTTCACACTTTGTTTTCCATAAACAACAATTCACTATTTACCAAGTCCCATGATTATTCAACAATATTTAGTTTCTTCCTTTAAGCAAATAGAGTTAAACTCATTCAAGTTTCACTTTTCTCTCACATTATCATTGCTTATCATAACTGGTATTTAGTAAGCTAAGCCATTAAACTATATTTTCGTCCCTTTCTAGAAATATTTTAATTTTCCTTTGGATATCTCTCAGACAATCCCTTTACAATAAATTTTATCTAAATGCTACTACACAAGACATCAAGGAAAGAACACCACATAGGCAGAGAATATTTTTCAAAAGAATACATTTGGTTAAGTAATCTTGGATTAGTTTCTAATCTTTTATATCATTTATTTGTGAATTAACAATCATGATAACAGTTCAAAATAATGCAACTCAAACAATAAAACACACATGATTAATTCTCATCAAGTAAACACCTGTAATTTAAACATATGCAAGTAAATCATCTCTATGAGAGTCAATCGAACTACATATACATCTTTTGAGACAATATGTGCACTGATCCTCTCGATAACTGTGCAATAATTACGAAGAGATAATGATTCTTGAAAATCTCACTACCTTTAGGTGGGTGAAACCCCTAAAGTCAAGATCCTTTAACCATGTGCATGAGTTTCTTATAATCTTTGACAATGTCACCTTTGGGTGGACAGTGTTATTCTTTGCTACATCGATAAAAGTGAGAGTTTATGTCAGTGCCACTTTTGGGTGAACACTATACTTCCTTGTTATAATTTTTTGAATATATTATGATAGAAACAAGGTTGTCACTTTTGTGGTTACACCAAAATCCTTACACAATAACTACAAATCCTATTTGACAAACTTGGACAATGTCACCTTTAGGTGAACACTGTCATACTGAAGCATTTACAAACACAGACCATTGAATTTGAAAACATAATAATAAAACAAGATTGTCACTTTAATGGTCATACTAAGTTCTACCTTGATATGACCAAATCCCAACATGCAATACTTGTGGGATACCATGAATATTTTATTAACACAATTTTATAGGTTTAAACATTCAAATTACCATGCACAATAGCTCAATAATCAATTTGGTACAATAAATTTAAGAAAAAACAACAGAAACACTACAAATTTGGTTTCCATAAGATATTTTTCTATAAGAACATATTTTTCAATGTATCTAAATATACCAAAATATATACCAGATTGAAGAGCATAAAAAATGGAGTCCAATGGAACAAATCGAAAGTCAATCCGACCTCCTAGCTCCCACAATTGAGGTTTAATATTGTTTTATTAAAAATCGAAACTAAACAGACCCTTATAAGCCTGGTAGGGTTGGCTCGGTTCGGTCTGCGCCGGCTTGGCAGGTTGGACTCGGCTTCGGCTCGATTTGAACTGAACCGAATATTCCAATTTCGTCCTTTTTTTTTTTTTTTTTTTTTTTTTTCAAGTTTCCTTTCGACCAAACCACCTGGTCTGTCCAAGATAAATCATTGAATCGGTTCACCGGCCCGACCACTAGTGAGGCCACTAGTTCAACCTCCGAATCAACAAGTGGTCCAACCCCGGTCCAACAGTTTGGGTATCCGGGGTCAAAATCTCAGGTTGCCGGGTCGAGCAAATGGGTAAAAAAAAAGGTCATTGGGTCGGGTTCCAAGGTTAGTTGGTAGGGTCGATGGGTCAGTCAATGGGTACATTGACCTGGGGTCTCTAAGTAGTTAAGGGGTCTGGTCTGCACACGTGTTCTTTAGGTTCATGTATAAATTAGGATGAGTTTAATTAAAACACTAATCACAATAATATCTAACTAATTTGGCCAGTTATGAAGTAAAAGCGTGGTTTGGTTAGGTCTCTTATTTTCTTCGGACCATTTGTTTTAAATAGTGTAAGGGTAGTGTTTTAAATTTAACAGAGATCCAAGTAATCTTCCCTACATTTAATCTTAGATTGAGTCTCAACATCAAAGCAGCAATCAACTCCACTTACGATTCCGACTCCAACTCCATTGTCGCATCAATTTCACTCCATTGACGATCCCAAAAAGTGACTGATATAGTTTGTACCGGCCCGATTCAGATCAGATCGGTTTTAGAGCTAACTGATATCATGTCCGATACCTGAATTTATAACCAGGATATCCACCAATCTAGATCGAGTCTGTATCACTATCAATATCGGCTGGGACAGATCGGGTCTAGATACCGATACCTAGAACTACATGGATGGGAGATATGAGTGGGGTCCATCAGCACAGAGATTTTATGCTGAGGTTGCAGGGTGAGGATGTTGGGCTCATGTGGCAATTTTTGATCCACAACTCCTCACCACAAGACAAAAGGACAACTCCACACCACAAGACAAAAGAAACAAAAGGCAAAGACCCTTCTTTCCCTTTTACTTTCATAGAATGGTGGAGCTCCCACGTGGGATTGCCTCCTTTCTTTAAAAGTTAGATTGGGAATAAGTGATGGGGTCCACTTCTACACTCATTCGAATCCGTTTGTAATCATGGGTTGTCCATGTAAATTAAGACCGAATTTTATATACGCTATCCATTATCCAACATAGAAAAATGAAAAATCACCGTTACACCAATCAAGTTAAGGGGAAGCGTATCAAAAAAGGTATTCACAGATCCTCGATATTTCACCAAATAAATCCGTTTGATAAAATTCACTTGTTAATGCGGCAATGGCTCTTTCTACCCATTAGACCACAAAAAGATCCCAAATCCACGTGAGAGCATTCTTATATATATACTTTTGCCTGTGCCACATGGAGGCTGACGTGGCAAATTCCCATGGCCCATTTGATAACGGCCTTGTTGTTCATTTTGTTTATAAAATTTTAAAAAATTATTATAATCATAAGAGTTTATATTCTATCACCTAGACATATCGTGTTTTTTGAAAACATCATATTTCATTGTTACTAAGGATTTAAAATAGATAGTCTAATTCGAATTTATATCTATTTAAAGGAATCCAAATTTAAACAATTGGATTGGGATTCAACTTCGAATAGTTGTGGCCGGATTCGGATACAAATTCTGATATTAGTCAAACAAACCGGATTATAAATCGCTCTGTTTAGCCTAGTGTTAAAATGCATATAACCTTAGATTTTAGACTGTTAAAACATATGTAGCCTTAATGTTTATATAATCATTTAGGGTTTCGTTTCTTATTTTTTTAGGGTATACGATACAAATAGGGTTTTCTCTCATTTTTGTTGTAATTTGTATTCTAATTCCATTATTAGATTCATATTCGATTTTAATTGGATATCTGGTTAAAATTCGAATTTGGTTTTTATACATCTGGCGGATTTCCAAGTAGATTCTTATAGAATAGTTCATAAATTGATTCAAATTCGAATAATGATACATCCGATTTGAATTCAATCTGTTTACATCCTTAATTGTTACATAGATAACTACGATCCATATATATATATGGACACATATATGGGGTTTTAGATATACGGATGTGTACAAAGTCACGCATCAGGCGTTTTTTTACAGTTGAAGAGGGCAACTTTAGTATTACATATCGTCCCTCTATTCTTATTCGACAATAACATAGGCAATGACCATGCACAAAACCTTTTATTAAATCTTGTTAAAAATATTCTTAATAATTTAAAATAAGAATTGAGGGCCACATTGAGCACAAAAAACCTGCCCACCTAAAAATATCTATAAAGTAGGGAACACCTTGAACTCTTACTACCAAAGCACCACTAGTGAAAAGGATATTTGTTTAATTAAGATTCTAAAGTAATTTTATCCAAAAACCAAACAAGATGATACATGACCACTCCAATGAGCTTGCGTGGGAATGCTTAGCTAACTCTTTAGAAAGGAAGAAATGCTTTTTAAGTTTGAATTCACACAAGTGAAAGCAAGAGCACCTAGTTAGGATCCTTAGATTAATTTAAGTACATTTAGAGCACTATGTTATGATAGAAACAACCACATTCTTGGAGCTGGCTTCAACGTATTATATTTATATCTTTTTTTTATATTTAAATATTTGAGGGGGTGTGGCTCTATGTTTCCATTCCTCCAATCAGTTTTGATCAATAAGTGATTAAGGGTTACATGTGTGTTATCTTTCTTAATCAGGTATATGATCAATCTCTATGAATTTGTTTTTATTTTAATTCAAATCATTTTGGAATCTTTCGGTAGTCGCCTAACTTGATTTGACTCCCTAAGTAAAGAATCAAGAGTTTGAATTGGCGTCCATCAATTTCAATTCGAATTGGTTGATTTTTTTTTTATTTTATTCTGATCCTCTTTATATAACCTCCCCTTGTCCGAAGAAAGAAAATTATATCCTTAAATCATTAGAAATTTAGTAGATATTTAAAAAACATATATGTATATATGTATACATAATAAGGGGTGTTTGGTAACATTGCAGAAGTTGGATTCTGACTTCTACATCATAAATGGAGTAGAAGCCTGTTTGGTAATCCGGTTCGGACTTCTAGAGAATCCATGAGTGAACCGGCTCCAAATGAGCTCTAGAATTCAATTTTTTGGAGCATCAAATAGATGCTTTTCAATTTCAGAACACAATTTTAGAGTAAAAATCATCTCACACCACTACTACCACCAACACCACAACCCACCAGCCACCAGCCACCAGCCACCACCGCCACCACCCTCCACCACCCACTGACGCCCACCACCACCACCACCACCACCCGCCACCACTACCCACCCCCACCACCACCACCATCATAAATCACCACCCACCGCCACCTACCATTGCCACCGGCCACCAACCACCGCCACCACCATCCACCGCCACCTACCATCGCCACCACCACCAGCCACCAACCGCCGCCACCACCAACTATCACCAACCACCACCACCAGCACCACCACCAACCACCCACCACCGCCACCACCACCATCTTCAATTACCACCCACCGCCACCTACTATCGCCACCACCACCAGCCACCCACCACCACCACCAACTATCACCCACCACCACCGCCACCACTACCACCCCCCGTCGCCACCACCTCCCACCCACCACCACCATCACCAACCATCATCACTCACCACTAGTGCCATCATCCGCCACCCCCCACCACTACTCTGGAGTCCATGATTAAATTAGGTTAACAAACATGTTTCTACTCCCTTATACTCTTGAATCCTTTTGAAGTTGGAGTAGAAATTTGAACCAAAAATAAGAATCTCAGAATTGAAGTTTTATCAAACAGTCCCTAAAGATACTATGGTTACTTCACTTGGTTTTGCTTTGAAAATGAGATATTTTGACATGGCACTTTGGGTTTAATATTTATGTGACCTTAGAGAAGAAATAAAAAAAAAAATTGAGATGACAAAAATTCTTTTTGGTTTGTACTTTCGTTCTTGGATCTTAGAATACGGTAAGAGAACTCGATCCATTCTAGAATACACTCTCAAGCCCAAAATGAATTACTTTGCTTTTTAAACCATTCTCATTTTATATTAAGATTACATTCTTCATTCTGATAACGCATTTCTTAGAATGCATTCCAATAATTAGTATAACTTGCTCTTTCAAGTAAGTATTTCCCAGTTTATCTTTTTTTCTTTTTTCTTTTTTTCTTTTTTTTTTTTTCTTTTTTTCTTTTTTGGAACATGTTGAATAACCAATATATATATTGAAAATATTTCAGTGAATTAATCACATCTTTATTCCCTCAAAATGAAATGAAATTAATGCTTCAATCAAAACCAAACAGAATTATGCAACTAGCCTAACATAATTTTTTTTAAATGATGAAATACTAGCATTTAATGCTAATGATAATCATAATAGGCATTTTTAATATATAGTATGGGGTGTGGAATGGAAACATTCATCACTGAATTGGACCCAACTTTTTATTTTGAAGCTTTACTCACTGTGTTCCAAATAAATACTGTAGAATACATGTTAAAAGCTTAAATCATGTGTCGATATTTTACATACCAAAAGGGACAAAGTTTTTGTGCCTGACCACGTGATTTAACCATCGGACGCATGTGGCCTTGTATGTATATGATCGTACAAAGAATTCAGGTCCCAAAAAAAATAATACATCTTAGTGAGACCCATTCATGGGTGTAATGAGACTCAAATCCTCTCCCGCGCACCAGCCTTTCAGTCCGTCATCTGACGGGCTGGAATGCACCGGCACGCATACCGATGCATTCCAACCCGTCAGATGACGGGCTGGAAGACTGGCGCGCTGGAGACGATTTTTTTGCGGTGTAATGTCATCATCCTCTAGAAAGAAAACACATGGTGAAACTTGGATGTCAGTGTTACAAATTATTATAAATTAAAATATTAATTTTTATTTTCATAATTAAATTCTTCTTTTTTAGCTTTATAGTTTAGAGGGTTTTTGGGTTACAAAAAATTTAAGACAAAAGGTTTGGTGTATGGTCATACCTCATCGTACTTTCGGTAGTTGAATAAAGAAGTGCAATCTCAAAACTATTCCTCCGCTATTAAATGAAGGACTGATACCTAATCGTATATGGGCGAAAACTTTTCCTATAATTTAGTTCAAGGTTCAAGTACAAGGACTCGAAAAATAGACTCAACTGTTGGCAATTTGATCCAGATTGGATTGGTCCCAAAACTAATCCTTGCCAACCACACTCAACCCAGGTTCTACTTGAGATTGGTTGGAGTCGATCCCAAGATTTCATTCTATTTAATCTAATAAAAAAGAAAAAAAAAACATTCCAATGCACGAGACTCTCGTTATTATAAGATCCGAAAAAAGATTATATATATATATATATATATATATATATGACAACTTTAACGTCCCACTATTCTTGAGCGATCCAATCAGATTTCTAAATATATGAAAGTAGCTAAGAACACCAATATCAGCAGAATAGAAATAAATGCCTTTATCAAAGTTATCAATTGCATGGATTAAAAAAGGCCTATCTACGGGCCTGTGGTTCGTGTTAATAAACAGACAAAACGGGAAGGTGGTTACTGGTTACTCTTGAATGCCCTGCCTTTTTTACCTTGTCTTATTATTAAAGCTCTCTCTCTCTCTCTCTTAATTTATTTGCGTTTCTTTTATTTTTTTATTTTTTTATTTATTTATTTATTTAATCTCTTTGCCTCTTTTGCTTCATCCATCCAATCAGCACAGACCGCACTAAGACATTTATATCTATATCTTATTTAAATCACTTCCTCATTTGGAATGTTTAAAGAAAAATTGAAGATTTCATTTGCCTTTTTCTTTGGGAAGCTCATCAGACACAATATATACCATTTTGCTACTTCCTGTTTGAATAATTTTATTCAAGCTTGATTTCTGTGTTACCATTTCTGGGATCATATTCAATCAGAGGAGTATCTCAGTGGTATCCTATGTGAATTACAAAATATGCATATGGTGAAAACCCATATATTTTCACAACAACACCCCCCCCCCCCCCCCCCCCCCCTAACCCAAAAAAAAAAAAAAAAAGAAAGAAAAAATGATATTAATTGTATAGTAAAATTGATAATATTTTGTGTTAATTAGTTAATCTTCAAATGGTAAAATTGTTGTCCACAAAAATTTATTTGAAGTAATGGATGGATAAGAGATTTTCTTATTGAAACTTCCTAGATGTCAAATTGAATAATTTAAAACTTTATGTTTTTTGCGTTCCTAATGTAATACATTTGTCTTTTCAGTGAGGATAATTCATGTGTCTCTCTCTATTGATGATAGGTCACGCGTGCTTTATTTGGGGTCCAATGTAGTGTTTTCTTTTCTTTTATTTGCGAGACACTCAAAGCCAACAAATGCAATTTTTATATTTTAGTAATACAAATGCACCTTTTTTATTTTATTTTTTTGGGTAAAAAGACAAATGCACCTTTAGGAAAGAGTAATTTGACGCCAATTGGAGGTGGTGGATGAAAAGACATGAATATATAAAATAAGAAAAACAACTAGGTGTTTATATTTATTAAATTATAAAAATAAGTGCTTATGTTAAGGAAAAAGATAATTTATTATTCTCACTGTTTGTTAATTTTTCAAGTGTCATAAGGAAGTTATTTAACCTTGTGGGCAAATGACGTGTCCAATCTGATCGTTCGATAAAGGAAAGGGAACATAGTTTATATTAGCCAAAATGGACAATTTTAGGTTCTAATTCAATTGAGTACCTTTTATATTGGCATACATCATGTGGATGTCTATGATAGACTTATGTGGGCTTAATTAATTATCTAAACTAGTTATTTAGTGGAAGTTTAATTAGTATGGTAGAACCGATTTGATTTGGTTTATTACACGGTATGAAATAGATTTGATAACTTTAATTCTATTGTGGGAAGGGTATTAAGATTATGATATTATTCTATAAATACTGGGTTAAAGTCCCCACAACCACAGTTAGTGAAGAAATCTCTCTGCACCCATTAGCAGGAGATTGAGGATATCCTCTACAGGCTATGAAAGACTAAAACCGAAGGATTACGCTCAAAGCTTGGAGCGTAGAGGAAATCAACTTTCATAAACAGGTATGTCTTTAAAATTCATAGATTATGATTTCTTCATTGTGTTTTATGGTATTTGTATAGATTGGGATAAATTTGCTTGAACCTTAATCACATAAAAGTATAGCAATCTATGCATATATACTGGTACTTTATACATTACTATGCATTCTCCTAACTCTAAAAAGGTTAGATTAAAAAAAGTTATAAAAATGAATGATTCAAATTTATTTTGTAATTTTCAAAAATTATATTTCACTGTGATAAGATGCAATATGAGATAGTAGGAAAGACAATCATGTAAGAATAAGGATAACATGTCATCTGTTCATATTCATTGTATCTTTAGATAAGGATGACATGCCATTTGTCCACATTTGTTGTATCTTGGTTGTTGCTGTTAAGGATAAGGATGACTTGTCATCCATCCACATTTATTGTATCAATATTGATTATAAATACAATCATATTCTCAACTCCAAGCATCAAGGAGTGAGAAATTCAATCCACTCAATTCTTATTATTTCTTATGGTATCTCAGCTCCCTGACTCACGTCCTGCACAAAGAGTCATGGCTTCATCAAACTCTCCCATCGATTCTACCCCCTCCCCTTTCTCTTCATCCAAGTTCAATCATCCAATCGCAATCAAGTTGGAGCAACACAATTATTTACTTTGGAAGTCGTAGGTTCTTCTTATTGTACGAGGTCATAACCTAATGGCCTATTTGGATGGTTCAAAATCATGTCCTGCTTCCATGATTGCATCTTCTCAATCTTCTAGTGTAAGATTTTTTAGATCCTCTTTGGGTTTTTCTCATTGAATTTTCAATGAACTCTAACGAACACACCACACAGATTACTAGAATACAATGAGTATTGAAAAGAGATGATTAGACACATACCTCTTGCTACATATTGATTTTCGACCGTTATCTTTGCTTTGAGTGCTTGGAATGCTTGGATCAAAGTTTTTAACAGCCTATCGGGATCCCTTGATCTTCTCTCTGCGTATGAGAACAGGAGAAGAAAATAACACCGTGACTGTGGGGACTCTAACAATTGGTATTTATAATACCACCCCCAATCCTGGACCAGTCCCACAGTGGACCAGGTTGGTCCATCTCTAATCATACTTAAATCGGTCTATCTGTAACTAGACTCCCACTGAACCAACTAACCTTATAATTAATTTAACCCATAAAATATCTTACAATCTCCCACTTGGTCTATATTAATTATAAATTCACCATTGATCCAATGTGGTCATGGAATCTAATTACACCAAAACCATCATTTACTTTGATTCAGTTATCAAGTCTACCAATGCCGAATAACAGCGAAAAATACTCCTACACATCCGGTGTACCCCCTTCTATCAGTCACATACATAAGTCTATTTAATGACATAAATTACTTTGAGATGAATACTTGAGTCCAATGATCGAATTACCACGATCCCGTTACCTTAAAATCCTTATAGGTCAATGCACTTTGATATTATCCAACTTTATAACCGCCTCCAATTTGGACTAATATCATACTTTGGGTTACCGCATTCTTTGGCTAAATACCGCCTTATAATTTTGACATGTCTTAAATAATAAAAAATACATACAAGCAATAAATTCTCACCAATAATCCTGCCCATTAAACCACAAGCAGAATAATCAATTACAGATAAACCATCAATTACCAGATCTCCTACTAACCAAGCAGATCTAAACACTCCCACTGACTAAGAGAATCTAAAGACTCCCACAGGCAAAACCTTTTCAACCATTCCAAGAAATTTTTTTTTAACCTGTCTCTAGAGATCAACTATGACTGGTACAACTAGTCAAACTTAAGATTGCACAGTCAAACATAAAAAACTATTCACCATATCACATAACAAATAAGATCAACATTACATGCAGTCACTTACCTTACAACATCATAAGCATAATTTCTTTCCATTTAATTGAAAAGAAAACTTTACATTCCGATATTTCAAATAACATCATTATATTTTTAATATGGGAACAATATGTTAAGTCAAACAATAAACATAAAACGAAATAAAATCAAGAGCAGAAAAAACATTTGAATGTAAAAGAAACTTTACAATATTCAAGCCAAGAATCTTCAAGACCCTCCTACCCCAAATACCTTTGGAGTCCTAGAATTGTTATCATTTTCTAGATATGCTTATCTGGCTTAACAATATTTAGTCAAACCACATATCTTTGGTCAATCTACCCATCTTTGAGTAATCCACCTTAGAGTTACCCAACAACAATCTTATCACTAGCTATTTCTCCCATTTGGTAATGTAAGTCACCTAGATCTGAATATATTTTCTAGCAAGGAATGAAAAATTTAATATATCAATTACATTGGTCTCATTGTCTTTGAGCTTTTCAGTGATAGTTGATAGCTCCCAAAACTACTTCCTCACATTACCATTTCCAACATAACTAGTACTAGAGAGCTAGGTTAATAAACTATCTTCCGACCCCCTCTAAAATATTATTCTTTATCTTTTGGATTTTTCTTAGATAATCCCTTTGTAATATTTCTCATCTTAATACTGCTACACATAACCTCAATAGTAGAATACCTCACAACTTATGTAAACTACTATGAAAGATACATCTAGGTCAAACGATCCTACACTAGTCTCCAACCTTTTCATAATCATTTTTATTCTTTGTCCCAGGAGGAGTGGGAAAGAAACCATATGGTACATTCACTGAGACAGACATCCTAAGAGACATAAACCATCATCATTATATGAGTCCAAACACAAATGTCCTGCAATAGATAAATTACACAAGACTCATATAAACACATGCAATTTATATTTATTTATACTTTGTCCCGGATAGAAAAAGGTAGATATCAAAACATTCTTTGGGACAGTCATACTTGAATGAACACATCAATGTATGAGTTTAAATACAGTATCAAACAATTAAAGACTCATATATATACCCTTTACTTGCATTAACCATATAAACCATTCATGTAAATAAATATTCTTTTCCAAGAGTTAACCAACTTCACATTCTCCTTTGGGATAAACATGCAGTGATCTTCTCAATTTCTGTGCAGTGACTGCGGAAGAATATTGACTCTCAAAAATCCCACCACCTTTGGGTTAATGAGACCCCCTAAAATCAAAACCCTTTCAATTCATGTGCATGAACATACCTTTAACTTTGATAATGCCACCTTTGGGTTAACACTGTCTTTCTTAGCTGCTTTTCACACCATGGAGAATAGTGTATTAAAAATATGTCCTTTATTGTATACGTAAATGCATAAATTTAGGGTTTGAAGACCACCATGTTGGAACTGAGTGTACTACTTTGGTGGATTCCACTCAATCTTCACATGACACCCACAAACCTTAATTTGTTCAAAACTTGACAATACCATATTTGGGTGTACATCGCCCTTACACAAGCATTTACAAATACATGAACTTTGAATTTAAAGACATCATGATGAAACTAGGTATACCATTATGGTGGGTTCCATCTAATTCCACAGTGATATCCTCAAATCCTATTTTGCAGCACCTTGTGGGTCAATAAATAAAATATCATGCACACATAACCTTTTACAAGTATCTGGTACAAAAATAACTGATAAACAAGCAGAAAACTATAAATTGGACTAATTTGGGACACCTTTAATCAAAATAAATTCTCCAAATCACCAAACTATGTCAAAATATGTACCAAACTATAGAGCATCAAAATACGAATCCAACGCAAAAAACTACGTCAAAATCCGACGCTCCTAGCCCCCATAATCGCCGATCAAAGTTGGCACTTGCATTGTTGCATCCTGAACCGGTTCAGGGCGGTTCAGCCTGGGTCGGTTAGGTCTGGCCGGGCCCGGTTATGGACGGACCGAACCTACAAATTAAAACCTTTTTTTATTTAAATGCTTTGGTCTAGGCCAAACCAAACGGTTTGGACTTTTAACCGAACCGTAAACCAGTGTTCCACCGTCGGACCGACCAACCCACCATCCTAGTCCTCGGGCCCACTTTTTGGGTCAATGGGCAGGAACCTCGGGTCAAAATTTGGGCCATCAGGTCGGGGTATTGGGTCAAAAATTCCGATCATCGGGTCGGATTACCAGATCAAAAAAATGGGTCGCCGGGTTGGATTCACGGTCCCTTTGGGCCGGTCGGACTGGTCTAGGCCCTGGCTCAGTCCTGGACTGGCCCAGATCGGCTTGGTCCAGTACAAAGCTGACCAGGTGACGTCAGCCCTACCTTTGCCTTTTTTTTTTTTTTTTTTTTTTAATAATTGCGCAGGCTCGTGGATCTCACGTGCTTTTTCAGGCGGCCCGTGAGGGCGCGTCAGGATGATTCCGACGATCTACTTTATGTCACCGGCTACATCTCTCTGAGGCCTGCAATCCTGTATGATTTATTTTGTTTTTTAATGGTCCAAAATTTTTTTCAAGGGTCTAAACCCTAAACAAGTTAATAGAGAATTTTGGGAGAAAAAATCTTTTCCTTTTCCAATCCGTTCAAACATACAATCTTTACAATGCTTTCCCATCGATCCTAGGTCTGTGTGAGTGGCTCTGATACCACTGTAAGATTTTTTAGATCCTCTTTGGGTTTTTCCCATGGGATTTCCCATGAACCCTAATGAACACACCACACAGATTACTAGAATACAATGGGTATTGAAAAGAGATGATTAGACATATACCTCTTGCTGCAGATTGATTTCCGACCGTTATCTTTGCTTTGAATGCTTGGAATGCTTGGATCAAAGTCTTCCATAGCCTGTCGGGATCCCTTGACCTTCTCTCCGCATATGGGAATAGGAGAAGAAAATAATACCGTGACTGTGGGGACTCTAACCATTGAAATAATACCACCCCTAACCCTGGACCAGTCTCACCAGTGGACCAGGTTGGTCCATCTCTAATCATACTTAAATCGGTATATCTGTAACTAGACTCCCACTTAACCAACTAACCTTATAATTAATGTAGCCCATAAAATATCTTACATCTAGTACTGCTACAACATCCACTACTATCTTTGCTCTTTTTGGTTGATAATCCCGAATGCTTTATGGATATGTCAAGATCAACTGTTGTTAGGGTAGATTCTATCCTCTCTTTCTGAATCTGTCCTTACACAAGTAATTGATTGTGCTACTTCTGCTACTGTTTGAAAAAATCTTTCATAAATATTTGCGAGTCACCCTAGATCTTGCATCATGTAACTAAGGCTTTAACTTCAAATCGAAAAGAAGAAAGCTTTATCTATTACTCATTATTTTCAAAAGATGAAATCTCTTGCAGATAGTCTTGCCATTGTCGCCAATCCAGTACCTGACTCTGATCTCATTCTTCACATCCTTACTGGTTTAGGACCAGAATGGGATGCAATTGTAACTGCCATTTCCACCAGGTCCGATTTTATTTCCTCCAATGATTTGTATGGCATGCTTCTGAGTAATGAATTAAGGTTAGAACAACATGTTCAATCTAATGCTCTTTATGAGGCCATTGCTACTACTCAAACCCACAATAAAGGGTGCCAAAGCCATGGGCAAAATTTTCCCAATACATTCTCTAACCGTGGCAGGAGCCATGGTAGAGGATGGAATTTTTCAAACTCACATACCGACAACAGACCATAATGTCAGGTATGCAGTCGATATGGACATACTGCTCTCAATTGTTATCATAGATTTGACAATCATTACCAGGCCTTTGCTTTACCCATGGCCAATGTCACTGCAAAAAATTTTGCCCCTCACACGGACATATGGTGCCCTGATTCTGGAGCTATAGACCATATTACAACTGACCTCAACAACTTGACAATGAAGTCTAATTATCAAGGTACGGACCATGTGCAAGTCGGTAATGGATAAGGTTTGCCTATAAAACACATATTGATCCGTATCGAGCGCTCAAATTAAATTACCTTACTTTGAAACGTAGATAGTAGCAAGTAAGGGTCGAACCCACAAGGATTGTATGATCAGGATTAAAATATTTAATTAACCTAAAGAGAGAAAAGCAAATGAAAATAAAATAAGACTCAGAAAATAACCAATTGTTGTACTAAAGCAGATTCTGATTGATCTTATTAGCACAACTTCATTGGCTATCCTACGTATGGAGGAGGGTATGTTTGCAATAGAAAAGAACAGTAATTAATTATCTAAAATGCAAGAATAAAGAACAAGGTAATATAAATATCAAAGATTAAACCAATAAGAGAACACTTCGGTCAAAAGGATACTTACACCATTTTCGTAAACTTGTTCATCGACATAAAGGATAATCAATTCCAATTGAATACTCAATCAAGAAAATTAAGACTAGGCCTAAAATCCTTAGTCTTTCCTTAAGATTGGTCAATTAAAAGATAGCTTATTAATAGTACCCTTACTCTTAAATCAATCTCAAGACTAGGCTCATGATTTGATTCAGGAATAACATTAACAATTAGAAAGACGATTGAAATTAAACGTTTAGCACACACCAGCATGGTTTAATTACTTTAATCTAATTTCTCCTAGGAATATAACATTAAATTGTCCATTAACATCAATCCCCATTACCACTGACATAGAATAATCAATTGATAAAAATCTAATTCTAATCGAATAATCGATTAGATAAATATCAATTAGTAGTACTCCTAATCAACCCATTCATCAATCATTCTACATATAAATTGAAAGAAAAATAAATATTCAATTAAAAATCTATAAATAAGAACAAGTCTCACAAGTTTACAATGATGGCTTCAGCTCCGTCTAACCAAAGATAAGAAAGTTAGCCACACATGACTTCTTCAAGAACACAAGAATAAAAGAAAGAGAGTTGTTATTCAGTCACTGCCTTCTTTCTCAATCACTCTTGGATGATCTTTACATAGACTTTACATTGTTTAAATAGTCAAAATACAAGACTAAAATTGGTATGCCTAGATTTGACAACCTTATTACGTAGAAATAAAAATTAAACAAAATCTTCATTCCTAGCTTAGATGAAAATCATTCCATTATTAAACAATTGCCACCCCCAAATCTATCAAAATTTGTAAGATTCTATAGTTGTGTATATTCTCCTCAAGATTTCCAATAATCAATCAAGGTCTTCCAATAGTGAACCTTCCGTGTGAAGCAACCTTCCTTCTCTGGTTTAGATTTGGATCAATTTTTCAGATCAGATTTTAAAACCACATTTGGAAGCCCAAACGAACTCTTTCCATGTTAGAATCCTATATGAAATTCAAAATGTTAATATTGAGAGTGCTAGAAATTTTTCATCTTTTATTAATTAATTAACAAGATTTTTAAAATATACCAAACTCATAAAATAAATTCTATTAAGCTCAATAAAGTATAAAACACCCTAAAAATATAAAATTATACACTTATCAAATTCCCCCACACTTAGCCTTTGCACGTCCTCGGGCAAAATAAAAAAAATAAAAAAATCTAAACTACTCTACTTTCATAGGAACCACGATTGCATTTAGCATGTACAACAATTCATTGAACCCCTAGTGGACGAGTTGTGTCTCGTGAGGGTTTGCGGTGAATCTACCCATAAAATTTAAAGAAAAATATTTTTAGGTTTGACAAATTACAAGAATTAAATAAAACTCTAAGTACTCCACAGTTATAACTCATAAACAAAATTAAACTCAATAGACAACTTAAATTTTATCAAAGATACAATAACTTCATTTTAGTCACCAACTTCAACAAATTCATATTAATATGCATCTATAGTGTGAAGTGATGTAACTCAATTAATATGGGGTTTTAGAAGAATACTTCAAGAAAAATAACACCCTTTTTTTTTTCATTGACTTATGCAATGTCTATTTTCTTAGGCTTTCTAAGTTACCCATGTAGCAAGTGTTAGATCAATGACTCCCAAACCAGTTGGCTTTAGGGCACTAGGTGTAGAGACACCCCTAGGACTTAATAACTCAAGTAACAAAGGCCACAAAATCAGAAAATTTAGAAGTCAATTTTTTCCATCGATTTGAGCAATGATCATTTTCTTAGGCTTTCTAAGTTACCCATGTAGCAAGTGTTGGGTTAGTGACTCCCAAACCAGTTGGCTTTAGGGCACTAGGTGTAGAGACACCCCTAGGACTTACTTAGTCAATTAAACTGTTTATAACCATCATCTCAATTTTTTTTTGAGGCATTTTAGACATTGAAGCAGTAATTTATTCTTTTTTAAGATTTTTTTTTTTTTTTTTTGGAATTGCCATTTCTCAAATTCACCGTTTATTCCCCACAACTAAGTGTTGGTGCAAACGTTAAATACAAAGACACATAACAATAAAACTTTATCTCATATGGTGATTCAAATTTAGTTTCATATCTAATCTAAGGTTCAAGAATCTCAATAATTTAATCATATTTATAAAGTTCAACATGGTCACTTTAGAGAATTAATCTAAACTTGTAACTGGACAAATATTTTTTTTTAGTTAGTATATATAACCAATATATATTAACAACATGTAAAAATAAAAATAAAACACATCCTAGAATTCCCCCACACTTAAAACTTACATTGTCCCTAATGTAAAGCTAAATGCAAAGAAAAAATAAAAAACAAACATAATATCAATGAAAATAAAAAGAGAAAGGGTTAAGAAAGCAAATTTGATTTCTTGAGTTGCCTCCTAAGCAGTGCTTTTATTTAACGTCGTTCGTTCGACTCTGCAATTTTTCTCAATTTGAGTAAAGTAGATCTTCTAAGTCCATAGCTTCCTCAACCAATGAGTTAACTTGAAAACCTTCATGGTAAAGTTTAAGTCTATATCTATTGACCTTGAAAATCTTTTGAGTGTCCAAACTTTGAATCTCAACTGTACCATGTGGAAAGACATTAATAACAATAAAAGGACCAATCCAGCGAGACTGCAACTTACCAAAAAATAATCGAAGCCTTGAATTATAAATGAGCACTTTTTGTCTGACAACAAATTGCTTCTTAGAAATCATTTTATCATGAAAGGCCTTCGTCTTTTCCTTATAAATCCGAGAGTTCTCATAAGCTCCATTGCAAATCTCCTCTAACTCCTGCAATTTCAACTGTTGTTGCTCCCCTGCCTTATCCGTCTCCATGTTACACTGCTTAATTGCTCAGAATGTCTTGTGCTCCAATTTCACCGGTAGATGACATACTTTTCCATAAACCAACCGATATGGAGACATTCCTATAGATTTCTTATAAGCAGTCCTATAAGCCCATAGTGCATCGTCAAGTCTTGTACTCCAGTCTTTCCTATTCGGATTAACTGTTTTTTTTTTAAATTGAGTTCACCTCTCTATTAGATACCTTGGCTTGCCCATTAGTTTGTGGATGGTAGGCAGTTGAAATATTATGGGTTACATCATACCTCTTAAGTAGTGCTGCTACAGTGCGGTTACAAAAGTCAGTCCCTCTATCACTGATCATTGCCTGCGGGATCTCAAAACTAACAAAAATGTAAAACTTGACAAAATCTGCAACCACTTTAAAATCATCAGTTCGGGTGGCTTTTGCTTCCACCTACTTTGACACATAATCAATAGTAAGTAAAATATAAATATTACCAAAAGAATTAGGAAAAAAACCCATAAAGACAATGCCCTAAACATCAAAAATTTCACAAATAAGTATGGGGGTTTGTGGCATTTGATCCCTACGGGCCACATTACCTAAGTATTGGCAATGAGTGCATGACTTACAAAATATATATGCATCATGAAATAAAGATGGCCAAAAGAAGCCACATTCAAGCACTTTTCTTGCTGTTCTTTTAGGACCGAAATGTCCACCACATGTATATGAATGACAAAAGATAAGAATGGATTCAAATTCAGTTTCGGGTATGCACCTTCTTACCATTTGGCCTGAACATTGCTTCCAAAGACAAGGGTCATCCCAAATGTAGTACCGAGCATCGCTCTTGATTTTCTCTCTTCGTACTCTAGGTAGCTCTGGTGGTAAGGTTTTGGTAACCAAATAATTGACTAAATCTGCATACCAGAGCACTACATTTGTCACCTTAAGTAGTTGTTCATTTGGAAAGAAATCTTGTAATGGTATCGCATCACCCTCCATAACCACCCGATTGAGATGGTCTGCAACTAAATTCTCAGCTTCCCTTCTTGTCCTTAATCTCCAAATCAAAATCTTGAAGAAGAAGGATCCATCTGATTAATCTTGGCTTATATTCCTTTTTCTCCAGCAAATGCCTAAGAGCTGCATGATCGGAATAGGCAATAACTTTAGTTCCCAATATATAAGATCTAAATTTATCCAAAGCAAAAACTATAGCCAATAGCTCTTTCTCTATTGTGGAGTAGTTACATTGTGCTTCAGTTAGTGTCCGTGAGGCATAATAGATAGCATCAGCAACTTTCCCTACACGTTGGCCCAAAACAGCCCCAATAGCATAATTGCTAGCATCACACATGATCTCAAATGAAAATTTTTAGTTCGGTGATTGAATCACTGGGGCTGTTGTTAGTAGTTATTTGAGCTTGTCAAAAGCTCTTTTGCACTCATCATTAAAGTCAAACACCACTTCCTTTTGTAAGAACTTGCATAAGGGTAATGAAATTTTTGAGAAATCCTTGATGAAGTGCCGATAAAAGCCTGCATGTCCAAGAAAGGAATGCACTTCCCGCACAGTTATGGGGTAAGGTAAAGATTGAACAAGATCTATCTTTGCTTTGTCAACTTCTATACCTCTAGAAGATATTACATGACCTAAAACTGCTCCTCGTGTTACCATAAAATGACACTTCTCAGAATTCAAAACAAGGTTAATTTCTATGCATCTCTTAAGAACAAGTATAAGGTTACCAAGCATGTATCAAAAGAGTCTCCATAAACAGTAAAGTCATCCATGAAAACTTCTATAATGTTCTCTACATAATCAGAAAAAATGCTAACCATACACCTTTGGAATGTGACTGGGGCGATGCAAAGACCAAACGACATTCGTCGGTAAGCAAAGGTACCAAATGGGCAGGTGAATGTTGTTTTCTCCTGATCTTCAGGTGCAATCACAATCTGATAGTAACCTGAATAACCATCAAGAAAACAATAGTGTGAATGACCTGCTAACCTCTCCAATATTTGATCGATAAATGGAAGAGGAAAGTAGTCTTTACGAGTTGAAGCATTCAATTTCCTGTAATCAATACAAACACGCCACCCATTTTGTATCCTAGTAGGGATTAACTCATTATTTTGAATCTTAACAACAGTTATGACCGTCTTTTTAGGTACCACCTGAATTGGACTTACCCACTTACTATCAGAGATGGGCTAGATAATTCCAACATCAAGGAGCTTTAGTATCTCCTTCTTCACAACTTCCATCATAGGAGGGTTGAGTCTACGTTGAGCTTCTCTAATCAGTTTGGCTCCCTCCTCAAGAAGTATGTGATGCATGCACATGGTGGGATGATTCCCTTAATGTCGGCTATTATCCACCCAATGGCTGTCTTATGGTCTCTCAAAACTCGAATGAGTTTCTCCTTTTGTAGCTTGGTCAAGTCCCTTGCTATTATCATAGGTAACGTCTCATTGTCTCCTAAGTAGACATATTTGAGATGGTCTGGAAGTGGTTTCAGCTCAACAATAGGTGCCTGCACAATAGAAGGTAACAACTTTGTATGAGATATAGGCAACTCAATGTGAGCAACATCATTTCTTTGTGGAATTGGGGGTAAGGCCTACAATGCCATCAACATCTTCTCTAATTCAACATATAACACAAATTCTAAATTGAAATACATTCTATTCAAATGTTTGCTAATGGCCACCATCAACTCATCTTCACCATTTAATTCAAAAACTTGTTGTACCATAGAATCAATTACATCAATAGAAAAAACAGAATTTATATCACTAGGATACCTCATAGCGTCAAAAATATTAAAGCGAACTATCTCGCCATCAAATTCCATAGATAAGGTACCATTATGAACATCTATTTTTGTTTTAGCAGTCTTTAAGAATGGTCTACCAACAAAAGATGTGTAAAATTATGAGATGAGTCATCCTCTATTTTTAATACATAAAAATCAGCAGGAAACATCAATTCATTAACTTGACCTAACACATCCTCAATTAAACCTTCAGGATATACATTTGATCTATCAGCTAATTGAGTAGTTACACCTTTCTTTTAAAGGTTCTAGATTTAATGAAGCATATATTGAATAAGGCATGACATTAATTGATGCTGCTAAATCTAACATAGCTCTACTGAAATTAGTGTTACCTATTTTGCATGAGATAGTGAATGTACCTGGGTCTTTACACTTAGGGGGAAGCTTCTGTTGAATAACAACTGAGACATTTTCACCCATACTTATCTTTTCATCTCTTTTCAATTTCCTCTTGGATGTGCACAATTCCTTAAGAAATTTAACATACCGTGGCACTTGCTTAATTGCTTCAATAAGAGGTATATTTATCTCTACCTTTTGGAAAATCTCCAACATCTCCTTTTCTTTTTCTTCCTTTCTAGATTGAGCAAACCTGCTAGGAAAAGGAGGCTGAATAGGAATAGAAGAAATAGAAGGTTTAGAGTTTACCCCAGATGAGGAAATAGATGTTGGAGCTGATTTTGAGGTCTCTTTCTCTTTTTCCTTTTCTATATTCTCCACTTCTTTTCCCCTTCTCAAGAATATGGCATTTGCATTTTCCTTCGGATTCACCATCGGTTGTGGAGGTAGCTTTCCCGAGCCTCGATCCTTTAGTCTACTCATTGAAGTGGTCAGTTGGCTTATTTGAGTCTCCAAGTTCTTTATACTTGCCTTTGTTTCCTGTTTAAATTGTAATGAATCATTGGCAAATGTTTTAACAATATCTTCCAAGGTCATACCTGAACTTAAAAGTGCTAGTTGTCTGGATTGAAAAGGTTGTTGGCCTTATTGATACCCATACTGACGATTGGGGCCATCTTGATTACCATAGCTGAGATTTGGGTGATTCCTCCATCCCGGATTGTAAGTATTTGAGTATGGATCGTACTTACGTTGAGGCTGTCCTGGAAATCCACCCACAACATTTGCTCACTCTGTAGATTCCTCTTGAAGCGTGGGACACATATCAGTTGGGTGTCCCGCAATGTAGCAAATTCCATAAGTTTAAACCTGTTGTACCTTATTCACAGCCAATTGACGAACAAGTGAAGACAATTCTATAATTTTTAATTCAAGAGAAGAACTGTTTACCTCATTAACCTTTCTCGATGGAGGGTCATTTCTTACACCAAATTGTTGGTGTAAGACCCGCACTCCATAAACCCGATCTAAACCTTGATTTCATGTCATAACAGGTCTTCCAATCATCATCGGGCCAGACGGGACGAGCGGATGACAACCAGGTATGAAATCGGACCAATCAGACCAAAATAAGTATGAAATCAGTCATACCGGTCGATGGTACCGGTCGACCGGTATGGTCTGCGCAGCAGACTACCAAGATCCAGAATTGGATCTCTACGGGTCCCACTTTCCTAATTCTGAATCCTAGGACTTTCCTAATCCTAAGAGGTTTCCAAACCTAATTCCTAGCCTATTTAAACCCCTCTAAACCTCTTAGAATCCCTTCCATTGATCCTCACAAACCCTAGAGAGGAGAAGGAGATTGGAGAAGGAGAATGAGCTAGGAAGAAGAAGGAAGAGCCGCCGTTGCCGTTTGACGACGTACACCTTACGCGGGTCGACGGTAAGTGTTTAAACCCTCCCTCTCACATTATGACTCTAGGATGGTTGGGTTGCTTGGATCAATACCATGCAAAGCAGGTATTGACCTAAACCCTACTTTACCGTCAAACCCTAATTTAGTCGTTAAACCCTAGATTCGAGTTCTAGGATGAATATCATCAAAACTAAACCTGAATGGAGTTGGAAACAACCTTAACTCAAAGCTCAGACTTAGAATGTATAGGAGAAAACCTAGAATCAATAGAGGGTGATCGACGGCAGTCGAAAAACCTAGTGTATGGTCTTCCGGAGACATACCGGTTGACCATACCGGTCGCACCCCATGCGACTGGTACCGTGACCGGTACCTCTCGGGGAGTGGCCTGTGGGGACCGGCTGACCATACTGGTCGTAGGTTTTCCCCGGTCTTTGCGACCGGTACATGCGACCAGTCAGCTCTGTGAGTGTATTTTTATAACCTCATTGGTTTTCGACCAACGTAAACCCTAAGAAATTATTCTAATTGAACCCTAATATCATGTAGGACTTTGTGATAGAATGTTTGGATCTTGCGACGTGGAGCAAGCTATTAAACAAGCGTCAGGTAAGGGAATCGGACCTAAACCCTAATAATTAATGGACAGTAAACCGTTGTTAATAACCCTGAATCTTTGGTATGCTGTTTATGCATTCTCACATGTCATCTGTTATTTCCAGTTATTATAGTTGTTCATGCATATTCCATATGCTAGGATGTGATTGTTAGGCATGTGATTGTTTTTGTTAGTGTGTGGAATGGGAAGGGCCTGGGGTCTGGGATCATTCTTCACACTAGCACCTTTTTGTAGTATTCTATCTTAGCATGCTTGGTGCGGGTAGGGCATCAAGGAGATGTCGTGGCATTGTGGTCTCCGGCCTGGCCACCACGCTCTAGCTCTATCTTTATGCCGTAGAGAGTTATGTTGGGATAGAGTCTACTTGCGTATTGTTCTGTCTTAGTATGCTTGGTGTGGGTAAGGCATCAGGGGGAGGTCATGGCACTGTGGTCTCTGGCCTGGCCACCACGGTCTAGCTCTATCTCTATGCCATAGGGAGCTGTACTGGGATAGAGCTTACAGTGATGACATATAAGATTGGTTAGTTGCGAGCCCAGTTTGTAAGCCCTAGGTAGTAGGGGCTTATGTATTGGTATGAGTAGAGCATCAGGGGAGGTAGTGGATGCCTTAGCTCTATCTCTATTCCATAATTGGTGCATGTGGGTCGACAGCAGTGTGATTTACTGTGCGATGTTACACACTCGTGTATAGAGGTACGGTGACCGCCAACCCTTTCTATAGCACATTGCAAACTTAAACCAGACCACAACATAAAATGATTGTTACTCATGCATATAGTATTGTTACACTATCTGATTGTCTTACTGAGCTAAGTTGTGAGCTTACCCTTTGTATATACATTGTTTTTAGATGTTGATGCAGGTTACACGGTGAACGATTATATGAACGCTCCGGCGTATGGATGTGTTGCTGCTCTGGACGTATAGGCAGGATAGGACGAGCATGACGCTTCATGCGAGTGCCCTTTCTGCGTGTACCTTTGATTTTTATTTTATTTGTTTCAGTTATTTTTAAAGTGATGTAAAGATATTTAATTACGTTTGGAATTTGGATAATTGACTACTTATTTAAATTTATCAATAGAATACTCAGTTCATTTATTTAAAAAATTCTGCTGTATTTATTATATTACGATTGTGGTTATGTGCAATGGTTTGTATGTAGTGGACATGGTCTTATTGAGATCATCAATAAAAATATTCGGTGTGAACCTTCCCCTCGGTTAACAATGACTGTTTCAATACATATCATCAACAAATTTATATCTTTGGTCCGGTTTAAGTTTGGGTATGCAAGAAAAGTTGGTAGCCAGGTCGGCGTTATTGACCCCTCTGTGGCGTTACGAAGATCACGTTTATCGTCAACTCACATGCACCCAATCATGAACATTATATAACAAAGGTTACGTTTTTGCTATATAGTGTCATACCCCTAGCCGGTGAATGACAACTTGGTATCAAGGCCTCCTGGGCAGTCCCTCGGAAGTCCATAGAGATAGAGCTAAGGTCCCCGGTAGAGTCGAGAGACTACAAGTACCGAGACCACCTCCCGATACTCTATGTTCGCTAAAGTAATGGCGTAGGCGGTGCTAATGCACGACTTGAGTTAGAGATAGAGCTAAAGTGCTAAGACAAAGGTTAACGTTTATTGACGTTCTCACCACCTCACGATACTGCTCGCATCAGTACACCAACCACACAATAAAGCACATTATTCCATCATCATCATCATCATCATGTTATAAACAATAAAATAAATATGCAAAAATCTTTGTATGCAATTACAAACATATTCGCATAGAATATGGCAACTCAAGAAAAGAAAACATTTGTTATTAACCAATTAGTTTGGAGTTAATACTTTTCAAGCTTTACGTATTGCTAGAAACCTAACAAGTCAGTCGATGAACATTCTACATTCATTCCATGGTCCGAAACCATGTATAACCCACTAAATAGCTTTCATGCATTCCTATGATTCACAAACCAAAAAAAAAAAAAAAATAAAAAAAAAAAAAAAAAAAAAAAAAAAAAAAAAAAAAAAAAAAAAAAAAATTTTTTTTTTTTTTTTTTTTTTTTTTTTTTTTTTCCCTTTTTTTTTTTTTTTTTTTTTTTTTTTTTTCCCTTTTTTTTTTAATTTTAATAAAAAAAATAAAAAAAAAAAAAAAAAAAAATAAAAAAAAAAAAAAAAAAAAAAAAAAAAAAAAAAAAAAAAAAAAAAAAAAAAAAAAAAAAAAAAAAAATAAAAAAAAAAAAAAAATAAATTTATATATAAATAAAAAAAAATAAAATTAAAAAAAAAAAAATAAGAGATGGAAAAAATTAAAAGCTTTAATAAGAACACACCTTAAGCATTGTTTGATACCTGAAACTATATAAGAAAGAGCATAACATATTATACTAAACATGAAATTAACAAATGCACACGCTCTAGATAGGAAAAAATCATAAATTAGTATTAAAACATTTAAGAGTGATAAGTTAAAAGTGCTACAGGGTATGGTCCACAGGCCGGACAGTTATCCTGTTATATAAACTGTAAAGAGAGAGAAAAATAAGAGGACTATCATGGGGTAGGGGGCCTAGGAGGAATAGGGTTGGCAATATCATAATCCCGCTCATAGGCGACCCTAAGCCAGTGCACCTGATCCTGAGTGACTCTGAGGCTGCAAGCCAAGTGCCCCAAGTCACGGCTCATCACACTGAGCGTCCCTTAGCTCCGTGAACATACCCATCACGGTATCGGGAGGAGGCTAAGATGGTCCCGCTGCATAGGGGGGCTATGGTGTTGGTGCTGGAACATCCTCCATATGATCATCGCCACCCTCGTCATCACCCGCTTCCTCTGCTGCATGAGCAGCATTGGCTGCTGCTGCTGCTACTGCTGCGGCTGCTACCCTCCTGAGTGGACGAGGGCGAGCCTCCAAATCCTCATCTCTGATCGGTAGGTTATCCATCTGCATCCGCAGGATGGCATCCCAGTCGATGTCAGAGGTCATAGTGTCCTCCACAGCGATCTCACCCCTCATGTTCGCTCGTAGTCAATGTAGAAGAGTAGTGATGAGCCGACCATAAGGAAGGTTACTGGCCTGACCAGGTAGTGTAGACTGATGCATGGTTCAAACTATAGGGAAGGCAAACCCCTCCCTGGGCGCAGCACCGAGTGAGCCGAGATAACTTGCTCTAATGGCCGATCTGGGCACAATGTGCGCGGATGATGCGGCTATAAACTGAGGCAAGGCCAAACTACAGCCTTCATGGGCGCCCCGGTTGAGAAGCTCTGGATCTCTTGGTGCAGGCGCCGCGAAAAAGCCCTTCATCTTAGGGGCACAGTAAGCTAAGTCCCCATCGTTGGGAATCCCCAAAAGATCAGCAAACTGGTAGGTGTCGAAGGAGATGGGGACACCCTTGACGTAACTAGTGATGCGGAGTGCTCGACATTGATTGAAGTCGTTGACATCCCCATCTATTTCCAGGTTGGCATAAAAGTGTTTGACGAGGTTGGGGCGGATAGTCGTCGTGTATGTGATGACCGGTAACCAACTAAGCCTGCCAAAAGCGGCTTCCACATCGAACCGCTGCAACTGCTCCAAATTGGCACACCGCCCTGACTCGATATTCTTCCCTTCGAACCAAGGGAAGTAGGCTTGTGCCACCTCAGAACGAAACCACTGCTCATCGAGCTGTGGTACAGGTGGGTGGGGAAGGTGCATGCCTAGACCATAGGAGCGCTTGCCAGCACCTCTGCGTGGAGCCATTAGAGCTGCAAAACAAGTAAAAACAAGGAAAAATGGTTAAAATTATCAAAATTTTGGCAGCATAACGACAACAAATTAAGAAAAAGCCTCGAACTCACCCAAAACTTGGGGAGGAGGACTTACGTAACCCCCAAACACTTCATGAAATCCAACCATTCACCAATTGAACAAGAATTTGAGAAGTTTCAGCAAAAAATTGATTTTTCCCAAAACCTAGGTTAAAAATCAAAAAATTTGATTTTTTTAAAAAACCTTTCGGTATAACCTCAAACTAGTTGAGGGCTTTTGCTCATAGAGGTGCTTAAACCCATTCCAAGCGAAGGAAAAGAGTTCCTACGGTTAGAAATTCTTAAACAAAGAAAAACCTAGTTTTTGGGTATAAAACCATGAAAAAACGATATGAAAATGATGAATGGAAGGAGAGAACTTAATTGGAGGCGATGTTCTAAGTCTTGATCGAAAGAAAATGACTTCTTGGATCACCGGTCGGACTGTAGCAACTCAGGAGCCAGAGAGAAATCGCCACCGGAGAGAAAGAAGAAGGGGAAAAGTGAGAAAAACTCACTTTTTCGCGATTTTAAGGTATTTTGGGTATACCGGTCGACGGTTTTGGCCCATATCGGTCGTCCGGTACCCCCTGGGTACTACAACCGCAACCTCTCGGTCAAGAGATGGTGCTGACCGGTCGATCACACCGGTTGCACCATACACTACAGAGTAGCGACCGGTATGTTGCGACCGGTCAGCTATGTATAACCCAGAAAATTTTGGAAAAATTTTAAAAAATTCAATTTTAAGTTTTCATTTCGACTATTAGCTTTGCAATTATTAAAGACTAACACTATTATGATTATTCAACTTTACCTTATGTGTTATGTCTTTGTCTCAGATCCAAATAGACTAATCTGAGATGGTAGGCGAAAATGGTCATAGAGGCTCACAAAAGCGTCACCACTCCAGGGTGCGCCAAACTGAGGAAAATTAAAAAATTGGATATGTTGAAGAGCAAAACCAGAACCTGGAAAGTGGAGAAGGGTAGGTTCCCAAGGCACCCACAAATTTACCAGGCCCTCCTCACACTAACTCGGAGACGATTGTCACAAATTTGGTTTATCAGATGGAAGCTCAACAGAAGATGTTCCTAGATGAGATGCTGAAGATGTTCAGGCCACCAGGATATATCCCCACAGAGGTCACACTTGAACATAGGAGAATTAACACTACACTGCCAAGGGATGGTAGCTCTGGGCCAATGGGCCAAGGACAGAATATACAACCACCACACCAATTTCCATCGTCGTCTGCCTATCAAGGAGCCTACCCATACCCACCACCATGGTACGGAATGAATGCACAGGGAAAGCACGATCTGAGCCGAGCAGTGGATAGGTTTTTAAAGTTGAAACCCCCTACGTTCACAGGGAAGCCAGGGAAACCACTGTGGCCTGCGCAGTGGGTTGCTGAGATGGAGAAGAATTACCGTCTGATGACATGTACAGAGGATGAGAAGGTGCTGTTTGCTACGCACATGCTAAAGGAGGATGCAAAGGCTTGGTGGAATTCTACACGAGCGTATTTGGAGACAAAGCATGCTCAGATCGATTGGGCTATATTCAAGGGAGCTTTCTTCGATAAATATTTTTCAAATAGTTTTTGAGATCAGATGGAGAAAGAATTCCTCAACCTACAGCTGTCTCAGTCAACTGTGGATGCTTACCAGCAAAGGTACGAAGAGCTATTTTTTTTTTGCACCGGCAAGCATGCAAGAAGAAGAAACCAAGACCTGTAGGTTCACCATGGGACTGCGTGGAAGCATTAGAGAGCATATCTTGGGTCTGGCAAAAAAGGTATATAATGAGGCTGTACAGGTTGCCAGAGTGAATGAATCAAGTCAAAAGGACAGTTTCTTTGCTCAGAACAGGGGACTGAAGCGACTGGCTACTGAGACTTCAGGTGGTAGTAATAATAGACCATTCCGTCCATATAGGGCTCAGTCCACCATGGTGCCTATAAGAAACACTACTGCACCACCACTGCCATAGTTCGCTGGACAAAACCCAAACAGTTCAGCAACTGGGTCATGTTGCAAAAACCTGCACTCTACCTATGAAACAACCTCCACAGCAAGGAAAGGTATTTGTAGTCACCACTGAAGAGGCAATCGCATCACCTGATGTGGTCACTGGTATGATTCTATCCCTTCCTATTTAGCTTAATATTTTATTGTATATGTGAGCATGTAGAACTAAGGGATAATTAAATTTCAGGAACTGTAAATATAATTGGTATACCTACCAGAGTACTCTTTGACTCTGGGGCCACACACTCTTTTGTTTCTATTTCTTTCGGGAAGCGAATGGAATTACCTGTCAAGCATTTAAACCCAAGCTTGATAGTTCACTCCCCACTAGGAGTCGAAGTGGCGTTGAACAAATATTTTGGACCATGTATAGTTAGCATTGATGGCCGAGATCAAGAAGCTAATCTGGTTCAACTCGAGATGGCAGACTTTGACGTCATCTTTGGAATGGATTAGTTCGGCCAACATTTAGCCAGCTTATTATGTGGTGAAAAGAAGCTTGTGCTTAAATACGAAAAAGGAAAAGAGTTTAGCTTCACCAGGACTAAGTTACCCAGGAAGCAGAAGCTGATCCTATCTACCCTAAAAGCTAAGAGATGCTTAGAGAAGGGAGGAGTGGGGTACCTAGTGTCTGTGGTCGACATCACTGCTGAGGTGCCAAGGATGGAAGATCTAAATGTGGTACGAGAGTTTTCAGATGTGTTCCCAGAGGGTCTCCCAGGTCAACCTCTAGACAGGGCTACAGAGTTCGTGATAGACCTAATGCCAGGGTCGGCACCAGTGTCTAAAGCACCGTACAGGATGGCCCCTACCAAATTAAAAGAGTTGAAGACCCAATTACAAGAATTGCTAGATAAGGGTTTCATTCGACCAAGTATATCGCCATGGGGAGCACCTGTATTGTTCGTCAAGAAGAAGGATGGTACTGTACGACTATGTATAGACTACCGAGAGCTGAACAAGTTAACCATCAAGAATCGATATCCTTTGCCTAGGATCAATGATCTGTATGATCAGTTACAGGGTGCAAAGGTTTTCTCGAAGATTGATCTCAGATCAGGGTATCACCAATTGAAGATCAAGGCCGGAGATATTCCAAAGACTGCTTTCAGGACAAGGTATGAGCATTATGAGTTTCTGGTAATGTCGTTCGGGTTGATTAACGCTCCAGCATCGTTCATGGAACTGATGAACAGAGTGTTTAATGACATGTTGGACACTTCGGTCATCGTATTCATCGATGACATTTTGGTCTACCCAAGGGACAGGGAGGCTCATGCAACACATTTGAGAGCAGCCCTACAACGGCTGAGAAGGGAGAAGCTTTATGCCAAGTTCAAGAAGTGTGAATTTTGGCTTAAGGAGGTGGTTTTCTTGGGCCACGTAGTATTTGAAGATGGTATTAAGGTAGATCGAAGTAAGATAGCTGCTATAGTAGGATGGGAAGCCCCAAAATCAGTTGCGGAGATTCGTAGTTTCCTCGGATTGGCTGGTTACTATAAAAGGTTTATGAAAGGCTACTCAAGGATCGCCGTTCCACTTACCTGACTAACCAAGAAGGGGGAGAAGTTTATATGGTCAGATGAGTCTGAGAAATTCTTTCAGACTTTGAAGTCAAGACTAGTCTCTGCACCTATCTTGACCATCCCAGCACCAAGCTTACCGTTTACCTTATATACGGATGCCTCAGGGTTGGGTCTTGGATGTGTGTTGATGCAAGGAGAACAGGTGATTGCCTACGCATCAAGACAATTGAAAGAGCATGAGAAGAATTATCCTACACATGACTTGGAGTTAGCAACAGTAATACATGCAATCAAGACTTGGAGACACTACCTTTACGGTGAGAAGTTTCATATAAAGTCAGATCACAAGAGCTTAACCTATCTTTTCACTCAAAAGGACCTGAATATGAGACAGAGGAGATGGCTAGAGTTATTAAAAGATTATGATTGTGACATCCAGTACCATCTGGGTAAGGCAAATGTTGTGGCTGATGCCTTAAGCAGAAAGTGGGCATTGAAGCCTGAGGCAGGACCAAGTACAAATGCTGCATTATATGCAGCAGCCTCAAGCTCAACAGAGAATGATGAAGAGTATATAATAGAGACTACAAGAGATCCAGTGGAACAGGGCTTAATTCATAAGTTTTCATTGATGTTCGCAGCCTTGAAGATCTCATCGGATCTCATAGATGACGTCAAAGTAGCAATCCTACAGGATCCACACCTCAAGACTGTACAAGAAGATATTGAGAAGGGTAACAACAATCTTGACTTTACCTTGGATTCAGACAAGGTACTCAGGTATCGTGGAAGATTCTGTATACCTGAGAGTGAGAACTTAAATATCAGAGATCGAGTTATGACAGAAGCTCATTAAACTCCATACTCGGTACATTCAGGAAGCACCAAAATGTACCATGATTTAAGAAGATTATATTGGTGGAGGGGTATAAAAGCAGATATAGCTCGTTTTGTATTCCAATGTCTGAATTGCCAACAAGTTAAAGCGGAAAGATAGAGACCTGTAGGTTTACTACAACCATTACCGGAACTTGCATGGAAGTGGGATTGTATCACAATGGATTTCGTCACTGGCCTACCCTTGACACCAAGGTCGGTGGATGCAGTTTGGGTTATAGTCGATCAACTTACCAAGACGGCTCGATTCATTGCGGCCAGACCTCAGTATACCATGGAGAAGCTGGCCAAGCTATATGTAGATAATATAGTCAGACATCATGGCATCCCAAAGAGTATAGTATCTGATAGAGATCCCCATTTTACATCAAAGTTCTGGGAAGGATTACAAAAAGCTATGGGAACAAAGTTGAAGTTTAGTATAGCTTTTCACCCTCAGACGGATGGGCAGTCAGAACGAACTATTCAAATTTTAGAAGATATGCTCCGAGCTTGTGCCCTAGATTTCAAAGGAGCTTGGGACGAGAAGCTATCGCTCATCGAGTTTGCTTATAATAATAGCTACCAGGCTACAATTCAGATGGCTCCATATGAGGCACTCTATGGGAAGAAATGTCGTATACCTCTGTTATGGAATGAGGTGGGAGAAAGAAGAATTGTAGGACCAGAGTTTGTTGAAGAAACTTGTTGAGTGATTGATCAGATCAAAGAAAGAGTGAAGACAGCTCAAGTTCGACAGAAACACTATGTCGATAATCGACGTCGAGATCTGGAGTTTACAGTAGGTGACAAGGTATTAAGATATCACCTATGCGAGGTCTGAAACGGTTTGATAAGAAAGGGAAGCTATGCCCTAGGTACGTGGGACCATACGAGATATTGACCAGACGTGGTAACGTGGCATATCAACTGGCCCTACCACCATCCATGTCAAGCGTTCATGACGTGTTCCATGTATCTTTATTGAAGAAGTATGTCAAGGATCCATCGCACATCTTGACAGCAGACCCACCAGACTTGACAGAGGACTTAACATTTGAAGTGGTACCTGTGATGCTTTCAAGTCGAAAGGTACAACAACTTCGAAGCAAGGATATCCATTATGTGAAGGTATATTGGAAAAGCTAGGATGTCGAAGAAATTACTTGGGAGAAGGAGAGCGCGATGAGAAAGGAGTACCCTAACCTTTTCGACGATCAAGGTACTTTCAAATTTCGAGAACGAAATTTCTTTTAAGGGTAAGGGAGTTGTGAAACCTAAATGCAAATTTCGGGGATGAAATTTCTTTTAAGGGTGAGGGAGTTGTAAGACCCGCACTCCACATAAACCCGATCTAAACCTTGATTTCATGTCGTAACAGGTCTTCCAATCATCACCGGGCCAGACGGGATGAGCGGATGACAACCAGGTATGAAATTAGACCAATCGGACCAAAATAAGTATGAAATCAGTCATACCGGTCGATGGTACCGGTCTTGGTACCGGTCGACCGGTATGGTCTGCGCAGCAGACTACCAAGATCCGAAATTAGATCTTTACGGGTCCCACTTTCTTAATTCTGAATCCTAAGACTTTCCTAATCCTAAGAGGTTTCCTAAACCTAATTCCTAGCCTATTTAAACCCCTCTAAACCTCTTAGAATCCCTTCCATTGATCCTCACAAACCCTAGAGAGGAGAAGGAGATTGGAGAAGGAGAAGGAGCTAGGAAGAAGAAGGAAGAGCCACTGTTGCCGTTCGACGACGCACACCTTACGCCGATTGACGGTAAGTGTTTAAACCCTCCCTCTCACATTATGACTCTAGGATGGTTAGGTTGCTTGGATCAATACCATGCAAAGCTGGTATTGACCTAAACCCTACTTGCCGTCAAACCCTAATTTAGTCGATAAACCCTAGATTCAAGTTCTAGGATGAATATCATCAAAACTAGACCGGAATGGAGTTGGAAACAACCCTAACTCAAAGCTCAGACTTAGAATGTGTAAAAGAAACCCTAGAATCAATAGAGGGTGATCGACGGCAGTCGAAAAACCCAGTGTATGGTCTTCCGGAGACATATCGGTCGACCATACCGGTCGCACTCCATGGGATCGGTACCGCGACCGGTACCTCTCGGGGAGTGGCCTGTGGGGACCGGCTGACCATACCGGTTGCAGGTTTTCCCACAATGCTGCGACCGGTACATGCGACCAGTCAGCTCTGTGAGTGTATTTTTGTAACCTCGTTGGTTTTCGACCAACGTAAACCCTAAGAAACTATTCTAATTGAACCCTAATATCATTTAGGATTTTGTGATAGCACGTTTGGATCTTGCGACGTGGAGCAAGCTATTAAACGAGCGTCAGGTAAGGGAATCAGACCTAAACCCTAATAATTAATGGACAGTAAACCATTATTAATAACCCTGAATCTTTGGCATGCTGTTTGTGCATTCTCACATGTCATCTGTTATTTCCAGTTATTATAGTTGTTCATGCATATTCCATATGCTAGGATGTGATTGTTAGGCATGTGATTATTTTCGTTAGTGTGTGGAATGGGAAGGGCCTGGGGTCTGGGATCATTCCTCACACTAGCACCTTTTTGTAGTATTCTATCTTAGCATGCTTGGTGCGGGTAGGGCATCAGGGGGAGGTCGTGGCACTGTGGTCTCCGGCCTGGCCATCACGCTCTAGCTCTATCTCTATGCCGTAGGGAGTTATGTTGGGATAGAGTCTACTTGCGTATTGTTCTGTCTTAGTATGGTTGGTGCGGGTAGGGCATCAGGGGGAGGTCGTGGCACTGTGGTCTTCGACCTGGCCACCACGCTCTAGCTCTATCTCTATGCCGTATGGAGCTGTATTGGGATAGAGCCTACGGTGATGGCATATAGGATTGGTTAGTTGCGAGCCCAGCTTGCAAGCCCTAGCCAGTAGGGGCTTATGTATTGTTATGGGTAGAGCATCAGGGGAGGTAGTGGATGTCTTAGCTCTATCTCTATTCCATGATGGGTGCATGTGGGTCGACAGTGGTGTGATCTATTATGCGATGCTACACACTCGTGTATAGAGGTACGGTGGCTGCCAACCCTTTCTATAGCACATTACAAACTTAAACCAGACCACAGCATAAAATGATTGTTACTTATGCATATAATATTGTTACACTGTCTGATTGTCTTACTGAGCTAAGTTGTAAGCTCACCCTTTGTATATATATTGTTTTTAGATGTTGATGCAGGTTACATGGTGGACGATTATATGAATGCTCCGGCGTATGGAGGTGTTGCTGCTCTGGACGTACAGGCAGGAGAGGACGAGCATGACGCTTCATGCGAGTGCCCTTTCTGTGTGTACCTTTAATTTTTATTTTATTTGTTTCAGTTATTTTTAAAGTGATGTAAAGATATTTAATTACGTTTGGAATTTGTATAATTGACTACTTATTTAAATTTATCAATAGAATACTCAGTTCATTTATTTAAAAACTTCCGCTGTATTTATTATATTCTGATTGTGGTTATGTGTAATGGTTTGTATGAGTAGACACAGTCTTATTGAGATCCTGGTGTGAACCGTTGGTTCAATGACGGTTCACTCACACCATTCTGGTTGGTTCAGAATTGGGGTGTGACAGTTGAGAGTTAGCAGCCATATTTGCAATCAAATTACGGGCTGCCCCTGGAGTTTTGTCCATTAATGCTCCTCCACTCGCTGCTTCAATCATACCCCAATCAGTATAAGAAAGCCCTTTGTAGAACTATTGAATGAGTAATTGCTCACTAATTTGGTGATGAGGGCAGCTGGTGCAGAGCTTCTTGAATCGCTCCCAGTATTTATAAAGTGTTTCTCCATTATATTGCCTAATATCACAGATTTTCTTTTGAATATTGGCTGCCCTTGAAGCTGGAAAATACTTCTCCAAGAAAAGCCGTCTCATCTCATTCCATGTGGTAATGGATCCTGATGGCAAGTAATAAAGCCAATCTTTTGCATTGTCCGCTAATGAGAATAGAAAAGCCCTTAGCTTGATTTTCTCCTCAGAAATTCCAGTTGGTTCATGCTGAAACATACCACATGGAATTCTATTAGAAGCTTGTGTGGGTCATCACCTACAAGACCATGAAAAGTAGGAAGGAGATGGATTAGACCAGATTTAAGTTCAAGGGCACATCGAGATTAGGATACTCAATGCAGAGTGGTTTTTGATTTAGATTAAGAGCCGCTAACTCCTTAAGAGTGCGGTTGTTGTTGTCTGCCATTTCTTCAAAGTCTGAATTACTAGTGCTGCCAGAAGCTAAATCAATGGCTATGTTGTTGCCTGGTGAAGAATTTTTGGATATCTTTCTGCTTTCTCTCCTTAGCTTGTGCAGAGTTCTTTTTATTTCTGGATCAAATTACAATTCTCCCGAATGAGAAGATCAGGTCATTCACTTAAGAGAACAAGCAGATAGACAAATAATAAAAAAATCAATTAAATAACCAAACAAATCAACTTAATCAAAACAATACCCGACAATGGCACCAAAATTTGATGCGTGTCGAGTGTTCAAATTAAATTACCTTACATTGAAATGTAGATAGTAGCAAGTAAGGGTCGAACCCATAAGGATTGTATGATCAGGATTAAAATGTTTAATTAACCTAAAGAGAAAAAAAACAAATGAAAATGAAATAAGACTTAGAAAATAACCAATTGTTGTACTAAAGCAGATTCTGATTGATCTTATTAGTACAACTTCATTGGCTATCCTACGTATGGAGGGGGGGTATATTTGCAATAGAAAAGAACAGTAATTATTTATCTAAAATGCAAGAATAAAGAATAAGGTAATACAAATATCAAAGATTAAACTAATAAGAGAAAGCTTCGGTCAAAAGGATACTTACACCATCTTCATAAACTTGTTCATCAACATAAAGGATAATCAATTCCAATTGAATAATCAATCAAGAAAATTAAGACTAGGCCTAAAATCCTTAGTCTTTCCTTAAGATTGGTCTATTAAAAGATAGCTTATTAATAATACCCTTACTCTTAAATCAATCTCAAGACTAGGCTCACGATTTGATTCAGGAATAACATTAACAATTAAAAAGACGATTGAAATTAAACGTTAAGCACACACCAGCGCGGTTTAATTACTTTAATTTGATTTCTCCTAGGAATATAATATTAACTTGTCCATTAACATCAATCCCCATTGCCACTGACATAGCATAATCAATTGATAGCATTCCAATTCTAATTTAACAATCGGTTAGATAAATAAATCAATTAGTACTACTCCTAATCAACCCATTCATCAATCATTCTACACATAAATTAGAAGAAAAACAAATATTCAATTAAAAATCAATAAATAAGAACAAGTTTCATAATTTTACAATGATGGCTTCAGTTCCGTCTAATCGAAGATAAGAAAGTTAGCCACACATGACTTCTTCAAGAACACAAGAATAAAAGAAAGAGAGTTGTTCTTCAGCCACTGTCTTCTTCCTCAATCACTCTTGGATGATCTTTACATAGGCTTTACATTGTTTAAATAGCCAAAATACAAGACTAAAATTGGTATGCCTAGATTTGACAATCTTATTACATGGAAATAAAAATTAAACAAAATCATCATTCTTAGATTAGATGAAAATCATTCCATTATTAAACAATTGCCACCCCTAAATTTACCAAATTTTGTAAGATTTTATAGTTGTGTATATTCTCCTCAAGATTTTCAACAATCAATCAAGGTCTTCCAATAGTGAACTTTTCGTGTGTAGCAACCTTCCTTCTCTGGTTTAGATTTGGATCAATTTTTCAGATTATATTTTAAAACCACATTTGGAAGCCCAAACGAACTCTTTCCATGTCAGAATCCTACATCAAATTCAAAACATTAATATTGAAAGTGCTATAATTTTTTCATCTTTAATTAATTAATTAACAAGATTTTTAAAATATACCAAACTCATAAAATAAATTCTATTAAGCTCAATAAGGTATAAAACACCCTAAAAATCATAATGCAAAAGGAATAAAAATGTAAAATTATACACTTATCACATATTGGTCAATCCAAATTTTTTTCTTTTAGCTGTTCTCTTCAGTTAAATAATGTTCTTCATGTTCCATCCATTTTCAAGAGTTATTAAGTATTTCTAAGCTAACTAATGATAATAATGTTTCTTTTGAATTTCATCCCAATTATTGCATCATAAAGGATCGATCATTGGGGAAGGTCCTTCTCAAAGGACATCATAATGGTGATTTATATTGTCTCAACATGAGTTCTATGCCTTAGCCTGTTGCTTCTCCTCAGAAGCTCTTGTTGGTGAACGGACCTCTCTTGTCATCTGGCACCAATCATTTGGGCATCCATCCATTCTTGTCCATTAGGCAAGTCGCATAAATTGTCATTTTATAATTCCAATTCTGTTTCTCTAGGTCATTAGATTTAATTCACTCTGATGTGGTCCATTCTCTATTCTTTCTCAAATGGCTTTCGTTATTATGTCAGTTTTATTGATAATTTTAGTAATACACCTGGATTTTTTCAATGGTTCAAAAATCTGAAGTGTTTTCCATTTTCTTATCATATAAATAGTAAGTTGAAATTTTTTTTGAACGACCAATTAAAGCAATCCAAACAGACTGTGGTGGTGAATATCAACTTGTTTCCAAATTTCTTGAAATAAATGGTATTCACCATCACATCACTTGTCCACACACGCATGAACAAAACTGTTGTGTTGAGCGTAAGCATAGACACATTATTGAAACCGGCTTAATAATGTTGTACACTGCCAAGGTCCCACTCAAATTTTGGGATGATGCTTTCACCTCTACTGTGTTTCTGATTAACAGGAAGCCAACAAAGGACTCTTCTCCATGGGAAATCCTCTTCAACACAAAACCTGATTAAAATTCTCAAGGTATTTGGATGCTCCTGTTATCCACTCATGAGGCTCTACAATCAAAACAAGCTTCAGCTACGCACTCTTCATTGTGTTTTTCTTGGGTACAGCCCCAAGCATCAAGGTTACAAATGCTTACGTATTCCAACTAGGCGACTTTACATCTCAAGAAATGTGTTATTTGATGAGGTCACATTTCTAATGCATAAGATGCAAGAATTACAATCTTCATCCTTTCTTGATAGGCCTCTTCCACCATGTAGTAGCAACATCCCTCTTGTACCAACCTCTGTTGTTGAAGTTGTGAACTCAGCTCCAGATCTAACGGATTCTTATGTCATAGAGCCTCGGGTCAGTGACCCTTCTTTGGCTGAGCCTTCTTCTACTTAGGAACAGCCATTGCCTGAGGTCGACAAAGCACATTTGCCACAACCATCGAAGAGTAACCGCCCTCAGAAACCAAAGCAATTTCCGAACCATGTGACGTTTGTAAGTACCCGTCACTGGTTGAATGCAAATCCCTATGATAATGTGAAACCATCCTGCTTTACTGAGGCAAATAAATCCCCTCATTGGTGAGATGCAATGATGTCTAAATTTAATGCTTTACTTCAAAATGGGACTTGGAGCTTGGTTGATTTGCCACTTAATAAACATGTGATTGACTGTAAATGAGTGTTTCGTCTCAAACGAAAACCTAATGGTACAATCGATCTATTTAAAACCCGTTTAGTGGCTAAGGGTTACAATTAACAAGAGGGCATAAATTATGATGAAACGTTTAGCCCGGTAGTGAAACCGGCAACCATTCAAACTGTTATCACCTTGGCCCTATCAAAAAAATTGGCCTATTCGACAGTTAGATGTCCACAATGCATTTCTCCATGGACATCTAGAGGAAGAAGTTTACATGCCTCAGCCCCCTGGCTTTACAGACTCGTCCCAAAAAGTGTGTCGGCTACACAAGGCATTGTATGGGATAAAACAGGCACCTAGAACATGGTTCTCTTGCCTCAGTCATTGTCTTCATACAATGGGCTTTCACATTGCTAAATCAGATTGTTCTCTGTTTCTTCGAATGGTTAATGGTCATACCACAATACTAATGGTTTATGTGGATGACATAATCATTATTGAAAGTAACCCTGTCATCATTCAACAGCTTATCCATGAGCTAAACTCTATGTTCAAATTACGCAACCTAGGGCCATTGCACTATTTTTTGGGTGTGGAAGTTGTATACGTTAAAAATGGTTTATTTCTCCATCAACAGAAATATATTAGGGATTTACTAACTCGGGCGAAAATGGATGGTGCCAAGGGCCTCTCAACACCTGCTACCACTACTATCAAACTTGTTCCTAAGGGCACTCTGGTTTCCAATAACAACCATTATTGAAGTGTGGTAGGGGCCTTGCAATATGTCACACTTACAAGGCCTGAAATAGGTTATGCCGTTAACAGAGTCTGTCAATTTATGCATGCTCCTACAGAGAAACACTGGACTGCTATTAAACGCGTCCTCTGGTATCTCAAACATACTATTCAGTTTGGCATGTACTTTCGAAAAGGTACCACTCTCTCTTTACAGGCATACTCTGATGTCGACTGGGCTAGATCTCCCTTTTATCACCACTTTATTAGTGGCTACTGTGTTTATCTCCGTCCTAACCTCATTTCATGGAGTTCGAAAAGCAGACAACAGGGGCACACTTGAGTACTGAGTCTGTATATCACGGCCCGGCCAATACTGCAGTGAAATCACATGGTTACAATAAGAAAAAAAATTCATCTAACCCCCAAAAACTATGTCAAATTCGATCTATCCCCCAACAATTTCAAAAGTCTCATCTACCACCCAAAAAGTTTCCAAATGTCTCATCTACCTCCCAAAATATTTCCACCATTAGTCAAAGAGACCCCACCCGTTAGTAGAGTTCCGTTAGTTGCCAATATTAGGACAATATTGCCCTTATTCCAAGGTAAAAGACCGTAATGCCCCCAAACTAAAAAACACCTTTACCTAAAACCAACGACGGTGAGTTGCAGAGAATGGTTTTGTTTGAAGGAAGATGAAGAAGCACTTGTTTATGGTTACTTTAGTTACCGCACAGTCACACATCTCTTCTTCCTCTATTATTTTACTTCTGCAGCTTGCCTCAAGTCCCTGGTTCACCTTTTAACTTCGCTTCATGAGATATCTGAGGGCATAAACCATGAAAGGTAGATATTTTAATCCCAAATAGTCTCTGTGGTAGTGGCATCTGCCTAATTCCAGTTTAGTCTCTAATTCCATGGTTTGTACCTGAGAATAGCTATCAAATCTCTCGAAACGGATTTGTTATCGAGTCTGAAACGTCCGTTGATGAGTCGATTAAGCTAGAGAGGTCTTGATGCAAGTCCCTGCAAATCGAAATGGGAGAAAATTGGGCGATTTCTAACTGGAGATTATGAATACCTAGATGTGATCGTAGAAGGAAATCGATACTTGGTGGCAGCTGAATTCACGATTGCTCAACCGACAGATGAGTATCTGTCATTTCTGAAGGTGTTCCCTGCAATTTTTGTTGGAAAACCAGAGGAGCTGAATTCATGATTTCTCCAGAAAGCTAGTTCCGATGAGAATAAACCTCCTGAGATGCCTGAAATTGCCGAGATTTCCAGTCAGAGTCCTGACCATAGATGGATTTTCGATGAACACAAGTTCTTCTAAGGTAGAACCCAAGGTTGAGAGGAACCCAAGGAAAGAAACCTGGGTTTCTGTGAAACATCTGTAGAAGAAAAGCTTGCGGAGATAGATGAAGGAGGAGAGTCGAGGGGAAAGCATGGAATTAAAAGTGCAAGGAGGGTTAGGAGAGAAATCTGAAACGTAACCGAAGTTGAGCTCTGTGATGTAAGGCGTAATGGTACCGTTTTCGTCTGAGAAATATTTACAGACGATGCCATGAGGAGCTGAGTTGCAGGGGTCGTCATGGAAGAGAGATCGCCAATTGATGCCGGAGTTGATTGAATCCAACAGTTGATATAGAGATTCCTGCTCGTCGTAGTAGAGGGAAGTAGAAGAGACAGAGTATGCAGCGATGAAGCAGAGGACAAGAAGGCAGAGGAGAGCTATAGAACAGTGTAAAGACGCCATTACTGGTTTTTGGTACCGACAACACATCTCGTTTCGTATAGACCAAAAACCGAAACATTTCGGCCGAAGTCAGAAATTTCGGCCGAAATTTGAAACTGTGGTCGATACCCAGTATCGTTTTGGGTTAGCTAAAATCCGAAATATTCCGGCTGAAATTCTTAACTATTCCCATAACTCAATGTTTTATTTTAATGTTTTAAAGTTTCATTTTAATGTTTTAAAGAAAGGACAAATTAGTAACTTTATCTCATTTTAATGTGTTGGAACCTTGGCCAAGTTGTGATGCTGCCAGCATCTTTGTATTGTATGTGTTGTCATTGTTGGCAACCTCTAGACAGCTAAGCGATGACATGGAGGAGAGAGAATGTCAGCAGCACGCAGACCGAGTGGATTGCACAATGGACGAGTGGACAGCTCAACAGCATAGCGACAGCCAAACAGCAGAAGCATGGTCGACAGGTGGACACTCTTATCCGAGAGAGAAAGAAGAGAGAGAGTATCCGTAGGACTCTCCGACGGCAGGTGACTAGGCGCAAGACAGGTGGCTGGGTAGATGAAGCAGCCGAAGAGAATGAAGCCCGCTTGATGAGAAAAGAAGAGAGAGAGTATCCGTAGGACTCTCCGACGAGGGTGACTAGGCGTCAAGACAGGGGTGATCGGGTGAAGAGAATGAAGCCCAATTGATGAGAAAATCCAGCTGCAGAGAAAGAAGAGAGAGAAAGAAGAGAGAGAAAATGAAAGAGAGAGAAAAGAGGAGAGAGAAAGAGGAGAGAGAGTGGGTGGGGACCAGGTGGGTCCCACCTTGGGTGGCCAGGCCAGCATGGCAGCCAGCCCAGGCCAGCAGGGCAAAAGCCCGCGGCACCAGGCCAGCAGGCCTTGCCAGATGCCGGCCATGCCACAAGCAAGCCAGCAGCAGACGCACAACGGGCCACGCACGCCAGGGCCACGCAGCGGCAGCCCCCGCCGAAGGCCATGCCGCCGCGGCCAGCCATGCGCGCAAGGCATGCCGCCCGCAAGGCTTGCTCGGCAGACCGCGCAGCGCGAGCCCACACGCACGCGCGCAGCGCCAGGCGCCGACGCGCAGCAAAGCCAGCGCCGCGCGCGCAGCCAGCCGCCGCCGCGACGCAGCGCCAGCGGCGCTCGCGCATGCGCCGGGCGAGGCATGCACGCAGCTGCTCGACCAAATGCCTCAATGAAAGAAGTTTCGACCCTCACCGGAAAAATTCGACTTACGTGGCATTACCACACATTCACAGGGGCTTTTGGTCTTTTGGAAAAGAGGAGATTCGTATGGATGGCTTGATCAAGCCACGGCACGTGTTCCGAATGGAGGGCTCGGGATAAAGCGGGCTTGGTGTAGCGCCGGATTCGCCCGATACTTGCGCGATGACGCCGATTGGTCGGATGCATTTTAAAAGAATGAATTGCGTTGCACGGAATACAATCCATGATTCGTGGAGCGCATGCATGATGCACATGCGCAAATGATGCGCATCCGATGGATCTCGTAGACTCCGATCGCGCCTGACGCGATGAGGCCGATCGAAGGGCCTAGAAGAGATCCCACCATTTAGCGACCGATCCAACGGTCTAATACAAGTGATTCCTTCTCCGCCAATCAGAAATCGACAGCGGAGTACATACGTCAGATGCGGCGACGATAGAGTGCGTCGCAGCGCACCGAATCAAGGCCGGAGATTCCATTTGGAATAATCTCACCGGCGAACTTCTTTTGGCCATATCTTGGCCGTCCGAGCTCCGATCGAGGTGATTCAAAAGCCCACGAGCTCTCTCTCCGGTAGAACACTTTGGCAGCGTTTGAGCTCGATTTGAAGGCCTCTAATGGCGATTTTGAAGAAAACCCTCCATTGAAGCTTCCCAAGAGAGAGAGAGCTCCTACCGCCTATGTGGGCAATGAAAGCTTCGTTGAAGCTTGAAGAGAGTGTGTGGACCTCTGTGAGTGTCCAATGGAGTCATTGTGGTGAAGAATGAGCTATGTAGCCCGAGAAGAGGCCGAATGCTAGCTCGTAGAGGCTTGCATCGAGTGAGCAACACCGGAAGGTATACTCGCACGCAAATCCTATTTTTTGTATCGCTCTATATGGGAAGGGTTTGTATGAATATTTGATATAAAATTGTGTAGCCCGTCAAGTGGGTGCTTGACCGGAATTGGGTTGGTGCCTAGGATACGCTTGTGGTCGTGAATGCGGGTGATGTTGTAGCATCAGGGTTGTGGGTGCAATCATAGTATTCTGTTGTGTATTGGATATATACGAAACCATGGTTAGGGTATTGCCCCGTGGAGTAGCCATCACAGTGTGTGATTGATGAACCACGTTATATCGTGTGTCATGTGGATGTTATTGTGTGTGCATTAGAAGTCTGTGTGTCGCAGTGTCCGGTGTACACACTTGGCGGCCAAGCCCCCGGTATGGATACCCGTGGGTGTGTGGTTGGTGTGTGCACGAATGTGTTTGGCAGATTGTCCGTGAGAATCTCAAGTAGTCGCCTCAAGGCAGCACAACACAAAGTGATCATCGCTCTTGGCAGCCACTTGCATAGCATCAGGCCACATCTGAATAGTAGAAAGGAATTTTAGTGGCCACTGATTCACCCCCTCTCAGTGTCAACCTGGGAATCACATAATGTTTTAAAGTTTGAAATAGAAAGGATAGAAATGTCTACTCATATGTTCAGTCCATTCGGTCAGTTAAATAGGGCCGGTTAGAATATCTGGAAACCATTGGGCAGTAGATCGAATTTGACATAGTTTTTGGGGGTTAGATGAAATTTTTTCTTACAACAACTACTTGGTGAGCTACAAGTACCCACTGCCTCTTTACCGATTCTTTAGTGTGATAATTTAGGGGCTACATGTCTCTCAGCCAACCCATGCTTCTCGAACCATGCATGTTGCATTGGATTTTCACTTTGTAAGGGAAAAAGTTGCTGCTAAAGACTTGAAGTTCGTCTTCTATTAATTAAGGATCAAATTGTTGATATCCTCACAAAGCCACTACCATCTCAACGGTTCTCACATCTCCGCGGCAAGCTTACCATACACACATCCTCGGTTCATTTGAAGGGGGATGACAAGATACAATTTGAGATAGTAGGAAAGACAACCATGTAAGGATAAGGATGACATGTCATCTGTTCACATTCATTGTATCTTTGGATAATGATGACATATCATTTGTTCACATTCACTGTATCTTGGTTATTGCTATTAAAGATAAAGATGATTTGTCATCCGTCCACATTCATTGTATTAATATTGATTATAAATACAATCATAATCTCAACTCTAAATATCAAGGAGTTAGAAATTCAAACCACATTTTATTATTTCTTACATTATTACATGGATAAATAACCCCCAAAAAATCCTTGTATTAAATATAATGAAGGGGGGGATTGACTATGTGAGCAAACCTAAATAATTAAGATAAAGTAAATCCTAATTGAGTTTGAGTTTTTTTTTGGGTAAGTGCACAATGTGTTCTCCCTTAAATTATGTCAAATAAAAATACACCTTCTAATTCTTACTATCCATGAAAAGGTAAATTTAAAGATATTAAAACAAAAAAAGAACGGAAAAAAAAAACATAAATAAGAAGGCATTTTCAAATAATCACAACTCACAAGGCAAAAACTAGTAAACTTGTCTGTGATAGAGCATAGATATGTAGAGAGAGAAAAAAAAAACATGAAAGAGAAGTGCTGAAGTGCTTCCTCATACTTTAAATTGTAATTAGTGATTTTATACCTTATTTTATTTTATTTTTTTCTCACATGAACAAGGTCTCTTTGTCGGTATAATTTCAACCCATCTGATTTGCTTAGAGGAGAGAAAATGGCAAAAAGGGATTCCCTCGTGAACAAAAGTATAGCTCAAAAGAATAATAAAAATAGGGTTAGAGTCTAAGAGATCTTTGTCCTGGTTGTGCTTATGTGCCTTCTCACTTGAGAGGATGAAATGATCAAAGATGGAGTGGTCATTTCACCCAATTGAGAGGACACAGAGGCACAATCGGACATAAATCTTTCTCTCATGAAAAGAAAACTCTCCATCCACCTCTCATCCTACATAACTATCAAAACTTAAGAACAAAATAAGGTTAGGATCGAGTTGGACTGAAAAGGTGTTTCTGAGATAGGATAGAATGGTAGATTTGGCTTAGAGAGAGAGAGAGAGAGAGAGAGAGAGAGAGAGAGAGAGTTTGGTCTAACTATTTGAAAGAAAAAGAGAGGGGGAATAGAAACTGAATATTCGAATCAAAATTGAGATATACCAAACCAGCCTAAGCTTGACCAAATCATGTTAGACTTAATTTGGGTCAATTAGTATTGAGTTTCAAACCAATCAACACCAAGATTGAGTCTTGATTCCATGCATTGTGCTAAAATTGATTAAGTTTGAAATGGAATCATTATCAAATACCTAACAAAAGTGTAATTTGTCAAAGTAATTAAACCCCAAAACAGAAGTTATTAGGTGGAAAAGCTTACATGGTATTTGAAGTCATTCAAAATCCCAGAAATAATCACTCTAGAATTACTCTCAATACTCTCCCTCGGGTAGACTAATGAGATCTATAGTTAATGATATCAGTTGTTATGTTATCTTATTTTGTTCTTTGTTCCCATGAAAAATTAACAACATAACTAATTACTCTCAAAAAAAAAAAAAAAAAAACCTATTGGTAATAATGATGACCCTTCAATCTTTCAGATCCATGGATACATCCTTTTATGTATTGTATGCTCCATAGATTTAAATCTTTTCATGTTTCTCATGTCAGTATGAAAAAATTCAATGATTGTCATCCACTGTGCGTGTATATCAATACATCAATATATGTACACAGTAAACTACAATCATTGAATTTCTTTATGTTGACATGAAAAATAAAAGATGATTTATTTCCATGCTTCATGAGCTCTACTCAACTTTATCAATAGATTTCTTTTGAAAAACAAAATTTGGGGTGGAATCAAGGGTTAGGGGTAGCTTTTTGTTTTATGTGGAAAAAACATAAGAAGGGAATGTTGAAAGAGAACGCACATGGAGTGTTGTCGAGCGTGAAAAGAAGAAAAACATAGAAGGCAGTTTTGAAAGAGAGCGCTATGGAGTGCTGCATGTCATATCAAGTCTGCTCAACCAGAAAAATTGTTCAAAGGTCTAATAATTACCTTAAACAATCCATATGAGTAGTGGAGAGGCCTTTTTGACTGATTGGCAACAAATGTCCATCTATTTGTCTCTTGTAGTGTAGTGCTGCTTGTTTTCTTTCCGCCTTGGATCACATAATCTATTTTTTTTTCTTTTATCATTTTTTAATTTATAATAATAATAATAAGGGAAAATGTTATACACGCCAGTGTTGTGTTGCATGATGGAATTTTACATGCTAATGTGTTAAATCCTTCAATTTGTTTGAGATGCAATTCTCTCTTGCTCTCTCTCTCTCTACCATTGCTACACTTTTGGAATGCTCCTTTCTTCTCTTGTGCCTGCAGAAACCATTTATCGAAATTGATTCAAACCGTTTATATCGAAATCGATAAACTGTTTAGTAAATAATTTAATTTTGGTTGGATGTTCATCTTGTTTATTTTATGGGTTGTTTAAACCGATTAATTATTTGCTATAGAAATCCTTAATCCTTAATCCTAAACTAAGCCACAAACCTTAACATAACCTAAACCAAAATCATAACACACACACACACACACCCACACACACACACCCACACCCACACACACACAATCTTTCATTCCCTCTGAATCTCTTATTCTCCATCTTTTTGTATCCAAACCGCCATCCCTTTTGATGTTTTAGTTCTCAACAAAAACCTTTGGATATGAATATCATTGGATTTATAATACTTTGGTTGCAAATCTCTAATTTAAAAGGTGGTCATTCTTTTATAATCCATGAATAAATTTTAAGACTTGATCCTTAAGTTGACAATAAATCGATAAACAAGTCAAATTGAATAGAAAATGAATGGACCAGTTTTTCAGTTAAACTGTTAAATCATCTATAAACTGCAAGCATATCGATACTGTTTAGTTAATCGATTTGATTTCAATTTTACCCTCTGCACCATTTAACCGATAATAAACCGTTTAACTCCCTTACTGCCACTGCAATTGACGATTCTACTAGGCCTTGCTTCATCTCCCTCACTCTTTATCTTATCTCTCTTCGGCAACTACATCCCACGAGATCATCTGGTTGTAGAGAATGTTGGCGGTGGTTGCCACAAGAATCACTGCTCTAAATCCATCTTCAAGACTCTGTCGTTGTAAGACCCGCACTCCACTAGCCTAGTCCAACCTGGTTAATGTGTTATGACAGGTCTTTTCATCGTAAGATGACGGACCACAAAGCCAGGTATGGAAAACCTCTTGACTCGAACCTTGTCCGGTCGGATAACTCAGTTTGTCCAATCTGCGTATTAGGCGACCGGTCAAGCGACCAATCAAACTCAAAATAGGACTCCAAACTTAGGAAAGTTTCCTAGTTTGAGTGGGACTACTTTCCTAGTTGGGAGAGGACTCTATTAGGAAGTACCCTCCTATATAAGTGACAAACCTCTACCTTCTCCCTCTCTTTTGATCATTTACAAACCTTAAAAGTGAGAGAAAGAGTTGAGGAGAAGGCTTGGAGAAGAAGAAAGCTTTGGAGAAGGAGAAGGAGAACTCATCGTCGATTTCCAACAACCATCGTCAAGAGACCAATGGTAAGTTCCTAGCTTCTATCACTAGTAACTAGATGGCGTGTGTGTGAGATTTGATTCACAGCCGTTTGAGGCGGTGATCTAATTTCACTATTTTATGAAACATATAATGAAAACCATTAGGGTTGTATAGATCTAGGGTTATAGTGAAACCCTAACTCTAATGTGTTCTTGACCTTAGAATGGTATAAGATAAATCCTAGATGAGAGCCGAAGAGTTGACTCTGAAGAGAGTCAGACGGGAAGATAACCTGAAAGATGCTCTAGGGATTGTCCGATCTATGTTGTCTGGAAGCACCCGATAAGGGACCGGACAAGCTACCGGATACTCTCGAAAAGCATCTCAGGGTTGTCCGGTCTCACCATATACAGTACCGGATATTTGATCGGATAATGTTCGAAAGGCTTAATTGCCAGTTCGGACAGTTAGTCTAAGTTTCAAAAATTGAATGGAATTAAAACCCTTACATATTCTAATGATTGCTTAGGGTTAATAACCAATTCAAGATAATTTTCAAAGCTTGGGAAGGAATCAACATCACTCAACAGGTGAGGGACAAAACCCAAACTAATTGGTTAATAACAAACTTCCCTGTCTTATTGCTTGTTGTTGTGTTCTGTGCTTGTGTATATAACCTGTCATCCAATAACTGCTATTATTCTTCATGTATATTTTATTATTATTTTTTATGCTGATGATGATGAAGATAAGTATGTATTGGTGTGTTGAGTGGGGTTGTAGCCTTAAACCATTTACTACACTGACATTGTCGTATCGTTGTTAACTTAGCGTGCTTAGAATATCGTAGGGTATCAGGGGGAGTGCTTAGATACACTTTGATGACATCTAGGATTGGTTAGTAACGAACTTAGTTTACTTGTAAGACCCGCACTCCACTAACTTGGTCTAATCGTGTCGTGCCAGGTCTTCCCATCATTTCTGGACCAAGTGAACCGAGCGTGTGAAGATAGATCACAAATCAGTTATGAGAATCGAGTTAAAAACACTAAAAACATACCTAAGGTCGCATGCTTGGGTAGGTATAGTCGACCAAAAGGAAGGGAATCAAAAATCTCAAATCCAAAATCCCACGGTCGATGATTTCGACCTTATGGTTGACGATTTATGCGACCGTATGATCGACCGTGAGAACCCAGATCAGACTCCGAGTTTTGGAAACTTTCTAAACTAAGGGATTGCTTTCCTAATTGAAAGAGGACTTTATATGGAGAGTTTTTCTCTATATAAAGGATGTCCCTCAGTCCTTTTTCACTCTTTTAGAACATTAGTAAACCCTAGAGAAAGAGAAAGAAGAGAAGGAAGAGAAGGAGAAGAAGAAAAAGCTAAGGAGAAGAGTTTACTGACAAGGGATTGACTCTCTATCATAGGCAAAGGTATGAAACGAATCTCTGGAGATGTAAACTCTAAGGAATAAGACTTCTATGGAGGATAGGCCATATCAACCTATATAGATCTATGTGATTTCCTTGAGAAAATCCCAAGGAGAACCATGAGAAGTGAATTTAATGATTAGGGTTGATAAGAAATTACTAATGATAGCCATAGGATGATCTTAGGATAAACCCCATTGAAGAACATAAGAATTGACTCAGGAAGAAATTTCAAATTTCAGGTAGACTGTGACCAGAAATCTCAAAGTCGCAGCTACGGTCGACCATAGCATGACCTATATAATGAAAGGATCAACCATAGACATTCGGAGAGATTTCAGAAATCATTGGTTGCAGCTACGGTCGCACCATATGCGACCATAGGGTATCGACTGTAGACAATAAGGTCGATACAGCATGAGACTATAGGACCAATCAGGCACCTATCAGTGCTCTGTTTCGATTTTCGACTACTATAACATGTCACATATGAACCCTAACTTAAATTCATATAACTTTTAGGTTGTTAAATTAATTCAAAGAGAATTTCAAGGCTTGAAAGGTCATCGAGAATTGCTAACAGGTGAGGGAACAAGACCTAAACTAATTGGATAATAACAAACTGCTTATTTTTATTGAGTCCAATGCCACGATTGATTCTATGCTTGTATGCTTGTAATGTGCATCTCACGTGTCATCCAATATTCCTATTATTACTGTTCATGCATATTTAATTCCGTTTATTTATAACATGATGATGATGATGATTCTAGGAATAGACATGTGAATGTATGTGTGAGGTTGATGTGTTGGATACGAGTCGAGCATCAGGGGAAGAATGTGTCTTGGTGGTCTTCGAACTCGTCAACAGACTCTAGCTCTATCTCTACACAAGTCTTGCCCACTAACATCGTCGTATCGCCATTACCTTAGCAGAACTATTACGTCGTAGGGCATCAGGGGAGGTGGTCTCGGACTGTGTGGTCTCTGTCTCTATCGGGGGGCCTTAGCTCTATCTCTATGGATGTATTGAGGGATGCTGGGGTGAGACCTTAGATATACTATTTGGCATTAGGATTGGTTAGTTGCGAGCCCAGTTTGCAAGTCATCGTCAATAGGGACTTACGTGTTGGTATGCATAGGGCATCAGGGGAAGTGTTATGCGGTGTTTGATCCGGACACTTTAGCTCTATCTTTATTCCATGATGGGTGCATGTGGGACGACAATGGTGTTTGATCCATTGACGGATTCACCCACTCGTGTAAAGAGGTGTGGCGGCCACCAAACCTTTCTATAGCACATTGTAAACTTAAAAACTAGACCAAACATATGAATTGAATGCATGCATATGTTTGTTGCATTGTTTTGTTTGCTCACTGAGCCGTGATGTGTACTCACCCTTTTTGACGTCAAATATTTTTAGTTGATGATGCAGGTCCTACTGTTGAAGAATATATAAATGCACCGGCGTATGGACACGTTGCTACGATGGATGTAAAAGCTGAAGAAGATGCATGATTCATCATGCGAGTGCAACTAATGTGTTTTTGCTTAGGTTTAGTTATAGTTTGAACATTGGATATGTAATTGATTATTTATTTTTATGTCTTGTGGTTTGGAGATAATTGGATTAAATATTTATTTATCACTGTTAGACCCTCAGTTCATTATCTATAAGAATTTCACTTATTTGTTTATTATCTCTGATTATTAATGTGGAATGTGTGTGTGGTTTGATATGGTGGGTACGACCTATGTGAGATCCTGGGTGAATCGTTGATTTATTAGCGGTTCATCACACCATTTTGGTTAGACCAGAATTGGGGTGTGACATTGCAAGACCTCACCAATAGGAGCATACAGACTGGTATGAGATAGGGTATCTGGGAGGGTACTGGCGGTGTATGATCCGTTAGGCTCTAGTTCTATCTCTATCTTTGTAGTGTGCGTATTGTGGGATGACATCGGTTTTGGTAGGTGCCTGACCATTGGGTGTGTCACACTCTTTTGTATGGAGGTGTGGTTGTAGCCTATCCTTACTATATCGCGTTACAAACTTAAACTAGACCAAAAAATTAAATGCTACATCATGCATACTGCTTGCTGCATGTTTTGTTTCTCACTGAGCTAAGTTGTGAGCTCACCCCACGTATACGTTTTCTTTTTAGTTGATGGCGCAGGTGTTACTATGGAAGACTAAATCAATGCGTCGTCATATGGATACGTGGCCGCCATGGATGTGCAGCCAATGGAGAATGAGCATGACTCGTCATGCGAGTGTTTTTATTGCATTTATTCTTAGGGTTTTTATTTTAAAGTTTGGGATTATGATACTTGTAATGGATTATTACTTTATGTTTTGGTATACATTGAGATAACTGGATTTACTTATTTATTTATCATTTAGTTTTCAGTTCATTATTAATAAATATTTTTACTATTTATTATTATCTCTGATTGTGGTTTAATGTAATGGTTTAATTGTTGGCATGGTCCTATGTGATCCTAGCTTTAGCCATTGGTTTATTGACGGTTCATTCACACTTCTGGTTCGACCAAAATTGGGATGTGATAGCCACCCACCGATTTCGTTTTCCTCACGTTTTACCACACATTCACCTTTTAATGGAGGATCATGAAACCCATCTGTGAGCCCATCATCGTTTAAGGAATCAATCACGACCGATTCTTACAACTAATACCTGATGCATCAAGCCATAATCGGGAGTCTAGGAATAAAGTAAAGAAAAAAAGATAGAGATAAGCGGGGTTTGGTCTTCACAGCCCACACGAAAGAGAGAGAAAATAAAGGCAATGACCTCCTCTTCCGACTCCAATAAACCGCAAGGGACCGAAAGGGTTTTCCATTGGGGAAAAAAATGCCATTTTCATTTTCTTCAAAAGGCTCAGGTGATAAAAGAAGATTCAAAGGATAGAGTTCAATCAAATCCTTCAGATTAAACAATTGATGTAGGTGGGATTAAGGTTGCAACAGGGTCGGGTTGGGCCAGGTTTTTGAAACCCTAACTCTACCTTGAGTTCCTTAAACATAACCTTAATCCAACCCAACCCTGCCAGGGTAAGAAAATATGCAACCCTGACCCTACCCTAATGGGGTTCAACCTTAGCCAACCCTACCCTAATTGACCCTAACTGGCCAGCATCGAGCTGGGTTGACACTGATTGGCCCTAATTCAGTCCAACTTCTACTCCCTTCAATTCCTATTTACCAAACAAAACCTCATATGCCCTTTTCCCCTTGGACTATTACGTCGAGTCTAGTATCCCTTCCCATTTTAAATTCTCTAATGGTTAATCCATTAATAGATTCTCACAGAAAAATGACCAAGTAATTAATATTAAGAAATCCCTCTCAGATGAGGTATATCCATACTAAACATCCTATAAAAAGAGTTTATATTATACAATTAGGATATCAAATGAATGGGAAAAAGAAGATTATTTTTCAGTTGAAATTTATCACTTATCATGTTTGTAAAGAAAAAGAGAAATTTAGAAGATTCAAAATATGATGGAAATTTAGAAGAATCAATAAATAAAATCACATGTCATGAGGACATACCAACCTACCTGACAGTAGATGAACTGTTCAAGCCTTGTGCATTAGCCCACTGAAACCCCGTTGTGGAGCCTGAAGTTCACCGTCTAATACAAAAATGCCGTCAATAACGCCGTATCCATTGAGCCAGTTATTACGGTTTTCTAGAGCAATAAAGAAACCATTGAAAAGAGGAAAAGAACCCTTTATGACCCACGGGGACGATGCAGGTGCTCAATCCCCTAAACTTGGAATGGATGGCGGAGCGTAGGTGGCAAGCAGTTATATGGATACGGTGCTTTACCCGTAGAAGCTTCTCCAGCTCTCGCAAGAATTGTATGGGAGTCGTCCTCGGAGGGACTTCCCGAATGACCGTACCGGGGAATTCTACCGTACTCCGTGCAGAAATAGAGATTGTGCTCGGCAATGGAGGTTGACATGCATAAGGGGTTTCTCTTATTGTTATAGAAACTAGAAAAATAACAAATTGATCTACTGAGAGATGGGAGAATGGAGATAGAAGTAATACCGGGAAGAAATTAGAGAGACAGAGAGAGATACAAACCTATGGGCAGGGGTGGGATTGGAGAACAGGTGGAGCAAGTGACCAACGACAATGGAGGTCGAAGAGGCATCATGAGGGTTAGTCGATTAGGTTTAGGGAATTAACACACACACGCACACACACACACACACACACATACACACACACACACACACACACACACACACACACACACACACACACACACACATATATATATATATATATATATATATATATATATATATATATATATATATATATATATATATATATGTTAAGGTCGGAAATGGCCCGTCGGTCTACGATCCGAGCAACCAGCAATCACAGAGATGAGATAATGGAGTTGAGTGACTAAGCCCCAGGTACACTCCGATGCCTAAGTCAGATTTCAAATGTAAGCAGTCAAGAGATAGCAGGAATCTATCTCCAGTTTAGAGAAAGAGGGGAACGATGAAAGAATTTGAGCGTATGAGAATGAATGGAGAGGTTGTGAGATTGTGAGGTGATTTACCTTGAGGGGTTGTCCTCTACTTATAGAGATTGGGAAGAAGCATGGAAACACCAGGACTCAGGGAAGTAGATCTCCAATAGGACTGCCAAGTGTCGCTATGAGGGACACCCAAGTCATAGACTCCGAGTAGGAGTGGGAGACTGTAGCCAAGGAAGCCAAGTCAGTCTACAGTAAGAGTGACTCGTGTCACCATACGAGTGGTCGTATGGCCGTGATGATCGATATCGTCTTGTACTTGGAGAGGGACTCCTCTGACGTGACATAGTTGCCTTAGGACTCTGACCTCCGACTAAATATCGTAACCGAGTAGGTCTATACCTCCGACTAGCACCTTGTTCTAACAGGACTGTGACTCCGAGTGGTATAAGCTGAGTGCAATACATCATTCGCGGTCGGCTCCAAAGATAAAGGTAGCCACATATAAGATTTTAAGTGGATGATGTTTTTCCCACATAACAGATGCCCCCTGCGCTACAGGATTTATGGAATTCAATAGTGCAAATATACCGAACAAAAATATCATGATCCGCTCGGATACTTCAAAAGTATGATCGGTCGTGACCGTTGGTCGTACCAACTTCCTCCGAGAATTCCCCATCACGATCGAAACTCTCGTATGAGTGGATGGCAGTTGTCACCAACTATCCCCAAGACTAGAAAGCACACAGAATCCGAGGCATTAGACCCACGAACCGTTGCTCTGCTCAATCATTGATCTTTAAGGGATCCGAACAGCCACGACCATCCGAAGACTGTAAACCAATCGACGCACCTCCGAATGAGGCACCATAAATGATCGTTACAACTGCGAACGGTCGACTCCATCGGACGGTAGAGATCGAATATGATTGTCTCAAGAACCGACGCCATAAATATCCTGTCATTATTACGGCTGACATCAGCCTGTCACGTCGCGCCCGGTGCGGCAGATGTTAAGCCACTACTGTTCTGTCACGTGGTCGAAATTTGAAAAGTCAAATTTCAAACTCGGCGCATATAAATATGTTCTAAACACTTTGATTCGATCATTTGGTCTAGCTGAGATCGGAGCTTCTGTCGCTTGGTCGGAGATCTCACAAACCTTCAACTCCATCGCGCATTTTCTCTGCCATTTTCAAACAGTAAGTCTTCTCTTGCTTTTCCTTCCATTCCTTTTCTCTTCCATTTTCCTTTTCATGCTTGCAAGTTCCACTTCGTCCAATTATGTCAGACCCCTAGGAGGAGTGAGAGAGAGTAAAGCTATGGCCCAATACCGAACCTCTTATTCGGAGAGGTCATCCAACTCGATGGATGGATTTTTGGTCACCCTCGAGCCTCTTAGTAGGAAGAGGAGAGCTCGAGATTCCATCAGTCTGGAGTTTGGGTCGGAGATCACCGAGTCAGAAGACCCTGGTGGGAGGGCCAATGCCTGCAAATTACCGAAAGTCCTGCAAATTACCGAAAGTCGTCTCTTTGGCTTTCGGTCTGGAATCCGAAGAGGAACTTGAGCAACGTTCCTCTGACGCCGCCTAGCGTAGTCGCCCAGCTGGCACTTCTGCTCGGTGGGCTCCTCGCTAGAGGAGTGGCCCTCCTGTCATTCCACTTATCGATAAACTTCCCGCATGGAGGGTACCGAGCAAGGTCGTGTCCGATACAGCCTTGACTCAAATCCGCAGAGCCTACCAGTTAGAGGAGCCGATGACCGATGTCTTGGTCTAACTCCCATCCTCTGAGGAGAGGGCCTGCAGCCTGAACCTCTCAGAGGTCTGCGTGTATGAACACGCCTTGATGTCTGGTCTCTGTTTCCCCCTTCACCCTCTTGTAGTCAATATCTTGAAGGTGTATCGCATCACCCCCTCCCAATTGAATCCGAACAGGTGGTGATGTATTTACGCCTTCATCATATTCGTCCTTCGACTGTGGGAAACTCCGACCGTGAACCTGTTCCGGTCTCTCTTCCAGTTTTCTAGCCAGACCGAGACCCGCTCCATGAGTAGGTGGTATTACTTCAGCCAGAGGAACACGAAGAAGCTTTCGGCGATCTCTAAGAAACCCTCTTTCATCCACGGGTGGAAAGAAAAGTTTTTCTTTGTGGGTCCTCCGGCGGGTGGCACTGCTCTGCCCTTGTTCAATGCGTGGCTGTTGGTCGACGCAACAGGGTTCAACAAGGTCCCTTTCTTGACCACGGAGGAGAGGCGGGCCCATCGCAAGGTGCTGGAGGGGCAGACCGTTCGGTATGCCGACCTGGAGGATCCCCTGAAGTTGGTCGAACACGGCTTGTTAGGTAAGTTTTTATCTCCAACTGCTGTAATCCGATCGAACATTCTCTTGTGATACTGACCGTTTGTCTATTTTTTGTTGCAGTGAACTTCTCCAACGATCAGCTGGTTTCCCGGATCTTGCGTAAGAGGGCCACCGAAGCGGGGAAGCAAACCGATCGGAGAAACTATCAGGCCGATGGAGCCTCCACGGACACGGGCGACGGCAGATTACCCCAAGGGTAAGAGGCCCATGGTTGAAGGTCCACTGAAGAAGAAGATCTAGTCGGCCCAAGAACTGTCGGCCGATATCTACAAGTCTAGGCCGACTGTAAGGATTGGTCGGCCTGAGGAGTACAAGAAGGGGCCTACGATGAAGGAAGTCCAGCCCTCCGGGTGGTCAAAGTGGTCGACTTGACCGATGCTGCCGATCTAAAGGCGCAAGAGAAGCCTGTTCCCCCGAGGAACGGAGACTCCGAGAAGAAGGCGAGGGCGGCGGTATTCGCTCCACAGCTCGGGCTGAAGGACACCGACTCAGTGTTCAAAAGCACAAGGGTGGTGAGGATTATGCTGACTGAGAACCGCCTCCCGGAGGACGTAGCATTCACCTCTTCCCTGGAGATCACCGACCTGCTGAAGAGGATCTTCTTTGCCAGCACCCAGGTATGATACCTAACCCTTCTTTCTTCCGAACTTACTTTTACTTAGCTGTTTGAATTTTTACTAACTATTCCGTTTTCTAGTATGCAGGGTAGCAACCTCGTGGCTGAGCTTTGCCAGAAAGCTGCGGGCTTGGTGATAGACCTGGACAACAATATCGAGCTGGAGTCTTCACTGCGGGCGGTGCTGAAGGCGTCCAAGGACAAGTTGGCTGTGAAGTCCTCCGAGGCCGAAGGCCTTGCTTTAGAGAAGTCCAACCTCCGGACTTCTCTAAACAAAGCCGAGGACGCCCTTTCGGAGGAACACCAAAGGGTACACCAGGCCGAGGAGAGATTGCGAGCAGTCGAGGATGCCAAGCGGAAGGCCAAAGAAGATGCTAAGCTGGCCAAAGAGGCGTTGACTAAGGTAGAGGAATTCCAGGTGGAGATCCAAAACCAGGCCGTGGTTGACTACCTGTCGTCGTCTCCGTATGTCGACGACTTGGAGGAGGCCGCCAGCGGGTTCTTCCAGAAAGGAGCTATCTACCTGAAGGAGCAACTTGCTGGGAAGGGCATGGTCTTCAACTGTTGGAGGTTCGGTCGGCTCCACCACTTCTTTCTCGGCAAGGATCGGGAAGTCCGAGCAGTTGAAGACCACGCCCTTCCCAGTAAGTTGCTCCTTCAGGTAGACAGCTCCTTTTTGGAAGAACCCGCTGGCAGCCTCCTCCAAGTCGTCGGCATACTGAGACGACGATCGATAGTCAGCCATGGCCTGGTTTTGGATCTCCACCTAGAATTCCTCTGCCTTAGCTAACACCTCCTTGGCTAACTTAGCGTCGTCTTCCGCCTTCCGCTTGGCATCCTCGACCACTAGCAGTCTCTCCTCAGCCTGTTGCACCCTTCGGTGTTCCTCCGAAAGGGCGTCCTCGGATTTGTGCAGAGAAGTCCAGAGGTTAGACTTCTCCAAAGCAAGGCCTTCGGCCTCGGAGGACTTCTCAGCCAGCTTGTCCTCGGACGCCTTCAGCGCCGCCAGCAGTGAAGACTCCAGCTCGGTCTTCTCATCCAAGTCTACTACCAAGCCCGCAGGTTTCTAGCAAATCTCGGCCACAAGGTTGCTACCCTGCATACCAGAAGAACGGAACAGTTAGTAAAAATTTAAACAGCTAAGTAAAAGTAAGTTTGGAAGAAAGAAGAGTTAGATATCATACCTAGGTGCTGGCGAGGAAGATCCTCTTCAGCAGGTCTGTGATCTCCATGGAAGAGGTGAACACTACATCCTCCGGGAGGAGGTTCTCGGTCAGCACAATCCTCGCCACCCTAGTGCTTTTGAACACCGAGTCGGTGTCCTTCAGCCTGAGCTGTGGAGCAAATATCGCCGCCCCCGCCATCTTCTCGGAGTCTCCCTTCCTCGGGGGAACAGGCTCCCCTTGCGCCTTCAGATCAGCAGCATCGGTCAAGTCAACCACTTTGACCCCCCGGAGGGGCTAGACTTCCTTTGTCGCAGCCCCCTTCTTGTCCTCCTCAGGCCGACCAACCCTTACGGTCAGCCTGGACTTGTAGATATCGGCCGACAGTTCTTGGGCCGACCGGATCTTCTTCTTCGGTGGACCCTCAACCATGGGCCTCTTGCCCTTGGGGTCGTCTGTCATTGCCTGCATCCATGGAGTGGCTCCACTGGCCTGATCGTCTTTCTGATCTGTTTGCTTCCCAGCTTTGGCGGCCCTCTTGCGCAGGATCCGGGCAACTAGCTGATCGTTGGAGAAGTTCACTACAATAAAAAATAGACAGACGATTAATATCACAAGAAAATATCTAATCATATTACAGTAGTCGGATATAAAAACTTACCTAACAAGCCGTGCTCGGCCAACTTTAGGGGATCCGCCAGGTCGACATACTTAACAGTTTGCCCCTCCAGCACCTTGCGATGGGCCCACCTCTCCTCCATGGTCAAGAAAGGGACCTTGTTGAACCTTGTCGTGTCGACCACCAGCCACACATTGGACAAGGGCAAAGCAGGGCCATCCGTCGAAGGACCCACGAAGAAAAACTTCTCTTTCACTCGTGGATGGAAGAGGGTTTCTGAGAGATCGTCGGAAGCTTCTTCGTGTTCTTCTGGCAGAAGTAATACCACCCACTCATGGAGTGGGTCTTGGTCAGGCTGGAAAATTGGAAGAGAGACCGGAACAGGTTCACGGTTGGAGTTTCCCCCAGTTGGAGGTTGAATATGATGAAGGCGTAAATACACCGCCACCCGTTCGGAGTCAATTGGGAGGGGGCGATGTGATACACCTTCAGGATATTGACTACAAGAGGGTGAAGGGGTAAACGGAGGCCGAACTTTAAGGCGTGTTCGTACATGCAGACCTCCGAGAGGTTCAGGCTGCAGGCCCTCTCCTCAGAGGATGGGAGTCGGACCAAGACATCGGTCATCAGCTCCTCTAACTGGTAGGCTCTGCGGATTTGAGTCAAGGTCATATCGGACATGACCTTGCTTGGCACCCTCCACGCGGGAAGTTTATCGACAGGTGGAATGACAGGACGGCCACTCCTCTAGCGAGGAGCCCACCGAGCAGAAGTGCCAGCTGGTTGTCTACGCTCGGCGACGTCAAAGGAACCTTGCTCAAGTTCTTATTCAGATGCCGGACCGGAAGCCGAAGAGACGACTTCCGAAGATTTGCGGGCACTGGCCCTCCCACCATGGTTTTCCAAGTCGGTGGTCTCCGACCCAAACTCCAGGCTGATGGAGTCTCAAGCTCTCCTCTTCCTACTAGGAGGCTCGGGGGCGACCGAAAATCCATCCATCGAGTCGAATAACCTCTCCGAAGAAGAGGTTTGGTATTGGGCCATAGCTTCACTCTCTCTCACTCCTCCTAGGGGTCTGATACTATTAGACGAAGTGGAACTTGCAAGCATGAAAAGGAAAACAGAAGAGAAAAGGAAAGGAGAGACAAGCAATAGAAGACTAACTGTTTGAAAATAGCGGAGAAGACGGGCGATGGACTTGAAGGTTTATGAGATCTTTAACTAGGCGACAGAAGCTCCAATCTCAGCTCGACCAAATGATCGAATCAAAGTGCTTAGAACATATTTATAGGCGCCGAGTTTGAAATTCGACTTTTCAAATTCCGACCACGTGGCAAAACAGTAGTGGCTTAACATCTGCTGCGCCGGGCACGACGTAACAGGCTGACGTCAGCTGTAATAATGACAGGATATTTATTGCGCCAGTTCTCGAGATAATTGGATTCGATCTCGATCGTCTAATGGAGCCGACCGTTCGCAGTTGTAACGGTTATTTATGGCGCTCGTTCCGTGTAAGACCTGTACTCCGTAAACCCGGTCTAAACTTTGGTTTTATGTCGTAGCAGGTCTTCCGATCATCACCAGGACAGACGGGACGAGCGGATGATAAACAGGTACAAAATTGGATCAAAGATGGTCAAATAGATGTTATTTTATGTTGACCGATCGATGGTACCGGTCTTGGTACCAGTCGATCGGTCAGCTCTGCGCAGCTGAGTGCGGAGATCTGGAAATTGACTTCTACGGGTCCTTCTTTCCTAAACCCTAATACCTGGACTTTCCTAATCCTAATAGGGTTACTAAACCCTAATTCTAGCCTATATAAACACCATTAAACCTCCGCAAATCCTTTCCATTTGTCTCTCACAAACCCTAGAGAAAAGAAGGAGGTTGGAAAGGAGAAGGAGCTAGGAAGAAGAAGGAGGTACTGCCATTACCGTTCGACGACGCTCACGTTACGCCAGTCAATGGTAAGTGTTTAACCACTCTTCTTACCCTATGACTCTAGGATAGTTATAGGGGTGGATCAATACCATGCAATGTAGGTATTGATCTAAAACCCTAACTGGACCTTAAAACCCTAAATTTTGCCGTCAAACCCTAGATTCAAGTTCCGAGATGATATTCATCGAAACTAGACTTGAATGAGTTGGGGATAACTCTAACTCAAAGCTCAGACTTAGAATGGATAGGAGAAACCCTGGAAATCCATGGAGAATGATCGACGACAGTCGAAAAACCCAAGTATTTTCTTCCGGAGACATACCGGTCGACTATACCGGTTGCACCCTGTGTGACCGGTATGTTGCTACCGGTACCTTTCGGGGGGCTGGTCTGTGGGGACCGGCTGACCATACCGGTCGCCAGTCTTCCCCACAGAGCTGCGACCGGTACATGCCACCGGTCAGCTCTGTGAGGGTATTTTGTAACCTTGTTGGTTTTCGACCAACGTTGAACCCTAAGAAACTATTCTAATGAAACCCTAATAATATTGTAGGACTTTGTGACTTTCCGTTTGGATCTTGCGACGTGGAGCAAGCTAACAAACGAGCGTCAAGTAAGGAAATCTGACCTAAACCCTAATAATTAATGGATAGTAAATCATTGTTAATAACCTGAATATATATGATGTGATGTTTGTGCATATTCACATGCCATCCTTTACTTTCAGTTATTATTATTGTTCATGCATGATAGGATGTGATTGTTAGGCATTTGATTGTTTTCGTTGGTGTGTGGAGTGGGGCATGGAGCCTGGGATCATTCCTCATACTGGTAATTTTTGTAGTATTCTATCTTAACATGCTTGGTACGGGTGGGGCATCAGGGGAAGATTGTGGTACGGTGGTCTCCGATGTTGATGCTCGCCTGGCCATGGTGATGTGGCACTGTGGTCTCCGAGGTTGACGCTGGCTTGTCCATGATGCTTTAGCTCTATCTCTATGCTGGAGGGAGTTATGTTGGGATAGGGTCTACCTGCGTATTGTTCTATCCTAGTGGGTTAGTTGCGGATAGGGTATCAGGGGAGGTACGGGGATGCCTTAGCTCTATCTCTATGCCATAGACCGCTGTGCTGGATAGAGCCTACATTGATGAGATATAGGAATGGTTAGTTGTGAGCCCGGTTTGCAAGCCCTGGCCAGTAGGGGCTTAGGTACTGGTATGGGTAGAGCATTAGGGGAGGTACGGGGATATCTTAGCTCTATCTCTATTCCATGATGGGTGCATGTGGGCCAATGGGGGTGTGATCCATGAGGTGCCACACACTCGTGTGTAGAGGTGCGGGGGCCACCAAACCTTTCAATAGCACATTGTAAACTTAAACCAGACCACAGAATAAAATGATTGTTACTCATGCATAATATTGTGAAACTGTCTGATTGTTTTACTGAGCTAAGTTGTGAGCTCACCCTTTGTATATACATTGTTTTTAGATGTTGATGCAGGTTAGACAGTGGATGATTATGTGAATGCTTCAGCGTATGGTGATGTTGCTGCTCTGGGTGTACAGGCAGGAGAGGACGAGCATGACGCTTCATGCGAGTGCCCTTTCTGCGTGTACCTTTGATTGAATTTTTATTTATTTGTTTTAGTTATTTTCAGTTGGATTAAGTGGATGTAAGGATATTATATTTTATGTTTGGATTTGAATAATTGGATATTCTATTTAATTTATCAATAGATTCTCAGTTCATTTATTTAAAGACTTCCGATGTACTATTTATATTCTGATGGTGGTTATGTGCAATGGTTTGTTTGAGCGGACACGGTCTGTTCGAGATCCTGGTGTGAACTGTTGGTTCAATGACGATTCACTCACACCATTCTGGTTGATTCAGAATTGGGGTGTGACAACTTGGTATCAGAGAGCTCGGGCTCTGTCCACAGACCATATTGCACTTAACTAAGTCGATGAACTGAGTTAGGAAAATTTAAAAATCTTAATACAAACACACCCTAAGCATTGTTTGATACCTGAGATAGAATAAGAAAGAGCATAATATACTATATTAAATATGGAATTTGACATTTGCACATACACTAGCTAGGGTAAACCATAAAAATTTTCATTAATCAGAAAAAAAAGTGGGTATCAAATGAAATAGTGTTACAGGGTACAGTCCACAAACCGGACAGTTACCCTGTTATATAAACAGTCAAAAGAAAGAAAATAAAAGGGACAATCATGGGGTAGGGGGCCTAGGAGAAATAGGGTCCGCTATGTCATAATCTCGCTCGTAAGCGACCCTAAGCCAGTGTACCTGGTCCTGTGTCACCCGTAGGCTACGAGCCAGACGTCCCAACTCCTGACCCATCTCTCGCTGAGACTCTAGGATGACCCTCTGGGTGTCCCTGATCTCTGTGAACATGCTCAACATCGGGTCTGGGGGCGATGAGACGGTCCAGCTGTAGATGTAGACGGTGGTGCTGCAGGTGTAGGCTGTGGAGCTGGCGCTGGTACACCCTCTTCCCAACCTAGATCAACCATAAGGGAGTAACAAATTTTTTTTACTTGTCTTCGGTTTTATAGAGATGATGTGGAGCCATGAGGAATTTTTGTTCTGAAATCGTGTTTCAATCGTGTGTCCCTCTTCTCGGACACTCTCTCACTCTGGCCATCGATGGCCCCACTCCCTATCTTCTCTCCTTCCTACTTCTTCTCCTTCATTTTTCTCCCACAATCTCTCTTTTTTTCCTAAGATTTCTTGACCTTCCCTGCTTTTCGGACTCTCTTTCTCACTCTGGCCACCGATGGCCCCACTTCCTTTCTTCTCTCCTTTTTACTTCTTCTCCTTCACTTTTCTCCCACAATCCCTATTTCTTCTCTCTATTTCTTTTCCCGTAATCTTCTCTCAATCCCTATATAGATCCCCTTTCATTTCTTGCTTGGATTTGACCCATCCGTAAACCCTTTTAACTGAAAAAAAAACAGAGCAACAAAAACCCTTTTAACTGAAGTATCTTCAGAGAAACGAAAAAAAAATTGCAGACATTGAACCCCGACGTAGGAAACGATTAGAGGAGGATCCCCTTGTTTCTTGCTCTTCGTCTCTAGATTTCTAGGGTTTGGGAAGAAAGAAACCTGAAAAATAGATGGGAATAAGGGCATTATTGTCTTTTACTTTTGGAATAACAGCATCATTGTCCTAATATTTGCAACTAAAGGGACTCTATTAACTGGTGGGGTCTCTTTGATTAACAGTGGAAAAATTTTGGGTGGTTGATGATACATTTGAAAACCTTTTGGGTGCTAGATGAGACTTTTGAAACTTTTGGGGTTTAATCAAATTTGACATGGTTTTTGGGGGTTAAATGAAATTTTTTCTAAAAAAAACAAAAATCCGTCCTTTATAAGTCTACAAACATAGACCAAATTCCACTTAGGCAAAAAAAAATAATAATAATAAAAAAATAAAAAAATAAACCAAATTCCTCCTCAGGAACATAAACTGTTTATTTAAAATCTATAAAATTTTTAGAATTCAAATGGTTCTAACTACTCTTATTGCATCAACATCAACCCATGCTTTATTTCCCACGAACACGTCTACCTCATCATTGTTTGGCACCCTCTTGCTCATGAAACCCTGTAAGGAATGAATAACGTGAACTGTAACTACTGAATCAACCCACCAAAAATCCACAGGTGCATCAAAACAAAAAACTCAAAGCACACAAGTGATAGATCAATATAAGAGTCATTTTTCTCTCTCAAAAAGAATTGTTTAGGCTTGTCCTGCTTCTTCATGTGTCCCTTCTTTTGATACAAAAAACACTTTATGCTGCAGATGTCCCTCTAACCTTGAAATTATTGATTACCCTGAGATGCCTGTTTTCTTTTAGTTTTTTCATAGGGCTTGAAACCACCCTTCTTGGAAAACTTTCTGTTGTTTCTGCGTGCCCCACCACTCCCAGATGCACTCTTATTTAGGGTAATGTTGGCACTCTCCATCTTCTTTTTCTGTATCCTGCTTTTTCTCTAGTAGATAGTGTTGGGCTCATCAAGTGTCCATTGCTCTTTCTGTATGTCATCTGCTAGTTGAATTTTCTCATATGATACTATAAGAGAGTTCAGATAATATGGACCAAGAATGTTGGAATTTATGTTGTCATTGTTGGTAACTTGACTGATGTAACAGTGTTTGTGAGCATACAGTCAAAGAAATGAGGAGAAAGAGTGTCAGTGTAGGAGAGAGAATGTCAGTGCAGTGGCAAAGATGGAACAACCTTGCATGTGTGTTCTATAGTGTTCTATATGTGTTTCAGATGGTTTGCAACGAGTTAAATGGCATTCTACATCAAGTTTGATGAGAGAGAGTGATTGTGGACCCCACTAGTAATGTGACACAGAAACTGATGATGTGACAGTAATACTAATGGTGTGATAGAGTTTCTAGTAGTGTTGTAAGACCCGTATCGAACTAACCCGGTCTTACCACCTTGAACCAGGTCTACCCATCATGGTCGAGCCAAATGGACCAAGTGCGTGAATGAGATAACGATCCCAGGTATTAAACTGACCCAAAAACACTAAAATAGGGGGGAGGGTCGCACACCCAGCTAGGCAGGGTCGGACCCCCCCAATATAAAAGTCAGACCCTGAGTTTCTAACCGGGGGTCAGACAATTTAGAACCAGGGGACAATGGGATCTCCGACCCCCTCATCGACCCCCAGTCTGCCGACAAAAACTATGAATTGAGAACTTTCCAAATTTCAATGGGATTCTTTCCTAATCTCAGTGGGACTTATTTTGGGAGTTTCTACTCTATAAATAGGAAGTCCCTAAGCCTCTTTCACTCCTTTTAGAACCCTAATTGGATTGAGAGAAAGAAAAGAGAAGGAGAAGAGAAGGAAAGTGGAGAAGAAGACCAAAGAGAAGGCTTCAGAGAAACAAGTCTAATTCTCAGGTATGGATACCATCTCCATGAATTTCTCAAGACCTTAGAGTAGATAGTGAAGAGGGTATGATTTAGGAGAAACCCAAATCATCCATCCATGGTTAGGTTTCAATGGAAACCATGGAGGAGATCATTAAAACCATGTAGGTAAATAAACTATGGTTTTAAACCATAGAACATGTATGGAATGGATTATAGAAGTAAGCCATAGGACCCAAACACGAAAGAATGGACTGTAGGATGAAAATTTTGACTAAATCCACGGGGGTCGCACATGGGGTCGATGGAGAATCGACCCTACCAGACCCTAGCATCGACCCCTAGTGTTCGGGAAGTCTAGAATAGGGGTGGTAGCACCCAGGGTCAATGGAACATCCGGCCCTGGCATCGACCCCCAGATAACAGCAAGCTTTTTAAAATTGAAATGAATTCTAATTAAATTTTATCGACTTGATTAGGTCTTCTAGTGATATAATAGTGATATTAAGTTGATTCTTAAAGCTTGAAAGAGGATCTACGATCAAGCAAAGGTGAGGGAACAAGACATAAACTAATTGGTTAATAATAAACTGTTTTTATTTCTTGAGTCTAATGCCATGATTGATTCTATGCGTGTATGCTTGTCATGTGCATTCAACATGTCATCCAATTTTTCTATTATTACTGTTCATGCATATTTAAATTATTGTTTATAACATGATGATGATGATGATGATAGGAATAGGCATGTGAATGTATGTGTGTGGTTGGTATGCGTAATGCGAGCGAATATCAGGGGTGGGTCATAGGCTGGGCCTCAACACTCTAGCTCTATCTCTAACTCAAATCTTGTCCACTAATATCGTCGTATCGCCGTTATCTTAGCAGAACTATTACGTCGTAGTGTATGAGGGGAGACGGTCTCGGACCTTGTAGTCTTCGAATCTGCCGGGGGGGCCTTAGCTCTATCTCTATGGATGTATTGAGGGATGCTGGGGTGAGGCCTTGGATATACTGTTTGACATTAGGATTGGTTAGTTGCGAGCCCAGTTTGCAAGCCCTCGTCAGCAGGGGCTTACGTGTTGGTATGGGCAACCGGTACAGCCATGCCGTTTTCATGGGATGTATATTGTCCATGGTGGGTGCATGTGGGACAACAGTGTCGATACTCATTGGGCGGATTCACACACTCGTGTATAGAGCTGAGGCGGCCACCGAACCTTTCTATAGCACATTGCAAACTTATATACCAGACCACAGATATGAATTGAATGCATGCATATGTTTGTTGCATTGTTTTGTTTACTCACTGAGCTCAATTTGGAGAGCTGACCCTCGTGGACGAAATTATTTTTAGTTTCTGATGTTGCAGGTATTACGATTGAAGATTATGTCAACACGCCAACATATGAACATGTGGCGACTATGATGAGCAAACTGTGGAGGACGAACATGGTTCATTAAGCGAGCGTTTCAACTATGGATATGCTTAGTGTTTAAATTTTGTATTTGAATATTTGTAATATGTACTAAATTATGTTTTGGTTACTTGGATATAAATGAAATATCAATTATTTATCATGACTAGACCTCAGTTTATTATCTGTAAGACTTCCGCTATTTACTTTATTACCTCTGATTAATGTGGAATATGTTTTGGTTTAACAACGTGGGCATAGCCTAATTGAGATCCTGGTTGAACCATTGGTTTATTGACGGTTCATCACACCATTTTGTTAGTCCAAAATTGGGGTGTGACAACTTGGTATCAGAGCATCTCAGGCCCTGTCTGTGAAACCAGCATACTTTCACAAGCACTCATGAACTGAGACAGGATTAAAGCTAAACATTTTAATACTAACACACTATAAGCCCCAGTGTTGTTTGAAACAAAAATGAAAGAGAATAATACATCTATTAAAGGAGAAACAGATTTATATGCAACCAAAAGAAGAACAAACGTTTATATATATATGACTAAAGCAGAGTACAGTCCACAACCCGGACAGTTACTCTAAAGTACAAAAGAATGATAAAAGAAATACATCAAGAAGCTAGAGGTGATGGGGGAGGCGGTGCCTCACGGTCTCTATCATAGTCCTCAGCATAGACTCTAGTCAACCAAGCTATCTGAGTCTGGGTCGTCTGGAGACTAGCTGTGAGATCAGCCACTCACTGGTCAGTCACGTGCTGAGCATCCCTAAGCTCTCCCACCCGCTGATCGGACAAGCGCTGAGCCTCTAGAAACTCTCCCATCCTCAAATCAGACAAGCGCTGAGCCTCTAGAAGCTCTCCCATCCTTAGGTCAGACATGCGCTAAGCCTCTCGTATCTCATGCAATATCCCCATCATGCCATCAGAAAGTGCATACGAAGGACCAGCTGCATGTGAAGGACCAGCTGAAGAAGAAGGACCAGCTCCTGTAGCATGAGTAGGTGATGGAGGAGGTATGGCATCTACTTCCATGTACATGAGATCGTCATCATCCCCATGAACCCCTGCTCCAGCAGCTGCTGCTGCTACCTCAGCGTCAGTCATCTCCACTCTAGTGCGAGGGCACACCATCGCGTTCCTCTCCTCATCGCTGACCTGGGCATCCCGCATGCCCATCTTACAGATGGCTTCCCAATCCAGAGGCGATGAGAAGGATTTCTCCTGAATCTTTTCATCCATCAAGTCAACACCTAGGCGGGTAAGCAGTGTCGTGATCATGCGTCCATAAGGCAGATTGCCAGTATGACTGGGCAATGTGGCACTGATCATTGTACGCATGATGATATAAGGAAGGTAGACGGGCCGCCTAGTGCATATGCAGTACAACAGATACTGGGTCAACTGGGAGACCCTCTCGTAATGTCCACTCTGTGGTATCAAGTTGTGCTGGATAATCTTGCAGTACACCGATGGATCAGAACGTAGATAACTCGCTTTCATCTCCCAGCGATCAGGTCTGATGAGCTGACGATCTATCTCAACCCTCATCTGCAATGAAAAGAACTGGGGCTCTCCCGGGGCACAGAAGACGAAGGAGCCATCATAGGAGATACCCAGCAAGTCCGCTAGCTGTCGTTAGTCAAAAGAAATCTCAACTCCCTTTGACATAGCTAGTGATCCTAAGCTCACCACCCCTCTCAATGTCGTTGTAATCCCCCACCACTTGGAGATTACAATAGAACTGGCGTACCAAGTCAGGACAGGTACAGGCATCATAGGTGATGACAGGGAGCCATCCCATATCGCCAAAAGCCCCCTCCACAATAAACAAGGCCAACCTAGCCAAGTCTACCTTGCGGCCTGCCTCTACTTTTTTACGAGTGTAGCGGGCATACTGCGTCTCGGCTTCAGTGGAACGGAAGCGAAGACGGTCGTGAACACTAGGTACCTTGGTACGAGCCATAATATCTGCAAATAAGAAAGAAAAACAAATAATGGCTTAGTAGAGATGAAAAACCCAAAATTTTGACATTATAACAACGTAAATTTGTCAAAAGCCTCACTTTTCACCCATAAACGTGGGCAGGAGGACTTACATAGATCCTAAACTATCTTGTAAGACTCATACAGTCGGAAATTTTAGCTAATGAGATTGAATTGGAAGAAATTTCAAGAAATTCAAAATTTCGACAAAATTAGGGCAAAAAAGGTAAATTTTGAGTTTCTCGATAACCAACCGATGAAATTCAAATATTTTTTAGGGCTTTCGTTCCTCGAGTCACCACCAACAAAAGCCCCCAATAAAAATTGAATTTTTACGGTTGAAAAAAGTTAAATTTGAAGAAAACAAGATATACGAGCAAAAACCTAGGTACGAAAACCTAAAAACATGAAAACGTAGAAGATATACCTGTAGAGGAGGTGTAGACGTCGAAACGAGAAGCACAAACCACCAACGGATTGGAGTTGTCACTGTAGCAACTCAGAGGGACGAGACGAGTTGAAGTGGAGAAGAAAGAATGGGAAATGGACTCTGAATCGGAACTTAAAAATCTGATTTTTAGTCCGGGGGTCGAAAAATTCGACTAAAACCATCGACCCTGCAATGAAAATACAGCATTTTCGACAAAATGATCTGAAAATTTTGAAATTTGCATTTGTTAGTGGTTTTAAAATATGAGAATGAAGTATATAATGATTGTCTCACGTGTTCAATGATTTTCAGGCAATCCCACTACCAGATTAGATAATGGCTAGACGCAAAGTAACCAGACAAAGCCGTAACTCTATCCCACCACCACCACCTGTGGGGGAAGATAGCTAGACACACCCAAAAACACAGGGGAATACAAATACGGCACCATCCGTCATAAATGGGCAGACAAATCCTACAAATCTGCCAGCTCCACCTACAGACTTGGCTACAGTCGTATTGAACTTGGCCCAACAGCTGCAGCAAATGCAACAGGCACAGGCTACTATGCAAGCTGCCTTAGGTATGACTTTTCCAGCTGCACCAACACCTCCAATGCCAGCAGGACAGGTAAGTATAGCTCCAGGGGGAAGTAACACCGTACCCCACGCACCTCAGACTCCCATCATGCAGGCTCAAGTACAAAATCCTGAGATAGTTCAAGGTGGATATCAATACCATCCACCTATGTATGGGGCGTATGTCCCGCAACAACTAGACCACTCCAGACTGGTGGAGCGTTTCCTTAAACTGAAGCCCAAAGAATTTAATGGCAAGCGAGCAGATCCTTTATGGCTAGCACACTGGGTTGACGAAATGGAAAGAAATTTTATGATGATGACAGTAAATGAAGAAGAAAAAGTGATGTGTGCCACCTTTATGATGAAAGGAGATGCACACCATTGGTGGAGGTCTACCAAGACATATTTATTAACAAAGCACGTCCAACTGACTTGGGATATTTATAAGGAGGCATTCTTTGAGAAGTACTTTCCTAGAAGTTTCAGAGATTCTACGGAAAGAGAGTCCCTGAGTTTATATCAGGGGCAGATGATCGTGGATGCATATCAACAGTGTTATGAGGAGCTGTTCTTCTTTGCACCCGCCAGTATGCAAGAGGAAAACACCAAGACCCGAAGGTTCGTCATGGGGCTTAGGGGAAGCATCCGCGAGCATATTCTGGGACTTGAAAAGAAAATCTTTAATGAAGCGGCACAAATTGCTCGAGTTATAGAATCGAGCCAGAATGAGAGTTATTTCATGCAAAACAGAGGTATAAAAAGGCCAGCTGGAAATTCTTATAACAGAAGGAATAACAAGACATTCAAACCCTTCCGTGCTCAAGGCTTTACCGCTGCAACCAAGACTACTCCCATAGCTCAACAGCAACAAAATCCAATTACTGAAGAGATAAAATGTTATAACTGTAATCAAGTGGGACATATGGCAAGGGAATGTTCTATGCCCAAGAAGCAGCTACATCAAGGACGAGTTTACGCGGTAACATCTGAGGATGCTGCCGCATCACCTGATGTGGTCATAGGTATGACTTAAATTTTTTAAAAGTTGTATTACATTGTATGAGCATGTAGACTAAACCAAAACAAATCACAGGTATCGTACCTATTAATGGCATTCCCGCCAGAGTACTCTTTGATTCAAGAGCTACTCATTCTTTTATATCTGTGTCATTTGGAAAGAAGTTAAATCTACCCCTTAAATCCTTAGACTACAAACTGCTTGTACGATCACCTATGGGATTAGAAGTAGAGTTAGAAAAAGGTTATGGACCATGTCAAGTTCTTATTGATGAAAAGACTTTGGATGCAACCTTGATCTAACTTGAGATGGCAGATTTTGACGTCATCTTGGGAATGGACTAGTTAGCTCGGCATTCTGCAAACCTATTGTGTGCCCAAAAGAAGCTGACATTTAAAGACAAAGAAGGAGCAGAGTTCAGTTTTTTGGGGACCAAACTTTCCCGTAAACGAAAGCTCATACTCTCTGCGCTAAAGGCTAAGAACTGCCTTGAGAAAGGAGTAGTCAGGTATTTAGTATCTGTGGTCGACCTTACCAAGGAAGCACCACGAATGGAAGATATTGATGTCGTGCATGACTTTCCAGACGTATTTCCTGAAGAACTACCAGGATTACCACCCAACCGAGCTACAGAGTTTGTTATAGATCTTATACTTGGAGCTGCACCAGTATCGAAAGCACCTTATCGAATGACTCCTACTGAACTGAAGGAATTGAAAGTACAACTACAAGAACTGCTGGACAAGGGTTACATTCGCCCTAGCATATCACCATGGGAAGCGCCAGTATTATTCGTGAAGAAGAAGGACGGTAGTGTTCGCTTGTGTATAGACTATGGAGAACTGAATAAACTGACAATCAAGAATCGATATCCATTGCCTCGGATCGATGACCTGTTCGATCCGTTGCAAGGTGCCAAAGTGTTCTCCAAGATCGATCTTCGGTCAGGCTACCATCAGCTGAAGATTAAGGATGGTGATATTCCCAAGACAGCATTCAGGATCAGATATGGACATTATGAATTTTTGGTCATGTCTTTCGGATTGATGAACGCACCAGCAACCTTTATGGAATTTATGAACCGGGTTTTTCACGATATGTTGGATACGTTGGTTATTGTATTCATCGATGATATATTGGTCTACTCCAAAGACGAGGAAACTCATATTAAAAATCTAAACGTCGCTCTGTAGCGATTACGGAAGGAGAAGCTCTACGGCAACAAAGTGTGAGTTTTGGCTAAAGAAAGTCGCATTTCTAGGCCATGTTGTATCCGCTGAAGGAATTAAAGTGGATCCCAGCAAGATCGAGGCTATTGTAAAGTGGGAAGCATCAAAGAGCGTTGCAGAAATTAAAAGTTTCTTGGGTCTAGCTGGGTATTATCGACGATTTATGGAAGACTATTCCAGAATTGCCGTACCTCTTACCAGTTTGACTAAGAAGGGCGAGAAGTTTGTTTGGACTGATAAATGCGAGAAGAGTTTTCAAACCTTGAAGGCTAGATTGATATCCGCTCCAATCTTGACCATTCTGATTCCAGGACAGCCATTTATTTTGTACACCGATGCGTCAGGACTGGGATTAGGATGTGTACTTATGCAAGGAGAACAAGTAATTGCTTATGCCTCAAGACAGTTGAAGACACATGAGAAGAACTATCCCACTCATGATTTGGAACTAGCGGCAGTAGTACATGCTGTCAAAATATAGAGACATTACCTGTACGGGGAGAAGTTTTAGATTAAATCAGACCATAAAAGTCTTACTTATCTATTTAATCAGAAGGAGCTGAATATGAGACAAAGAAGATGGCTGAAATTATTGAAAGACTATGATTGTGATATCCAGTATCATCCAGGGAAAGCTAATGTAGTAGCCGATGTATTGAGTAGAAAGGCAATGATAAAATCTCAGGAAGAGGTTAGCACAACTATCGCAATGTGTACTACCGGAAAGGTATTCAATCACGGTAATGAGCAGTTTATGATAGATGCACCGGATGGATCAGCCAACCATGGGTTTATTCATCGGTTTTTAAATATGTTCGTCGCATTGAAGATTATACCGGATATAATTGATGAAGTAAAGACAGCTATCAAATCAGATCCTTACCTAAGAATGGTACAGGAGGACATTGAAAAAGGTAGGACTATCCCTGAGTTCACCTTGGATGAAGAAAAGGTACTGAAGTACAAAGGAAGAATATGTGTACCTGAAACAGAAAGCTTGGACATTAGACACCGATTGATGAAAGAAGCCCATACCACCATCTATTCGATACATCCTCGAAGTACAAAAATGTATCATGATCTAAAGAAATTATATTGGTAGAGAGGAATGAAAGCAGATGTAGCTAAGTTCGTGTCTCAATGCCTAAATTGTCAGAAAGTAAAGGCTAAACGACAAAGACCGGCAGGACTGTTACAGCCGTTATCGGAACTAGCATGGAAATGGGACTGCATCACTATGGACTTCGTCACAGGATTACCATTGACCCCTCGAGTAGTTGACGCAGTTTGGGTGATTGTAGACCGCCTGACTAAAACAGCTCGCTTTATACCTATACAACCTCAGTATACACTGGAGAGATTAGCTACTATACAGATGTCACTCTATGAAGCACTATATGGCAAGAAGTGTCGAACTCCTTTGTTTTAAAATGAAATTGGGGAACGTAGTATTGTTGGACCAAAATTTGTTGAAAAGACTTGTCGAGTGGTCGACATTATCAAGGAAAGAGTGAGAACAACTCAGAATCGTCAGAAGCAATATGCAAATACTCGAAATACTCGACACCGAGACCTTGAATTCGTCGTGGGTGATAAAGTATTCTTAAAAGTATCGCCTATGCGAGGTTTGAAACGGTTCAGACAGAAAGGGAAATTAAGTCCGAGATATGTCAGACCATATGAGATTCTAGCTAAGCATGGAAAAGTGGCTTACCAGTTACCACTACCACCATCTATGTCAAGTGTGCATGATGTATTTCATATTTCCTTATTGAAGAAGTATGTCAAGGATCCGACGCACGTTTTGACAATAGACCTACCTGATTTGACTGAAGATTTGACATTTAAAGTAACACCAACTGAAATCACCAGTCGAAAGGTTCAACGACTACGTAACCGTGATATCTATTATGTTAAGGTCACCTGGAGAAGTAGACATATGGAAGAAATCACATGGGAAGAAGAGAATGCTATGCGAAAGTAATATCCTCATTTATTTGACTCGGAAGGTATGTACAATTTTGAGGACAAAATTTTTATAAGTAGGGGGGAGTTGTAAGACCCGTATCGAACTAACCCGGTCTTACCACCTTGAACCAGGTCTACCCATCATGGTTGAGCCAAATGGACCAAGTGCGTGAAGGAGATAACGATTCCAGGTATTAAACTGACCCAAAAACACTAAAATAGGGGGGAGGGTCGCACACCCAGCTAGGCAGGGTTGGACCCCCCCAATATAAAAGTCAGACCCTGAGTTTCTAACCAGGGGTTGGACAATTTAGAACCAGGGGTCGACGGGATCTCCGACCCCCTCATCGACCCCCAGTCTGTCGATAGAAACTGTGAATTGAGAACTTTCCAAATTTCAATGGGATTCTCTCCTAATCTTAGTGAGACTTATTTTGGGAGTTTCTATTCTATAAATAGGACGTCCCTAAGCCTCTTTCACTCCTTTTAGAACCCTAATTGGATTGAGAGAAAGAGAAGAGAATGAGAAGAGAAGGCAAAGAGAAGGAAAGTGGAGATGAAGACCAAAGAGAAGGCTTCAGAGAAACAAGTCTAATTTTCAAGTATAGATACCATCTCCATGAATTTCTCAAGACCTTAGAGTAGATAATGAAGAGGGTATGATTTAGGAGAAACCAAAATCATCCATCCATGGTTAGGTTTCAATGGAAACCATAGAGGAGATCATTAAAACCATGTAGGTGAATAAACTATGGTTCTAAACCATAGAACATGTATGGAATGGATTATAGAAGCAAGCCATAGGACCCAAACACGAAAGAATAGACTGTAGGATGAAAATTTCGACTGAACCCACTGGGGGTCGCACGTGGGGTCGATGGAGAATCGACCCTACCAGACCCTAGCATCGACCCCCAGTGTTCGGGAAGTCCAGAATAGGGGTGGTAGCACCCAGGGTCAATGGAACATCCGACCCTAGCATCGACCCCTATATAACAGCAATCTTTTTAAAATTAGAATTAATTCTAATTAAATTTTATTGACTTGATTAGGTCTTCTAGTGATATAATAGTGATATTAAGTTGATTCATAAAGCTTAAAAGAGGATCTACGATCAAGCAAAGGTGAGGGAACAAGACCTAAACTAATTGGGTAATAATAAACTGTTTTTATTTCTTGAGTCCAATGCCATGATTGATTCTATGCGTGTATGCTTGTCATGTGCATTCAACATGTCATCCAATATTTCTATTATTACTGTTCATGCATATTTAAATTATTGTTTATAACATGATGATGATGATGATGATGATAGGAATAGGCATGTGAATGTATGTGTATGGTTGGTGTGCTTGATGCGAGCGAGTATCAGGGGGGTGTCATAGGTTAGGCCTCAGCACTCTAGCTCTATCTCTAACTCAAGTCTTGTCCACTGACATCGTCGTATCGCCGTTATCTTAGCAAAACTATTACGTCGTAGTGTATGAGGGGAGGTGGTCTCGGACCTTGTAGTCTTCGACTCTACCAGGGGGGCCTTAGCTCTATCTCTATGGATGTATTGAGGGATGCTGGGGTGAGGCCTTGGATATACTGTTTGACATTAGGATTGGTTAGTTGCGAGCCCAGTTTGCAAGCCCTCGTCAGCAGGGGCTTACGTGTTGGTATGGACAACCGGTACAGCCATGCCATTTTCATGGGGTATATATTGTCCATGGTGGATGCATGTGAGATGACAGTGTCGATACTCATTGGGCGGATTCACACACTCGTGTATAGAGCTGAGGTGGCCACCGAACCTTTCTATAGCACATTGCAAACTTATATACCAGACCATAGATATGAATTGAATGCATGCATATGTTTGTTGCATTGTTTTGTTTACTCACTGAGTTCAAGTTGGAGAGCTGACCCTCGTGCACGAAATTATTTTTAGTTTCTGATGTTGCAGGTATTACAATTGAAGATTATGTCAACACGCCAACATATGAACATGTGGCGGCTATGATGAACAAGCTGTGGAGGACGAACATGGTTCATTAAGCGAGCGTTTCAACTATGGATACGCTTAATGTTTAAATTTCATATTTGAATATTTGTAATATGTACTAAATTATGTTTTGGTTATTTGGAGATAAATGAAATATCAATTATTTATCATGACTAGACCTCAGTTCATTATCTGTAAGACTTCCGCTATTTACTTTATTACCTCTGATTAATGTGGAATGTGTTTTGATTTAACAACGTGGGCATAGCCTATTCGAGATCCTGGTTGAACCGTTGGTTTATTGACGGTTCATCACACCATTTGGTTAGTCCAGAATTGGGGTGTGACAAGTGTTGCAGTGTTTCTTGTGTTGAGGCATGAGAAATTAAAGAGAGATTGAAGAGAGAGACTATAGAGAGAGAAACTAGAGAGAGAAAGAGGAGAGAGAAAAAATTTGAGTGGGACCACAGGTGTGGTGGCAAGGTGACATGCCAACATGGCAGCCCACGGCACTTGGCATGCATGTACGCAAAGTTTCAAGTCCAAATTTCTAAGTTTTATAAACTTTTAACTTTGGACCTATTTTTGATGGGTCCCGCAGTAGGTTCATGGAGATCTGGTATTGGAAAGATTTAGAGCGTCGAGTTAGCTTTCCAACGCAACTTGAATCGCTCAATTTCGACTTCGGATGAGGGAGATATCGCGATTCTCGTCGGATCGCTTGAAAAATGGCAAAATTGGAGCTCTCGATGAGTTGTTTTGGTACAGGGAAAACAATAGTATTTTGAAAGAATTCAGGGGCTTATTTGTAATTATCAAAAGTTAATGGATTCGGTTTGGAATTATGGTAAATTCAATTAGAATCCATTTGGACAGCATCCAGTGAGCGATCTGCATCTGACGGATCACAATAGGCGGGCCAGGGTGTATCGGAGCCGACGCGTTGAGATTCCATCGCGTGCCTTCGGATTGGTTGGATGGATGTTATTACAATGGCCTCTGTTGCATGAAGTACTAGGCTTGATTCGGTGTGGCGCATTCATCATATGGCGGCGCTCCAGATTCTAATCTTGTGGTTTCGTGCAACTTCGATCTTCAGAGGCGCGATATATTCAGATCTAACGGATCATGTTCAATCCCGCCTTTTTGAAGTCAATCCAACGGTCTCTGGTTTAGATTCTGAAGCGGACCAATCGTAAAGCGACAACGCATAAGGCGGGCGGCGATTCAGTGTTGCGCGGGTGTACGATAAGCCTCCGAAAGATTCCATTTTGAATTTTCTGATTGGTCGAACTTCAAACTGACATAACTTCTTCATCTGAACTCTAAATCAGTCCGTTCAAGTTGCAGTTTCCATATTTTTGGATGCTCTATACATTGCGTTCCGTTGGGAGTCGTGAAAACCTAGAGAAAAATAAAAAACAGTGCTTTGAAGAAAAAGAGAAGGTTTTTCTAGGGTTTCGTGTCTGTGGGAGTGATCAATCACCAACTAACTCTTCTCTGTGCATCAATGGAGTGCTAAATCCCTATGAGAGTTCAGTAGAGCTTTTATTTTCATATTCATGGTGATTATGGGTTGTGTGAAAGAGATTTGAAGCCTATGAGCAAGGTGTGCTCTGTGAATCGATCTCTATCAACATTGAAGACTGTTGGAAAGTACCTGTGAGCAGTGTGAAGCTTCAGAGAGATTGTTGGCCATTCGAAAGCATAGTTTGTGAGATTTTTCAATTCCCTTATCTATTTATGCTTTCAATTTATTGTATGCTAGCGTAGGTGCAATTGTTGAATACCTAGCTAGTGGGGAAAATTGTAAGGCAAATTTATAAGCCTAAAAAAAGTTGTTATTTGCTTCCCGTGGGTGCGGATTAAGCGTGGTGTGCAGCATGTGCTGAACACTGGTACTTGATACCTGAATTCCTGGCACATGTGTGCCCTCCTAGTTTTATGCTGAGTAAATTGGGTGTATGTACTCCCTGTTGTGTAGACAGCAAAAAGAAGTGTATTGAGTACATACGGAGTCCGTTGGGCATTACTCCGTGGACTAGCCATCACACACTGTGTTGGTGAACCACGTAATATCTCTATGCCCATTGTTTTATCTTTCTGTTATATTTTGGAGTGCGTGGAATGGCTTGCAGGATGGGTGTGTAAATCTGGTAGACATGACCACTCAGTGGTAGCGAGGTAGATTTGTATGCGCTTATATCTGTGTGAAAAGTTAGGTCTCCATCAGCTCTGGGCAGTAGTAAATAATTAAGGAGAATTTTCAGACACTGATTCACCCCCCCTCTTAGTGTCATATCAAGTTCATCAAAGAAGTCCTTAGCAATCGGGTTGTTCAATTCCTTCAATTTATCAACAGTCCCAGATAACTCTAGGATGTGTTTTCTCACATTTCTTTGAGTCCTCAAACTTTGTCTTCACTTCCTTCAGATATTCCTTAGCAATGTTAGAAAAAAATACTATGCATCCCCTTAGCATGGAGCACTTGATTACAAAAAAAAAACATTTCTGTTTGCTGTTTCCCATTTTTCCATATCTGCCTTATGAGGAGTGATGCTCGCTTTAGTAAGAACAGCTGGTTTGTCTTCCCTCAGTGGTAGTCTAGGTCTAGCAAACCCAGATTTACTTCTAGTTCTTCAATGCATTTCTTATAATTGTCCCCACACAGAAGGTGAATGTTGGACAAAAAAGCAGGCAAAAAAAATCATCTCCCCCGCGCCAGCCCTCCAGCCAACCATCTGATGGGTTGGAATATCCCGGCACATATACCGATGTATTACAGCCCGTCAGATGTTTGGCTAGCGGACTGGCACGCGGGAGAGGATTTCAGTCCAAAAAGCAGCGTTTAAGGCATCTTGAGGAAACACTAAATTCTAGGGTTTTTAACATACCATAAATACCATACAAAACTATGCTAGTGCCGCATAATATAGATTAGCTAGTGAACTGTGAGAATATCAATCACATTACATCCCTGTCTTTTGGGCCACGAATGCACTAGCCTCTCAAATCTGTAATAAGTGCGAAGGAGCAGTAATTTTGAGAAGTCCTTCACCTTTAGATGAATGAAAACCCTTAGCCAATGCCCCCCAACCATATGCATAACCTATTTAACTTTGAAAATATCACCTTTGGGTGAACACTACCTATTTTGTTGCAATTAATCATGGTTGATATTAGTCTTTGAGTTGCATATGTCATGAAGTAATTTCATTTTACCACTTTGGTGGATTCAATACAATTCTATAATGACATTGTGAAACCCTAAGAACAGCTAGTTTGTATGGGAATACTATGTTATTATAACATGCATATCACATAGTAATTCTAAGAAACATGCATATGATGATAGAATGATAACTAATCACCTGATCATTTTCTAACAAAATAAGCATAAATCTAATAGGGAAAGGCATAAAAAAAATTGCTAAAAAAGCCATTCTGGTAAAAAAAAAAAAAAAAAAAAAAAAACCGTGTTTAAAATATCATCAAACCGATCAAGTGAATATACCAAATGAAAGATTTCATCAAGAGGAACATTCTAGAAAAAACCACACCCTAAAAGTAAGGGTGTCAACGAGCCGGTTTAGGCCAGTTTTGGTCCAGAAATTGGTGTCGGATTTTATAAGGCCTGACCGAAACATGTCCATTAAGAGGTTCGGGCTGGGTGGGTTGCATTGTGCAGATTAACTAACAGGCCGGTCTGGTGTTGGATTCTTGTCAGGCTTACCTTATCAGGTTGGTTCGGGCCCGTTCGGGTTGGAAGCGTGGTAGGAAACCCATTAAACCCATCCAGAAGGCTGAAGCAGTTAAAAAGGATTTAATATTCGGCCAAAATCGGTCTGGTCCAGGCCATTATCGAGTTTGGGCTCATCAGTCCTATTTTCAGGCCGGTTTCAAGCTAGCCCAGACCTAATCTAGATTGGCAGGATATGGCATACCTCAACCTGAAACATGTCAGGTAACAGTTCGGTCCGGGTTGGTGTTGGGTAAATTTGGGCCGGCTTGGTCCAAGCTATCGGTTCATACCCAAAATTGACATCCTTACCTAAAATGATGCTTCATGCGCTATCACACACTGCTCTCCACTAGCTAGTTGGTCAACTGCCCGTGGATCAGCCAATTTAATTCGGTTCGGTCTGGTCCGGGTCTCTCAGATAGGTCCGACCAGATTACACTCAGGTTGTGCTACCTGTTACGGGTAAAACTTTTGGGTCCCTACGTCGGGTTGTCTAAATCGGTCAATAGATTAGGGTAGCATGCGTGACCCATATGTTTGACCAATTTTCCTGAGTTGGTTTGGTTGGGTTGACTTGACCAAGTTACCCTAACTCGGTAGAGTCAACATAGAAACCCTAACTCAGTCATCTTCCTTTTTTTTTCAAACTAGCAACCTGTGGTCGATCACCACTGATAGTGATCTTCGTCTCGAATCGTTCGTCTCATCGAGATCTTTCTGCCCATATAAAAATTTTCGTGTTTTGTTGGTTAAAAATTCCAGCAGAGAGCGAAAAACACTAAATTCCTTTTAGAAATCAATTTTTTTTTTTAATTTCAATGTGCAAATATTACTTTTTGATACAAATTGTTAGAAACCCAGAGTTATCAATCATAGAATAAGAACAACGCCTTACACTATTGAAACACAATGAAAAAGAAAAAAAAAAGGGATAATAAGGTTTGGAACGGTACATTTTTTTTTTTTATGTATTAATGGAGAAAACACTAGTTTAAGCTTGAATCCCTTTCACCAATTGTCTTTGGATTTAGGGTCTTCTACAGCGTCGACAAAACTCTTTGTGATTTTCTTGTGAGAAGTCGGAATTAGAGAACATGTAACTAGAGGGACCTTAATATAAATAAATAAATATATATATATATATATATATATATATATATATATATATATATATATATATATATATATATATATATATATATATATATGTATTGGGTGGGTGAAGAATTTTATTTCAATTCCAATAGAGATGACGTGGTAGAGCGTGGAGAGAGAATCCATTTTATCACTATAAAAGGGCAACCGCATCAAAGGCATGAGTGATAAAGACAATGCGGTCAGTGCAGTGAGACTAACTTGTCTTCGCAGAAAGACACAGAGGGAGAGAGAGATAGGAGAGAGAAGAAAAAACCCTCGAGTTTTACGCAGGGAGGGTCGTATGCCCGGAGACAAATCCTAATTTCCCCTCTCTTTTCATCGTACTTCCGTCTCGTCTCCCCTCATCTATCTACACGTTCTCCAAGGCTATCCGTACTCTATGTCTACCAATATAAACCGTCCACGTGTATTAAGAAAAATACTCTGTACTCCACCAAAATAGTTTTGCCTTCCCCCTTTCCACTCTTACCACTCTCGGGTGTAGTCAGTATTCTTCAGTCATTGCCGCTCAATCCTCCCCGGTCCCCGCCGCCAATCGGTTTCACCGTCCACCCCTATGTATTGGCGGGACCGCCCCCCCCTCGATCTCGGCGAACCTCCCGGGATTTGTCGTCGTGCCTATCATTATACTCTGATCTGATCAACTAGTATTTGTGGGACCAACCTTAAAATGTTTTAGACAAAAATCATTGAAGATGTTGCTACTAGAATCCTGGGTGATCTATCGATGTGGGACTTATTTGTCTACAAAGAGAGAGGACAAAGAGAAAGATGTTGAGCTAATAGTTCAAGGGTAATTCTGATACCTAAGTAAGGACTTTAAATAGTAAACAGCAAAAATAATACATGAGGTCGGTAGATTAGAAAGTTCGACTTGGTGAAATAATAAAAATGCAACCATTGAAAGTGAAGGGAATAGTAAATGAGGTTTGACCTCTTATTTATAGGAAGTTGATGTGAATCTTGTACATTTTTGTAATACAACTTCGAAATTGCTAAGATCGAATTTGCCCCTGGGTTAAATAGGTAATAATTGTTGTGCTCTTCAATGACCCTTTTTTGAAGAGACCGACTTTCCCATCAATGGCTGGGACTCAAGGATAGCCACATGTCGGTTCCCATAAGCTGATTGTATTTATACTCAATGAAAGACAAGATCGATCAGATCTAGAATCGATTGGGGCCAATCCCGACTCTGGTGCTCTAAAACCTTGGTACTCTTCATGGTAGTTCTTGCTTCAGTTGCTTGCTACTTGCAGTTGTCTCTTAGAGGTATTTTGGGGATTTTAAAAAGTGATTTTTTACCCTTGAAAAAATTAGTGAAAGTTTATTCCAACATTCTCTACTTTGAATAGATGAGCAAGCAAAAAAAATAAAAGGGAAGAGGGAATAGGATCATTTATGATCCTATCCCTACAAAATGAATTCCTTTTTATGCGTCTGAACTGTTTCTAGATCTCATTCTCTCATCCATTGAACCCCAATGTGGAAGACATGTTCATAGTGTGCGAAGAAAAACTCGATCTAAAAAAATAGAGCATGGTTTTATATACATGCTATGTACCTACACCGTCATGCATTAGGTTCTCTTCATCTAGTAGAGGAATATATTTGGTATTACACATCTTTTCCCTCTCTCTCATTCAACAGATGAAGCCATAGCTGTGCACAAATAAAATTAGGTAAGATGATCTCCACACCGATGAATGCCCAAGTAGAGTCATAGTAGAGAGGAATGGTGGCTTGTATTATATGGGGAGGGAGGATTGGGGGAAGTGGAAAAAAATCAATGCGAGTGGGTTCTCTAAGTGGGCGCAGTGTGGAGGATATGTTTCTATAAAATTAACAAGGGAGAGGCTTCTTTGAGCAAGTAGGGTAACTTACACTCCATCACAAGTATTTATTTATTTATTTTTCTTTCTCTTCTTAAAAGAATTTTCAAAAGAATCATATGAGGGGACATAGCCTACCTGTTTTGCTCAAACTGACTTTTCCCAACTAATAAATAGAGGATGAATTTTTGGAAATAGATCCTTTGCCATTGTCCAGTCTTTCCAGTCATGATCCAATAACTGGAGTTCACCCGGTGCACATACCGATGTATTGGTATGCACATCGAGTGAAATGCAGTAGCTCGTTCATATTTGGAGTGCTCTGAAGACAGGAGACAAGCTCAATATGTATAGAGTGTTCTTATAAATTGTCGTAAATATCTGTCAAATGCTAGATTGGACAAAACTGGAATTTTGTGGGCTAATGGGTTTGAACTTTGAATAAACCCTGCTCATCATATGATAAATTTCATTTGAAGCAAAGTTAGCCAAGTGGTAAAATGAGATTTTAAAGCTAGTGAAAATATGAAACTTGTCTATATAAAAAAAAATGGACATTTGAAAATACAATTAAATATAGGGAAAATCCCCCACCGCCCCCCCCCCCGCCCGAGATATACCCTTAAATCAACCACCTCTTACTTGGCCTATAGTGTTAACCACATCTCCTATTTTTGAAAATAAGTATCAACATACCCTATCAGTCCATGAAGTGATGAGATGAATCGTAACTATAATTTTCAATGATAATATTACCCCTAAGATGTAAAATGTCATTTTTAACCCTTTGAAACTTAAGTAAAAACTATTTCCAAGTTTTACTTTCATCTTCATCTCCTTTACAGCCGTAACCCACCACCACCCTCCTTTGCTTGCTCTGAGTGCTCGCTACAAACATCGCTGCTAAGTTCAGGTTCTGGCAGAAAAGTAACATATCAAAAAGGACGAGATGTAGCAGTTCACATCTTCTACTTTCCGTTGCCTTCTATGTAGGCCATCCTTTATACTAGAAGCTCTCTACAACAATTCACGAGATCCGAAAGAAGAGACAAACCGTGAAACAAGGTCTATCCTCTATTTCCCTCCCTATATTTATTCCCCTAATAATAAATTGTAATTTATAATGTTTAGGAACTCAGATCAACTATTTCTTTCGAGTTCTCTTAGGGATATCACAGTTCGTTCTAGATGCCCAGAGATCTATTGGTTGGGTTCATGATGAATTAAATTCCGGGCTCAGTGAAGATTGCAGGGGAGGTAAGGTTGGAGTGGTGAGTACAAGGTGTCTTCTGTTGATTATAACAACCTCTGTTCCTAAATCGGTTCTTATATGAAATTATGAAAAGAGCTCTACTTTGCAACTGTAAATTGGAAGCTTCTAGTTATTGTAACAACCTCTTTTGGTAAAAGCTCTACTCTGCAACTATAAATTGTGGTGGAGAGTGAGAGACATGAGCTTGGGCTGCTGAGCATCGAAGGCTTGCGGGTATAGAGGCTCAATGCCAAGGACGAGTTCCGACAGGATGAAGTAGCCAGTGATGTTGGCGAAGGCAATGGCGAGAGAGCCGACGGCCAGCTCTAAGTCGCCCAAGTGGCCTAGGAAGAGGATGGAGATGATGGAGCATGAGTAAATGAGAAGAGTAGTGAGAATGATGGGGAAGGAGAGGTTAAAGAGGGATTTCGTTTCATTAATGATATCTATGATTTTTGGGTATGTGAATTTCCTTTTCTTTTCTGGGTTTCCTTGTTTTAGGTTTTGCAGTACTTCTATGTTGTTGGGCAGAGATAACATAGTTTAATACAACTGGGTTTTGGGGGATTGTGCTGTTTCTCGATCATTGTTGTGCTGGTGGCGACGGTGGTGGTGTTTGGGTTACACATGGTTGTGGTTAGACACTCTCACGAAGAGCACTCCCTCTCTATTCCTCTATGTATTAGGATTGGGAGGGCAAATCAAGAATATTTAACGAAGAAAATGATTTACTGTGATTTAGTACCCCAACATGGGATGCCTACCTCTACCCAGAGAAAAGAGAATTCCTTTATTCCCAAGAATATTTTACAACTCTCCACCTGACAAAGTATACTCCTCTGTTAGCCTTACCTAGGATTTTCCCATAGAGACAATATATAGGAATCCCTAGAAACCCTAATCCCCTACACAATTACAAATTTACCTCTGTATATATAATAGACTTGAACCCTAATACAAATACTACTATAATAACTGTGTGGACTCCATCGAATACAAGACACTAACCCAATAAATCTCTACCTCGGTTGGATTCTACAATCCACCTTAAAGAAGAACCTATTAATATTGATTCTATAAACACGTCCATCGTCTTTGTCAAAAATTGCTACACCCAACCCGGTATAGCCCATACCCTGTACGGGTGTCCCACACAGCTTACCGCCATACGAAGTGAGGTGACTCCACTTCTCTCACTATTGTAGCACCTACAGGAGAAATCATTGTCACTCATAGTCCTCTACAACTCCAGATATACCTGGAACCTGAGCCTCTTACCTTTGCACCTCCAGTGCAGACCTAGAGATCCGACTCCTCACCGCAGCCTGCCAGTCTTCCTTTACCCCATGGTGTAGCATCCACTAGCCATTATGCACACCATGTTGGGATTCAAACCTGTCGTCACTATTGCTAGACCCGAGAGATCCTTCTTCCTCAACCAAGCCACACCCCCTTCTTGATCTATCGCTGGACATTGACACCATTGGCCATTGACACCTGGCCAACCCAGATCAGATCCAATCGCCATCCTTGCACAGATCTAGATCATAGAATCACATGGGATAATAACCTTTCCACATTCGATGATGGAGTTCCCCCTTCTATCACTGCTGCCACATGAGATAACAAAACTGGCCTCGATTCTGCACATACAAATTGTGCTAACATTCCTGTAAGACCCGCACTCCACTAACTTGGTCTAACCATGTCGTGCCAGGTCTTTTCATCATTCTTGGACCAAGTGGACCGAGCGTGTGAAGATAGATCACAAACCAGGTATGAGAATCGAGTTAAAAATAGTAAAAACATACCTAAGGTCGCATGCATAGGTAGGTATAGTCGACCATAAGGAAGGGAACCAAAAATCTCAAATCCAAAACCCCACAATCGATGATTTTGACCTTACGATCGATGGTTTATGCGACCGTATGATCGACCATGAGAACCCAGATCAGACTCTGAGTTTTTGAAACTTTCCTAAACTAAGATATTGCTTTCCTAATTGAAAGAGGAATTTATATGGAGAGTTCCTCTATATAAAGGACGCCCCTTGGCCCTTTTTCACTCTTTTAGAACATTAGTAAACCCTAGAGAAAGAGAAGGAAGAGAAGGAAGACAAGGAAGAGAATGAAAAGAAGAAAAAGCTAAGGAGCAGAGTTTGCTGGGAAGAGATTGGCTCTCTATCACAGGCCAAGGTATAAAACGAATCTATAGAGATGTAAACTCTAAGGAATAAGACTTTTATGGAGGATAGGCCATATCAACCTATTATGATCTATGTGATTTTCTTGAGAAAATGAGGAGTGAATTTGATGATTAGGGTTGATAAGAAATTACTAATGATGGCCATAGGATGATCTTAGAAAAAATCCCATAGAAGAACAGAAGAAATGACCCTGGAAGAACTCGAATTGCATGTAGTCTCTGACTAGGAATCTCAAGGTCGCAGCTATGGTCAACCATAACATGAGCAGTATGACCAGAAGATCAACCATAGGCATTCGGGAAGATTTCAAAAATCATATGGTCGCAGCTACAGTCGTACCATATGCGATCGTAGGGTATCAACCGTAGACAGTAAGGTTGATACAGCATGAGACCATAAGATTAATCAGACAAATATTAGTGCTCTGTTTCGATTTTTGACTACTGTAACATGTCACATATGAACCCTAACTTAAATTCATATAACCTTTAGGTTGTTAAATCAATTCAAAGAGAATTTCAAGGCTTGGAAAGACATCGAGAATTGCTAACAGGTGAGGGAACAAGACCTAAACTAATTGAATAATAACAAACTATTTATTTTTATTGAGTCCAATGCCATGATTGATTCTATGCTTGTATGTTTGTAATGTGCATCTCACATGTCATCCAATATTCCTACTATTACTATTCATGCATATTTAATTTCGTTTATTTATAACATGATGATGATGATGATGCTAGGAATAGGCATGTGAATGTATGTGTGTGGTTGGTGTGTTGGATGCGAATTGAGCATCAGGGGGAGGACGTGGCATGGTGGTCTTCGACCTCGTCACCAGACTCTATCTCTATCTCTACTCAAGTCATGCCCACTAACATCGTCGTATCGCCATTACCTTAGTAGAACTATTACGTCATAGGGCATCAGGGGAGGTGGTTTCGGACCATGTGGTCTCTAACTCTACCGAGGGGCCTTAGCTGTATCTCTATGGACGTATTGAGTGATGCTAGGGTGAGGCCTTGGATACACTGTTTGGCATTAGGATTGGTTAGTTGCAAGCCCAGTTTGCAAGCCCTCGCCAATAGGGGCTTACTTGCTGGTATGGGTAGGGCATAAGGGGAAGTATTGGCGGTGTTTGATCCAGACACTTTAGCTCTATCTCTATTCCATGATGGGTGCATGTGGGATGACAATGGTGTTTGATCCATTGGGTGGATTCACACACTCTTGTATAGAGGTGCGGCGGCCACCACCTTTCTATAGCACATTACAAACTTAAAAACCAGACCAAATATATGAATTGAATGCATGCATATGTTTGTTGCATTGTTTTGTTTGCTCATTGAGCCATGATGTGTGCTCTCCCTTTCGATGTCGAATATTTTTGGTTGATGATGCAGGTCCTACCGTTGAAGAATATATGAATGCGTCGATGTATGGACACGTTGTTGCGATGGATGTAGAAGCTGAAGAAGATGCGCATGATTCATCATGTGAGTGCAACCATTGTGTTTTTGCTTAAGTTTAGTTATAAATTGAATATCGGATATGTAATTGATTATTTATTTTTATGTTTTGTGGTTTGGAGATAATTGGATTAAATACTTATTTATCACCGTTAGACTCATAGTTCATTATCTGTAAGACTTTTGCTTATTTGTTTATTACCTCTGATTATTAATGTAGAATGTGTATTTGGTTTGATATGGTAGGTACGACTTATGTGACATCCTGGGTGAACCGTTGGTTTATTGGCGGTTCATCACACCATTCTGGTTAGACCATAATTGGGGTGTGACAACTTGGTATCAGAGCATCTCAGGTTCTACCTTGACCTAACTACTTCCACATGAGTCATGAACTAAGTTAGGATAAAATTTAAAAGCTGTGATAAGAACACACCATAAGCACCTGTGTTGTATGAGACATAAACTAAGAAAGAGAATAATACACATATGTAAAGGAAACACCAATTTTATGTATATATATGGGAATAAGACATCATGGAGCTGAAGGTGCTGGAAGAGGAGGTGCCTCACGATCTCTATCGTAGTCCTCAGCATATACTCTCGCGAGCCAAGCCACCTGAGTCTGAGTCTCTCGGAGACTAGCCGTCAGATCCGCTACCCGCTAGTCTGTAGAGTGTTGGGTATCTAGAAGCTTTCCTACTCTCTAATTAGTCACACGCTGAGCCTCTCTAATTTCACATAATAGCCCCATCATGTCATCTGGTGGTGGGCATGAAGGACCAGCTGAATGAGAAGCCCTAGAAGGGCCAGCTCTAGTAGAATGTTGTGGCGATGGAGGAGGGATGGCATCCACATCCATCTACATCCGATCATCATCCTCCTCATCACCACCTTCGTGTGCCTCTGCTGTAACCTCTGCTGCTACCTCTACATCTGCTGTCGCTACGAGTAAGAAGACGTCTCATAGCATTCCTCTCATCATCACTGACCTGTATCTCTCTCATGCCCATCCTGCTGATGGCCTCCCAATCAAGGTCCACTGAGAAGGTGTCCTCAATGATCCTCTCATCCACTAGGTCCATAGGATAAGTTGCCTCTCGAGTCAGGCAAGGTAGCTCGGTGCATAGTCCAGAGAATAATATATGGGAGACAGACATGCTACCTAGTACAGATACAATATAGAAGGTACTGAGCCAGCTGTGAGATCATCTCATAATGTCTGCCCTAGGGAATCAAATTATGTTGGGTAATCTTGCAATAGACACGTGGCTCTGGACGTAGGTTGACTACTTTTACCTCCCAGCGGTGATCCCGAAGAATTTGACTATCTATCTCTGTACGCATCTGTGTAGAAAGAAACTGTGGCTCTTTGGGTGCACAGTAAACCAACTGCCCATCACTGGATATACCTAGGAGATCAGCCAACTCCTGACAGTTGAAAGAAATCGAAACCCCTTTCACCCAACTGGTGATCCGAAGCTCTATGCCCCTTTCTGCATCCTTTAGGTCACCCTCTATCTGAAGAGGATAGTCGAACTGCTTGACCAAGTCCGGACAAGTGCAAGCCTCGTACAAGATCACTAGAAGCTAACGCATGTCACCAAATGCCCTTTCCACATCAAACAGGGTTAAGTGCGCTAGGTCTACACATCGACCCCCTTCAATCTTCTTTCGGTCAAACCAAGGATATCGCACTTCTGCTTCCACAGACCTGAAGCAAAGTAGGTCATGAACTCGAGGAACCTTGGTGTGAACCATGATACCTGTAAGAAAAGAAAAAAAAAGAAAACAAGTTAGAAAATTTAGAAAAATTTGACAGCATAACGACGTAAAATGAGAAAAAGCCTCATTTTTCACCCAAACATTGGGCAGGAGGACTTACATAGTTCCCAAATCATCCTGCAATGCATATTCAACCGGAAATTTTAACAAGGTAGGTTGAATTTGAAAAATTTTGATAATTGGGCAAAAACCCCAAAATTTAGGTCAAAAATGAAAATTTTCAAGTTTCTAATAAACTAACCGATGAAACTCAAATTTTCTTGAGGGCTTTCATCCATTGGGTGGCCAATAGCAAATGTCCCCCATAAAAATCAAATTTTTACGGTCAGAAAAATATTAATTAGAAGAAAACCCTACAAATGGAAAAAACCCTAGGTGTGAAAGCTTAAAAATGATAGAGAGTAAAGAACATACCTTGTGGAATGGAATGTAGGTCATAGGTCGAAGGAAAAATCACCAAGTTTTTATAGTCTACACTATAGCAACTCACTGGTGGCGAGTTGAGTAGAGACCGTAGGAGGAAGAAGGAGAATGAGAGGGAAAACTCTTGAAAATAGGTTTTTTTTTTAACTGATTTTTAATCTTACGGTCGCATAATTCGACCAAAATCATCAACCGTAGGATCGACCGTATGATCGACCATAGGGTCTTGGTAAGTTTCCAGGGATGTGATGGTCGCATATATGGTCACACAACATGCGACCGTAGGCCAACGACCGTATGACCTACTGTTGTTTATATTTTGATTCTGTTGAACTTTTGCCTATTGATTTTGTTTTTCTCTCGCCTTCCATTGTGAGACTAACCCAATACTGTCATCTTATCTTGTCTCACATATACAGCCTTTCCAAGTACCATTCAACCAAGAGTTTAAATGGCTGGACGTAGAGTAAGTAGAAGGAGACAGAATGCAAACCCATTTCCAACACCTATGGAGACTAATGATAATGAGGGTCAGCAAGGAAAATATTGGAACTCAAAATGCTGCACCTCAGAATGTGCACACCCAAGCCAACCCAACCAAACTACTTGCACCACCTACAGATTTGGCTAATGCGGTGATGAATTTAGCATAATAACTGCAGCAAATACAGCAAGTGCAAGTCAACATGCAAGCTACTATGGGAATGGCTTTCCCAGCTGCAAACACAACACCTCTACCTACAGGACAAGCTAGTACGGCACCTGGTGGTAGCAACACTGTACCTTAAGCATCGCAAACACCAACAGTACACGGCCAGGTGCAAAACCCTGAAGTACCGCAAGACGGGTATAACCAAGAAAATTATCAGTACCAACCGCCTATGTATGGAGTATATGCACAGTATCAACTTGATCACTCTAGACTGATCGAGCATTTTCTGAAGTTGAAGCAGAAGGAATTTATAGGCAAACCATCAAATCTGTTATGGCCAACTCACTGGATCGATGAGATGGAAAGAAACTTTATGATGATGATTATAAATGAAGAAGAGAAGGTATTATGTGCCACTTTTATGCTGAAAGATGATGCACATCATTGGTGGAAATCTACTTGGAGTTATCTATTGACAAAGCACGCCCAACTAACCAGTGCTATCTATAAAGAAGCTTTTTTTGAGAAGTATTTTCTCAGGAGTTTCAGAGATCAAATGGAAAAAGAAGTTTTTGAGTCTGTATCAGGGACAGATGACTGTAGAAGCATATCAATAGCGTTATGAAAAACTGTTTTTGTTTGCTCCCTCTAGCATGCAGGAGGAAAATACCAAAATCCGAAGGTTCATCATGGGACATAGGGGAAGCATCCATGAGCATGTATTGCGACTAAAAAATAATGAAGCTATACAGATTGCTCGAGTACTGGAATCGTATAAGAGTGAAAGTTATTTTGCTCAGAACAGAGGTATGAAAAGGCCTAATGGAAATTTATACAACGGAGGGAACTCAAAGACATTTAAACCCTTCCATACTCAAGGCTTCAATGTTGCAGCCAAGACTACTCCGACAGCCCAACCTCAACAGAAGCAAAGTAATGCTGGAGTTAAATGCTTTAACTATAATCAAGTAGGACATTATTCAAGGGAGTGTCCTAAGCCAAGGAAGCAGCTATAGCAAAGAAAGGATTATGCAGTTACATCTGAGGATGCTGCTGCATCACCTAATGTGGTCACAGGTATGACCTGAACATTTTGTTTTGTACTACCTTGTGTGAGCATGTAGACTAAATTAAATCAAATTATAGGTATTGTACCTATTAATGGCTTACCCGCTAGAGTACTCTTTGACTCTGGAGCTACTCATTCTTTTATATCTGTGTCATTTGGAAAGAAGTTAAATCTACCCCTCAGATCTTTAGACTACAAACTGCTTGTACGATCACCCATGGGATTAGAAGTAGAACTAGAAAAAGGTTATGGACCATATCCAGTTCTTATCGGCGAGAAGATTTTGGATGCAATCTTAATTCAACTCGATATGGCAGACTTTGACGTTATCTTGGGAATGGATTGGTTAGCTCGGCACTCTATAAACCTATTATGTATAGAAAAGAAATTGACATTTAAAGACAAGGAAGGAGCAGAGTTTAATTTTGTGGGAACCAAACTTTCCCGTAAACAAAAACTTATTATCTATGCATTGAAGGCTAGAAAATGCCTCGAGAAAGGAGGAATTGGATATCTAGTATCTGTGGTCGAACTCACCAAGGAAGCACCATGAATGGAGGATATTGAAGTTGTGCGTAAATTTCTGGATGTATTTTCTGAGGAACTACCAAGACTACCACCCGACCGAGCGACAGAGTTTGTTATAGATCTTATACCTGGAGCCGCACCAGTATCAAAAGCACCCTATCAAATGGCTCCTACTGAACTGAAGGAACTGAAGGTACAATTATAGGAATTACTGGACAAGGGTTATATCAGACTCATCATATCACCATGGGGAGCGCAAGTATTGTTTGTGAAAAAGAAGGACGGTAAAGGCTGAAAGGCAAAGACCTGTAGGATTGTTGCAGCCACTGCCAGAACCAGCATGGAAATAGGACTACATCACTATGGACTTCGTCATCGGGTTACCTTTGACTCCGCGAGTAATTGACGCGGTCTGGGTGATTGTGGATCGTTTGACCAAGACAGCTCGTTTCATAGCTATACGACCTCAGTATACCCTAGAGAGGTTAGCTAAGCTTTATGTAGATAATATTATCCGATTACATGGTGTACCTGAAAGCATTGTGTCCGAAAGAGACCCACGCTTTACCTCAAAGTTTTGGAAAGGATTACAGAAGGCTATGGGTACAACATTGAAGTTTAGTACTGCATTCCATCCTCAGACAGACGGATAGTCAGAGCGTACTATTCAGATTTTAAAACACATGCTTCGAGCTTGTGTTATTGATTTCAAAGGATCATGGGATGAGAAATTACCATTGATAGAGTTCTCTTATAACAATAGCTATCAAGTGACTATACAAATGTCACCCTATGAAGCACTGTATGGTAGGAAATGTCAAACTCCTTTATTTTGGAATGAAGTTGGAGAATGGAGTATTGTTGGACCAGAGTTTGTTGAAGAGACTTGTTGAGTAATCGACATTATCAAGGAAAGAATCCGAATAACTTAGAACCGTCAGAAGCAATATGCAGATAATCGACGCAGAGATCTCGAATTCACCATAGATGATAAGGTATTTCTAAAAATATCTCCTATGCATGATTTGAAAAGGTTTGGACAGAAGGAAAAGTTGTGTCCCAGATATATTGAACCTTATGAAGTTTTAGATAGACGTGAAAAAGTAGCATATCAGTTAGCACTACCACCGTCCATGCCAAGTGTGCATGATGTATTTCATATCTCATTACTGAAGAAGTACGTCAGAGATCCAACACACGTGTTAACAACAGATCCACCAGATTTGATGGAAGATTTGACGTTTGAAGTAGTACCTTTTGAGATCACTAGTCGAAAGGTGCAACGTCTTCATAACCGTGGCATTTATTACGTTAAGGTTACTTGGGGAAGAAGAGAATGCTATGCGGAAGCAATATCCTCACCTATTATGTGCAAATTTTGAAGACAAAATTTATATAAGAGGGGGGGAGTTGTAAGACCCGCACTCCACTAACTTGGTCTAACCGTGTCGTGCCAGGTCTTTCCATCATTCCTGGATCAAGTAGACCTAGCGTGTGAAGATAGATCACAAATCAGGCATGATAATTGAGTTAAAAATACTAAAAACATACCTAAGGTCGCATGCCTGGGTAGGTATGGTCAACCATAAGGAAAGGAACCAAAAATCTCAAATCCAGAACCCCACGATCAATTATTTCTACCTTACGATAGACGATTTATGTGACCATATGATCGACCTTGAGAACCCAGATCAGACTCTGAATTTTGGAAACTTTCCTAAACTAAGGGATTGCTTTCCTAATTGAAAAAGGACTTTATATGGAGAGTTTTCCTCTATATAAAGGACGTCCCTCAGCCCTTTTTCATTCTTTTAGAACATTAGTAAACCCTAGAGAAAGAGAAGGAAGAGAAGGAAGAGAAGGAGAAGAAGAAAAAGCTAAGGAGAAGAGTTTGCTGAGAAGAGATTGACTCTCTATCACAGGCCAAGGTATGAAACGAATCTCTGGAGATGTAAACTCTAAGGAATAAGACTTCTATGGATGATAGGTCATATCAACCTGTTATGATCTATGTGATTTCCTTGAGAAAATCCCAAGGAGAACCATGAGGAGTGGATTTGATGATTAGGGTTGATAAGAAATTACTAATGATGGCTATAGGATGATCTTAGAATAAACCCCATAGAAGAACAAAAGAATTGACCCTGGAAGAACTCGAATTGCATGTAGTCTCCGACCAAAAATCTCAAGGTCGCAGCTACGGTCGGCCAAAGCATGACCCGTATGACCAGAGGATCAACTATAGACATTCGAAAAGATTTCAGAAATCATATGGTCGCAACTACGGTCGCACCATATGCAACCGTAGGGTATCGACCATTGACAGTAAGGTCGATACAGCATGAGACCATAGGACCATTCAGACACCTGTCAGTGCTCTGTTTTGATTTTTGACTACTGTAGCATGTTACATATGAACCCTAACTTAAATTCATATAACTTTTAGGTTGTTAAATCAATTCAAAGAGAATATCAAGGCTTGGAAGGACATCGAGAATTGCTAACAGGTGAGGGAACAAGACCTAAACTAATTGTATAATAACAAACTGTTTATTTTTATTGAGTTTAATGTCATGATTGATTCTATGATTGTATGATTATAATGTGCATTTCACATGTCATCCAATATTTCTGCTATTACTGTTCATGCATATTTGATTTCGTTTATTTATAACATGATGATGATGATGATGCTAGAAATAGGCATGTGAATGTATGTGTGTGGTTGGTGTGTTGGATGCGAGTCGAGCATCAGTGGAAGGACGTGGCATGGTGGTCTTCGACCTCATCACCAGACTCTAGCTCTATCTCTACTCAAGTCTTGCCCACTAACTTCATCGTATCACCATTACATTAGCAGAACTATTACGTCGTAGGGCATCAAGGGAGGTGGTCTCAGACTGTGTAGTCCTTGACTCTGTCAGGGGGCCTTAGCTCTATCTCTATGGACGTATTGAGGGATGATGGGATGAGACCTTGGATACACTATTTGGCGTTAGGATTGGTTAGTTGCGAGACCAGTTTGCAAGCCCTCGTCAATAGGCGTTTACGTGTTGGTATGGGTAGGGCATCAGGGGAAAGTGTTGGCAGTGTTTGATCTAAACACTTTAGCTCTATCTCTATTCCATGATGGGTGCATGTGGGACGGTAATGGTGTTTGATCCATTGGGTGGATTCACACACTCGTGTATAGAGGTGCGGCGGTAATCAAACCTTTCTATAGCACGTTGCAAACTTAAAAACCAGGCCAAAGATATGAATTGAATGCATGCATATGTTTGTTGCATTGTTTTGTTTGCTCACTGAGCCGTGATGTGTGTTCACCTTTTCGACGTCGAATATTTTTAGTTGATGATGCAGGTCTTACCGTTGAAGAATATATGAATGCACCGACGTATGGACACATTGCTGCGATTGATGTAGAAGCTGAAGAAGATGCGCATGATACATTATGCGAGTGCAACCAATGCGTTTTTGTTTAAGTTTAGTTATAGTTTGAACATCAGATATGTAATTGATTATTTATTTTTATGTCTTGTGGTTTAGAGATAATTAGATTAAATACTTATTTATCACTATTAGACTCTCAGTTCATTATTTGTAAAACTTCTGCTTATTTGTTTATTACCTCTGATTATTAATGTGGAATGTGTGTTTGGTTTGATATGGTGGGTACGACCTATGTGAGATCCTAGGTGAACCGTTGGTTTATTGGCGGTTCATCACACCATTCTAGTTAGACCAGAATTGGGGTGTAACAATTCCTCTATGCAATAGTCGAGTTTCCTCATTAGGCAACCCAATGAAATGGCCCAGATTGAGGTTCTATTTCCCTTTCATTCCTTGATTAGCAGTCCTAATGCCATGGATCGATCTGATCAACCCTCAAAGGACATCACTAGTTTCCACATTCGAAAGGCCTAGGAAATAGCCTAGATCTTTCCCTTCGATTCCCTTCCAAACATAGAACCTATCCCCTACCTGGTGTGCCATGCTACCAGAAGCAACCAAACCTGTCGCTGCATTATTGGTTCTCTGCAACTTAGGCTGCACATGCAATAAAGCTAGAGCTCTACCTATCGCCTGTGACATCCCCTCATTCAAGCCAAGAGCATTGCTCAGTGGCTAAACCAAATCCACAGCCTTATCATTCCCCATCAGATCCATCATCATTCTTGAGATATGACCAGAGTTCAATGATCCAATCACAACAGTCCCTATCCTGTTAAAGCAACAATAACCGAAGCTATCTACAAATCCTACAAGACACATCGATCCCCTTTTCAAAAGCAACATCAAGACCAACCTTTTTTTTCTTTTAAAATTCTCCCACCTCTTTGTACTGATTACTCTTAAAAACGTAAAATAGAGGTGATGTTTTTTTTTTCCTAATTCCTTTGACTTTTCCAAAAGAAGATCAAAGTAAAAAAAAGGCAAAAAAAAACTTATTGTGTTGTTCACTTGAAGCCAAGCTCCTACACAAACTTCTTCATCTATAGCAACTCTTTGCAAGCTTCTGTTGTTGCAATGAACTCTACCTCAATGGTAGAAAGAGCAAAACATTTTTATAATCTTGATTACTAAGCTACAACTCCTCTTAAGAAAGTGATCAAATAATCCGAAGTAGACTTACGGGAATCAACATCTTTAGCCATAACTGAATCTGTGTTGCTAACCAACAAATGTTTCTTACTTCCAAAACATAATTTCAAATCAGACGTTCCCTGAAGATACCTCATAATCTACTTGATTGCAGTCCATTGCTCTCATCCTGGGTTTGAGAGAAAATGGCTAACAGTGCTAACTGCATGTGCTATGTCTGGCCTTGTGTAAATCATTGCGTACATTAGACTTCTACTATTGAAGCATATGGAACTCTCTCCATGTTTTCCTTCTCTTTTTTAGTCGGTGGGCTTTGCTTGGTACTCAATCTGAAGTGAGTAGCAAGAGAAGAGCTAACCACTTTAGCTTTGTCTATCTTAAATCTTTGAAGCACTTTTTCTATGTACTTCTCTTGAAATAACCATAATTTCTTGGCATTCCTGTCTTGAATGATTTTAATGCCAAGAGTTTGTTTTTCTTTTTCCAATTCTTTCATGGCAAAAAGATTTGCTTGATTGTTTCTTTAACTTGTTAATCCTTGAAATATTCCTGCTAACAATTAACATGTCATCTACATAAAGTAAAAGGATAACTAAATCATCATCAGATAATTTTTTAACAAAAACACAATGGTCAGAAGTAATTTATCTAGAGCCTTGCTCTACCATAATTGAGTTAAACTTCTTATGCCACTATCTCGGTGCTTGTTTCAAGCAATAAAAACTTTTCTTCAGTCTGCATACATGCTCCTCTTTTTCCTTTACATCGAAACCCTCTGACTGCTCCATATTGATCTCTTCATTTAATTCACCATGAAGGGAAGCTGTTTTCACATCTATTTCCTCGTCCTCTAAGTTAAGACTAGCTGTTAAATCAAGAACCGCCCAAATGGATGACATATTTATAATTGGTGAAAAGATCTCACTAAAGTTAATGTCTTTCCTTTGATTCAATCCCTTGACCACTGATCTAGCTTTGTACCGTGGATGCGGGGTGTGTTCTTCTTGCTTCACCCGATACACCCACTTGTTTTTCAAAGCTCTGTTGCCCTTAGGTAACTTCACTAACTCAAAAGTATGATTCTCATGCAATGACTTTATCTCATCTTACATTGCTTCAACCTACTTATCCTTGTGTTCATCTTCCATGACTTCTTCAAAGCACTCGGGTTCTCCCCCATCAGTTAATAATACATATTCATCTGTAGAATACCGCATAGAAGGTTGTCTATCTCTGATAGACCTTCTGATTGGAACATGTGGTGGGACTTTTACTACTAGCAGTTGCTCATAAAAATCATGATTTGTCTCAACCTGTGTGGGAATATCATTTTCACATGTATCATGCTGATCATCATGAACCTCATCTCCAATTCGATCAAGCATCGATTTTAGAGGAACTGGATCCAACTGGATCCAACTGGATCATAAAACTTATAGCCAAACTCATCTTGACCATAACCCACAAAAGTATCTTAACATCAAGTGTTGACCTCTCATCTTTAGAAATATGCACACATGCATTGCATCCAAAGACACGCAAATGATCATAGAAAATATCCTTACCTGTCCAAACTCGATTTGGCACATCATATTATAGTGAAACACAAGGTGACAAGTTTAACAAATGTACAACTGCACTCAAAGCCTCATCCCAAAAGGATCTTGGTAGCCCTGTTTATGAAAGTAAGCATCTGACCCCCTCTACCAATAACTTGTTCATTCTCTCTGCTAAACTATTCAACTGAGGAGTTTTTGGAGGTTTCTTTTGATGTCGAATACCCTATTATTTGTAGTAGTCATCAAACGGTCCTGAATACTCTCCCCCATTATCTGTGCTAATGCATTTTAACTTTTTATAATCTGTCTCTCAACTAAAACCTAAAATTGCTTGAATAAATATAGCATTTGATCCTTTGTCTTTAAGGTACAAACCCATAATTTCCTTGAGTGGTCATCAATAAATATTACAAAATAAAGAGAACCACCAAGTGTTCTTGTCTTCATAAGACCGCATACATCAGAATGCACCAAATCAATTACATTTGATTTTCTTGAAGAAGGGGTCCTCTTGAAGGAGACTCTATTCTGCTTCCTTGCTAAATAATGAGAACATTTTTTTAAATGTGTATTTTTCATTCCAGATAAGAGTTTATTCTTAGACAGCAACATCATTCTCTTTTCACTCATGTAACCAAGTCTCTTGTGGCACAATTCAATTGTACCTTTATTATCAACTGCATTTACAATGTCCTTGAAAAGCTTTGCTTGCAACAAGTATAATGTTAAACACTTTTTACCTCTTGATACAATCATAACACCCTTGGTGAGCTTTTATTAACCTTTACAGAAGGTATTACAAAAACCTTCATCATCAAGTTATTCAAGCAGATGTCAAGAATATGTTTCACATCTTGAAGAACTAATCTTGTAATAATAGAAATTTTCAAATAAACATCTCCAATGCCAACAACTTTGGTCAAACCATCATTATAAGACCCACACACCATGAACACGATCTAACCTTACATTCTTGTGTCATGACCAGTCTACATATCATGGTCGAGCCAAGTGGACCAAGTGCGTGAAGAAACCACAAGACAAGTTATGAAATATAACTAAAAAACAGTCAAAAATGAGTGTGTGGTCGCATGCTTAGACAGGTGTGTCCGACCCTACCTCAAAAGAGTCCAACCCCATGACTTTTGGTCGTAGGGTCTTACATTTTAAAAATGTAGGGTCACGGATTCTGTGACCCTACATGTGACCCTACGAAAACAGCCATAAATCGAATTTAGGAAACCTTCCTAATCCGAAGGGGGTTCTTTCCTAAATTCATTGGGGCTTATTATGGAGGATTTTTCTCTATAAATAGGACGTCCCTTAGCCTCTTTCACTCCTTTGGAACCTTAATTGAAAGTGAGAGAGAGAGAAAAGAGAAGGAAGAGAAGGAGAATTGAAGAAGAAGACCAAGGAATAGGAAAGTTTAGAGAAAACTTTGAATCTCATTAAACCCAAGGTATGAACCTAAATCCCTACATGAATTAAGAGCTTAGAATAGTTTATGAAGAAGATAGGATTAGGAGAAACCCAAATAATCCATCCATGGGTAAATTCCAAGAGAATCCATGGAGGAAGTTATTGTGGACAATGGATGGTGTACAAAATTATAGTTTTGAGTCATAGAACGATCATAGGAAGGACCATGATGATAAGACAAAGGATCCAAACATGAAGGAATGAAGTTGAGAGTGAAAAGTCGACCATAACACGTGTGGTCGCATGTGGGGTCGCATGATGTCCGACCCCACAAGACCCACATGTCCGATCACATGCCCTCGAAAAGGTTCCAGGGAGGGTGTGGTCGCACGTAGGGTCGCAGTATGTCCGACCCTACCTGCGACCCTACACCCTGGGATCGCAGAAACTGCTACCCCAGGTGCTACCCTACCCTGCGACCCTACGCCCTGTGGTCACAGAAACTGCTACCCCTGGTACTACTCCACCTGCGACCCCTCAGTTTCTGTTAGTCTAAACATATTGGAATTAATTCTAATTAAAATCTATCGACTTATTAGGCATTTTTAGTGATTTAAAAGTGAATTATAAAGCTTGAATGAGGATCTACTAGCAACCAAAGGTGAGGGAACAAAACCTAAACTAATTGACTAATAATAAACTATTTTTATTTATTGAGTCCAATGCCATGAATGATTCTATGCTTGTATGCGTGTATTGTGCATATCACATGTCATCCAATATTCCTATTATTAATGTTCATGCATATTTAATTCAGTTTATTTATAATATGATGATGATGATGATGCTAGGAATAGGCATGTGAATGTATGTGTGTGGTTAGTGTACTTGATGCGAGTAGAGCATCAGGGAAAGTTTGATGCGGTGTGGTCCTAAGCACTTTAGCTCTATCTCTACTCAAGTCTTGTCCACTGACATCGTCGTATCGCCATTACTTTAGCAGAGCTATTACGTCGTAGGGCATCAGGGGAGGTGGTCTCGGACCGTGTAGTGTCTGACTCTGCGGGGGGCCCTAGCTCTATCTCTATGGACGTATTGAGGGATGCTAGGGTGAGGCCTTAGATACACTGTTTGACATTAGGATTGGTTAGTTGCGAGCCCAGTTTGCAAGCCCTCGCCAATAGGGGCTTACGTATTGGTATGGGTAGGGCATCAGAGGAAGTATGGTGCGGTGCGGTCCTAAGCACTTTAACTCTATCCCTATTCCATGGTGGGGTAAATGTGGACGACAATGGTGTTTGACCCATTGGGTGGGCTTACACACCCTGTGTATAGATGTGAGGCTGCCACCAAACCTTTCTATTACAGATTGTAAACTTATGAACCAGAATAAAGATATGAATTGAATGCATGCATATGTTTGTTGCATTGTTTTATTTTCTCACTGAGCTCAAGTTGGAGAGCTAACCCTTATGCGTGCAATTCTTTTTAGTTTCTGATATTACAGGTATTACGGTTGAAGATTATGTCGACATGCCAACATATGAATAAGAGGCAGCTATGATGAGCAAGCTGTGGAGGGCTATTATGATTCGTTAAGCGAGCGTTTCAACTATGGATACGCTTAGTGTTTAACTTTCGTATTTGGATATTTGTAATATGTATTAAATTATGTTTTGGTTACTTGGAGATAAATGGAATATTAATTATTTATCATGACTAGACCTCAGTTCATTATCTGTAAAACTTTCTCTATTTACTTTATTATCTCTGATTAACGTGGAATGTGTTTTCGTTTAACATGGTGGGGGTAGCCTATTCGAGATCCTGGTTGAACCGTTGGTTTGTTGACGGTTCATCACACCATTTTGGTTAGTCTAGAATTGGAGTGTGACAACTTGGTATTAGAGCTCTTAGGCCTTGCCCATTAAACTTGAATACTTCCACTAGAGTCCATGAACTGAGTTAGGATAAATTAAAAACTTTAATACAAACACACCATAAGCACCTGTGTTGGTTGAGACAGAACTTAAACAAGACAATAATGTACATATAAGAAGTGGCACCATATGTATATATAGACTGAAGAAAAAGAGAATCAAAATCTATCCCAATAAATAAATAACATATGGTACGGTCTACAAGTAGGATAATTGCCTGAGTATACAAAGGATAAATTACAGTAGCAAGAAGGGGTCATCTATAAAGCAAGAAATTGGAATATCGAGTTGGTACTTACAAGATGTGAAACTCGATGTATGATAGAGGAAGGAGAAAATGGCAAGTAATGCATAATTCCCTGCAAAGGTAAAGGAAAAGATCTTGGGCTAAATCCAACAGAGATAGGAGAATAATGGCTATACATTAAGAATAAGAGTAACTACAACAAGGTAGCTATACTCCTGGGTGATGTGGAGACTCAGAGTGAGATCCGCCATACGCTGATACATTGACCGTTGAGCATTAAGACGATGTTGCAACTTGACCTCACCACTATCAGGGTCGAGAACGGGTACTAAAAACTCATCTGAGTAGATACTAAATAATGATAATCAGATTGGAGCAAATCAAATGAGGTGAACAACCAGGCCACTCCAGCCAATCACCTGGACTACCAAGTACCTTGGCCACGGTTGTAATAAATTTAGCAAGACAAAATACATGAGCAACAACAGATGATCTCGACTATGCAAGTTGCCATGGGAATCACTACCCAAGTTACCAATGCTATACCAATACCTCCAGGTCAGGCCATGTACAGTACCAATTGGTATCAACACTGTGCCCCCAGCACCTGTTAGCTATAACATAGTGCCTACCATACAGCAAGTCCCAGTAATGCATACCCCAGTGTAGAAGTTTGGTGCACAACAAGCAGTGTATCAAGGTGGTTACCCTTATCAGCCATCGATGTATGGGATAGCTGCATCATGGCAGAATAATCCAATTAGGGTTGAGGAATATTTTTTGAAGATGAAGCCTCAAACGTTTTCAGCAAAGGATCAAATCTATTGTGGCCATATAGCTAGATAGGTTATATAGGATGCGGTGCATTATTCACTTACTCTTATGATTATAGAGGATGCACATACCCGATTTTAAATTCTCGTGTCTTGACAGGATACCTTTTTTATTCAACCTGTCAATTGGAGTTATAGATATTATTTCTTTAGTATTAGTCCTGATTATACCAAACTGAGCCACTCTCATGATCAACAACATGAACAAAGATATGAACTGAATGAACAGTTAAATGTTTAATCATGTTGAGCGTACATCTTCTGGTTTATTCCTGATTTACTGATGTACGAAATCTTTCTCCAGATTTATTCCTGTAGTGCCTCGACCAATGGCATTATATACTCGATAGAACTTGTAACCATGAGGTTAAGAACTGTAAAACTTCTATTTTCATACATTTAGACCACTGTGCAACTTAACGATCTTTGGATGCCGCTTGGATTACCATAGATTTACTCATGATCCTTTAAACTTAAGTTCACTAGATAAAGCAAGTGTTCGTCATTACCCTGAATTCGAAAGAAGAAAATGAATTGTTTTTGGATAAACATTATAATTCTTATATTTCTCGACATCCATTGATAAGATGTTTAGTGAATAAGGAATTATGGGAAGTAAGATGATTAAATTCAGATTAAATTCTATAGCCAAGGAACCTCAGATGAAGTAATGGAGGATCTATTTAGCGATTGCTAAATAGATGGATATGAGTCATGTCTATAAAAGAGTGCATGAGCAAGAAAGTAAGTAACAATCACAAGATATTTTTCGAGGTATATGAAAGAGAGATTAGGGTCGAACAGCAATGATAAAGAAGGTGTAAGCTAATGAGCTTTTTGGGATATATGAGATTTTAAGCAATAGTCTTTGAAAAACTAAGAGATTAAGGAGCTAGATGTGCTCTTAAGACCTTTATACCAAATTTTGCTAGTTCAAACCCTTTTGGACTAGATGTTGTATTGGATGAGTGTTATTAACAATGTTCAATCATATGGATGAACAGAATTTGGATGCAACATAAATCAACTTAAGATGGCAGACTTTGACGTCTTCTTGGGAATAGACTGGTTGTCTCAACACTCTACAAAGTTGTTTTGTGCATAGAAGAGGTTATCATTCAAGAATAAAGACGGCATATAATTCAGTTTTATTGGAAGCATGTTGTCTAAGAAGTGAAAGTTGATCCTCTCTATGCTAAAGGCAAAGAGATACTTTGAAGAGAAAGGAGTTAGATATATGGTATTTGTGATATACGTTACGAAAGAAGCACCACAGATAGAAGATATTGATGTGATGCTTAAATTTTCTGATGTGTTTCCAGGAACCTGGGTTACCATCTGATCGTGCGACCGAGTTCGTCATCGACTTGTTACCAAGGACGATACCCGTGTCAAAAGCACCTATAGAGTAGCTCCTATGGAGTTGAAGGGATTGAGACTCAACTATGGGAGTTATTAGACAAGGGTTCTAATCGGCTAAGTATTGCATCACGGGAAGTGCCAATGCAATTAGTGAAGAAGAAGGACGGTAGTGTCAGATTATGTATAGACTACCGGAAATTAAACAAGCTCACCATCAAGAATCAATATCTACTACCTCAGATTGATGACTTGTTTAAACAGTTACAAGGTGCAAAGGTATTTTCTAAGATTGATCTTCAGTCAAGATATCATCAGCTGAAGAATTTGGACAGTGATATCTCAAAGATAGCTTTTAGAATCGAGATTGGACATTATAAGTTCCTGATTATGATGTTTGGATTAACCAATGCCCTTACATCTTTTATGGAGCTGATGAACTAGGTGTTTCATGACATGTTGGACACGTTGGTCATAGTTTTCATAGATGATATTTTAGTTTATTCCAAGAATGAAGCAACTCATACAACGGATTTTAGATTAGCTTCACAACAACTGAGAAGGGAGAAGCTTTATGCCAAGTCCAAGAAATATGAGACCTGATTAAATAAAGTGATCTTCTTAGATCACATAGCATCATAAAAAGGGATTAAAGTGGACCCTATTAAGATAGAATTAATCATATGGTGAGAAACACCTAAAGAACATTGCAGAGATCAGAAGTTTTTGGGTTTAGCTGGTTATTACAGACGATTTGTAGAGGACCACTCTAAGATCGCAAAACCTCTTACCAAGCTAACCAGGAAGGGAGAGGAGTTTAATTGGACTGACAAGTATGAAGAATGTTTCCAAATTCTAAAGTAAGGCTGATATCGGCTCCCATCTTGACTATTCTAGTACCAGGGGAACCTTTTACCCTACACACCGATGCTTTCGGATTGGTGTAAGCATCCCATTTTTGCCACCCTCAGCATAAGTGAACCAATATGGCATGTTTCTAGCCTTTAACCCAAAGATTTATGATTCTCTACTGAACCCCATAGCAGGGTCATGGACTATTATCTACTTGGATGAATAGGTTGTGAAATTATCTTCGAAATGAGACCAGAATCATCAGATTCTGACTTCAAACAAGGAAGATATCGTAGTTTGAAGTGCAAGGGTATTTACGTAATTATCGTATCATGCATGCATTATCATTCAAACTTCAAGACATCATATCTGGGTCATTTGATATCGGAATCAGATAATTAAAATGTCAATATTCCTTATTTTCAGTCCTCTTCAAATTGGACGTGAAAAATCTCGGGTAGAAGTCACTAGTGGGCCCCATGCAAGCTTTCATGCAAAATTATCGTTAGAACTTCAAAACTTCATATCTTTGTCGTTCTACGTCAGATTCAGATGATTCCAAGGCCATTATTCTTCATTTGTGATGTTCTACAAAGTGGACATAAAAAATCTCAGGTAAAAGTCTTCGAAGGGTCCCATGTAAAATTACACATGGAAATGGTCATTTAATCTTCAAAAATTTATATTTTGGTCACCCCATATCTAAATCAGGTAATTTCAGTTTCATTATATTCCATTTTTAGTATTCTACAAAGTGGACATAAAAAATCTCGGGTAGAAGTCTCCGAAGGATCCCATGCAGAATGGTCAGCCAAATTATTGATAATTGGCAGCTTAAACTTTAGAAATTCATAAGTTGGCCATTTATTTTCAACTGAAGTGATTCAAGTTCCAATATTCCTTATTTTTAGTGTTCTACAAAGTAAACACAGAAAATTTAGAATAGATGCTATCAAAAAATTTCATATGGAAGGGTGACAGAAATGGACTATGAAATGTCAATCTTAGTCCAAACCAGCTTAATCCAGCTTAGTCTAACTTAGTCCGGCCCAGCTCAGACCAATCCAGACCAAGTTATGTCAGTCCATATGCATGCATTTCTTTTATATATGTATAATGTATAATATATTATTGTATATAATACATAAACATATATAAAGAGAGAGGAAAGTGAGGCCGTGGAAAGAGATAGGAAAGAGAGGCCATGGGAAAGAGAATGGGAGAAAGAAAAAAAAGAAAGAGAGAGAAATAAAAAAAAAAGATCCCCTTCACGTTTTCTAGAAAGAAAACGTGAAAAAGAGAGGGAGAAAGAAAAAAAAAAGGAAGGAAAGAGGAAGGAAAGAAAAAAAGAAAAAAAGAAGACAAAGAAAAAAAAAGGAAATGTTTTCTAAGAAAGAAAACGTGAAAAGAGAGGAAGAAAGAAAAAAAGAAGGAAAAGAAGGAAGAAGAAAAAGAAAGAAGAAAGAAAGGAAAGAGAGAAGGAATTTTCTAGAAGAAGGAAAAAGAGAAAGGAAAGAGAGAAGGGATTTTCAAGAAGAAGAAGGAGAAAAAGGAAAGAAAGGAAGAAGAAAAAAACGTGGGAAGGAAGAAAAGAAAGGAAAAAAGAAAAAAAATGGGAAGAAAGGACTTTCTAGAAGAAAAAAAAGAAGAAAAGAAAGGAAGAGAGAAGAAGGAAAGAGGAAGAGAGGATTTTCTAGAAGAGGGAGAGAGAGAAAATGTGTGGAATAGAGAGGGAGAAGAGAAAAGGGAAGGAAGAGAAGAAAGGAAAGAAGGATCTTCTAGAAGAGGAGAGAAAAAATATAAATAAGCAAGAGAAGAGAGAGGAGGACCTTTTTCCTAGACCATAGAGAGAGGAGAACATGATAGAGAGAAGAGGACGTGAGTGAGAGAGAGAAAACTTGAGAGAGGGAGAAAGAAAGAGAAAAGAAAAGAGAAAAGAAAGAAAAAAAAGAAAAAAAGAGAGAAAGAGAAGAGAGAGAGAAGCAGAAGAGAGGAGAAGGAGGATTCGCATTCAAAGGGGGTTAATACAACCTCCAATCACCATTCATTGATGGTTTCACTCAATTTGAGTACAAGGTTAGTACTCTAAACAAATTTAGAGGCCGTTAAAATGCTCGAATGCCAATTTTGCTTGAAAAAAGGCTAATTTTTATGAAATCTCAATCATGAATGCTCTATTACATGCATGTTAATGGTAGGATGCCTATGTCTAATATTTTTCATGAATGATAATTTGTCTAAGCTATTCAATGATGAATTTTTGAATGATATACAATGATATTTGATGTTTTTTACAAATTTCATAAAGTGCTTTTCTGATCTGAAACTTCCAGATTTAGGATTCAAACTTAGGACGTACATCACATGTATTTTTTCTAAGATTTTGAACCAAATTTTTATGGGAGTCTCTCTGATATGTTAGAAGATTATCCTAAAAATTTCGTTCCATTTGGAATTGGAAAAATATATCAAAAAAAATTTTCTTTGACATTGCTGTTTTTCTCTGATGTAATGCAATCCTCCATCAGAAAGTCTCTAGACAAAGGTCTTATGGCCATAATCAGAAAATCTACTTAATATGAACTTTTTAGATATAAAAGTCTTCTAAAAAATGGCACTGGTTTCATATTTTTTTAATATTTTTTTGAATTGGTATCAATTTTTAAGTGCATAGTGCTCTGATTTTTAATCTGTCATGATGTACTGATTTGCATGATTGAAAAGAGTCATTTTTCACAAAGAAAATATACTGTTTTAACTTGTTTTTGTTAATAAAATTTTAGATCAAATAGTTATCTACATAGACATATGTCTGTATTTAATTTTCATTAAGAATAGAATTTTATTTGGAATTTATGGTGCAATTGGTCAAAAATCTGGAACAGATTTGACCAGTGCACATGTTCGGTCTTAGGGTATATCTTTGACCTATTTTTGCTTTCTGTTGGGATCCAAATCCTTCATATGAAATATAATATATTAAGTCATCTTTCTATGAAAAAATGTTGAGCTTGATTTGAGTTTCGGATGACCTACTTATGGTCATTCTTGTGTAATGTGACAAAATCTGAATACAGTTCATAGTTTTGTCCATTATCTGAAACCTTGTGTCACAATTTTGACAGTTTTGATTCATTAATCTTCCCAAATTTCTTCATAAAAGTTACAATTTTTTCAATGAACATTGAACATATGTTTTTTTTGATAATTTTATATTTTTCAAAAAAAAAAAAGGGTTTCATTGATGTCTCATTCATTATAACATCAATGATTGTTTAAGTAAATTCTCTCATATTTGGATAAATGGCTATATTTGGAGCATTCATATGCTTTGTTTGGATTGTGCATACCATGTTTGCCACATTTCATGTGTTGCTATTTTTGGTAGAATAGATAAAATTTTATCATATTTTAGTAAAATCTTAATAATTACTATTTTTAAGTCTTACTATGCTTAGAAAATAGCATATAAGATCTTTCATTTTTTTGAAAAATTCATGTCATATATGCATTCTATGATTAGTACTTACCATATTTATGTATAGATGCATATTAGATCTTGTCATATTAAATCTTGTCATGCTTAGATCTTGCCATGCTAAGATCTTACCGTATTAGGTTCTTGCCTTATTTACAATACATGTCATATTAGGAAGATTTTCATAATCTTACTATATGTTGTGATAGTTACCATAAATATCATACATGCCTTGCTAAGAATATTTTTTTTTTTTGTAATAATTTAATTTATGCTGCACCCTAGTTGAACTGCCATATCTGTACACCTAGCAAACATATTAGGTGTGGAGACGTACATTTAGCCACCCACATTCTTGGGAAGGGCATAATGGGAATAATAAAATCATTAATAAAGAAAAAAAATACTTTGCCAAACTTTCCAAAATTAGAGCTCAAGTAGAAAAGGGTAATTCAGGATGATTTTGCCCCTCAGTAAACCCTAAACCTAGAATAGGTTCTAAACCCTAAACCTAGAATAGGTTCTAAACCCTAAACCTAGAACAAGTTTTCACATCTAACCTAGAACAGGTTATTAAATCGAAACTATGCGGATTCTGATTTCTAGAGCAAACCCTAGGATACGTAGGCCATTTGGGAGAAACCCAAATTCGGACCCACACCTTAGTCCACTCGGACTATCCATAGATCCACTAGGATATTCATTCCCATTCAACCCAGATCCCGAACTATGTGGATTCTGATTCCTAGGTCAAACCCTAGGATACGTAGGGCATTTGGGAGAAACCCAAATTTGGATTCACACCTCAGTCCACTCGGACTATCCATAGATCCACTAGGATATCCATCCCCATTCTAACCCGAACTACGTAGATTTTGATATCCAGGGCAAACCCTAGGATACGTACGCTATTTGGGAGAAACCTAAATTCAAATCCACACCTTAGTCCACTTGGACTATCCATAGATCCACTAGGATATCCACCCATCAGTTAGAACTACGCGGATTCTGATTCTTAGAGCAAACCCTAGGATACATAGGCTATTTGGGAGAATCTCAAATTTGGATCCACATCTTAGTCTACTTGGACTATCCATAGATCCACTAGGATATTTACCCATATTTTAACCCACATAGGGTTATCCACATTTCAACCCAGATAGGGTTATTCACAATCTAACCCAAAATGGGTTATCCATATTTTGACCCAAATAGGGTTATTCTTAGATCCACTAGGACTATCTCTCAGTCTACATGGATTATCCAGATCGTAACCCATAGGGTTTCTTAGCCTTTCAAGCATAAACTTTAACTTGAACAAAGAACTTAATCATGCACAAGCGTAAATCACAGCCATAAACTTTAATCACACTTGAACTACGATGGTGAACATGATTTTCAGAATAATTTCGTGATACGTAGGCAATCTGATGGACATAGATTCGGTTCAATGATATCAAGCCACTTGGTTTGGTTTGGTTTAACAGATAGTGTCTAGCATAGGAAAGGTATAGGAGATCGATTTCGATCGGGCAGTTTAGGTGTCTAACCCCTTCCCATATCCGTAACCTGATGCTTACCCAATCTCTGATGGACCAGAAATCTAATTTAAGGGTCATGAGTCAATCGAAGTCTCACCTTAGGGTGAGATTTCACATTTCTAAGGTCCTAAACCATAATCTAGGTGGCGATTTCCAAGATTTTCATCTTTGTCCTCACAGTGGCGACTTCACTGGGGATATAAACGTCAAAACTCCAAAATAAAAACTTTCCTTGTGTGAATTGGATGTTAGCTTTTAGGATACTATATTTATGCTTATATTATATTGCTTTGAGGGGACTGGGTTCAGTCACACATTCGTGCGAGTAGCCGAACCGGGTCCCATGCATATGGGGCAGCCCGCTAGGCGAAATACACAACCTTGGCCTGTACTTTGTGAGACCACGACCAACGAGCAGCCTTTAACGAGGGTTTTTTGGGTCCGCCTGAGAATGTGTTATGCTACTCCACGTCGCTTAGATCCTTGCAACATAGTATATAAAGGAATTGGGGACCCATTATTCATCGTGTATTCGGTGATAGGTTACCCCGTCCTTGTCAAGGTGGCCTTTTCTGTCCTAACCTAGCTTGTAGCCCAATGTTTGTTATTTTTTATTCATCCCTGAACCGATCCAGTAAAGTCTGCTTAACCATGACATCCATGTTCGAGACGTTGAAGTTTTGCCCCTTTTTGTCCTTGATTAGTCAACATGTTAGAATCTACACGATGAGCATCTTGAACTCTCACCCATTGGGAGTATGAGGTATGTATACACCTGTTCTACATCATAGTAGACGGTCACTATACACCCTCCATTAAGTAAGCTCGATGTGTCGAATCTCTCATTGTTAACACGTTGATTTCAAAAACTGAACAGAAAATCCCTGTCAAGACATAGATACCATGGTCAAGAAGAAATTTACTAGTTTGTTCATCTATGAACCGCTTTTGCTAACCATCCCTAATAAGGACGATGGATTAATATATCCATTTCAATTTAATCGAATTTGATAATCCAATTGGCCAGACCTTGATACCACTGATTATCCATTTTGGAATCATGAGGTCCCAAGACTTAACACATGGCTTAACTAGATTCAACTAAATTGACTCGGATAATGTTTACCCAATCGCCCTTATAAGGGAGCTAACTTTGTTTGGTTAAGTCATCCTTGATTGTGCATGTGACTTCGTCCATTCCTCTAGATGTCTAAAATCTTGATATTTCTCCATTGGGCTTCAATGCCTTTGGAAAAGAGAATCAAGCTAAAACCATATCTACCCTTTTAGGGTGAGAGGCCCCTACAATTAGGGAATTGTCTTGATCTCCCACCTTGAGATCCATCCATGATATCTTTCTAAATGAATCAATGGAAGCCATGAATCTAGATCTTGATTGAACATCAAATTTTGTAAGAAAAGAGGCAACCAGATTTGGGAACACAATCAGTAACTCAGTCAATCTGGTCCAATAGAGCATTCAATTTAGGCAGCGATAAACACCTATACCTGAAAAAGTTTACGATATTCCTATACAGTTAGTCCTTGGGCTTACTCAAATATCATATTCAATTCATCTCTGAATTAAGGAAAGATTCAACCCTTAGGCAAATCCAATCATAGTTCTCAATGTACCTTAGAATTAAAGAGAGATTCAGCCCCTAGGCAAATCCAATCACTATTCTCAATGTATCTCAGAATTAAGGAAAGATTCAGCCCCTAGGCAAATCCAATCACTGTTCTCAATTTATCTATGAATTAAGGAAAGATTCAGCCCCTAGGCAAATCCAATCACTCTTCTCAATTCACCTCAGAGTTAAGGAAAGATTCAGCCCCTAGGCAAATCCAATCATAGTTCTCGATTCATCTCAGAATTAAGGAAAGATTCAGCCCCTAGGAAAATTCAATCACTATTCTCAATGTATCTCAGAATTAAGGAGAGACTCAGCCCTTAGGCAAATCCAATCATAGTTCTCGATTCACCTCAGAATTAAAGAGAGATTTAGCCCCTAGGAAAATTCAATCATAGTTCTCGATTCATCTCTGAATTAAGGAAAGATTCAGCCCCTAGGCAATCCAATCATAATTCTCCATTCACCTCTGAATTAAGAAAAATTTCAGCCCCTAGGCAAATCCAATCATAGTTCTCGATTCATTTTTAAATTAACGAAAGATTCTGCCCCTAGGCAAATCCAATCATAGTTCTCGATTCATCTCTGAATTAAGGAATGATTTAGCCCCTAGGCAAATCCTATCACTGTTCTCAATTCATCTCTGACTTAAGGAGAGATTCAACCCCTAGGCAGGTCCAATCATCATTTCGATTCATCTAGAATTAAGGAAAGATTCAGCCCCTAGGCAAATTCAATTACATCCAGTTCATCTCAGAATCAAAGAAATATCCAGTCCCAGATTTAACCACCATTCTGGTTCATCTCAGAACTGAAGAAAGGTTTAGCCCCTAGGCAGGTCCAATCATCATTTCGATTCATCTAGAATTAAGAAAGATTCAATCCCTAGGAAGATTCAATTACATCCAGTTCATCTCAGAATCAAAGAAATATTCAGCCCTAGATTCAACCATCATTTCTGGTTCATCTCAGAACTAAAGGAAAGATTTAGCCCCTAGGCAGGTCCAATCATCATTTCGATTCATCCAAAATTAAGGAAAGATTCAGCCCTTAGGCAGATTCATTCACATCCAGTTCATCTCAAAATCAAAGAAATATTCAGCCCCAGATTCAACCACTATTTCTAGTTCATCTCAAAACTGAAGAAAGGTTTAACCCCAAGGCAGGTTTAATCATCACCTCCCAGATCATGGTAGAGTGGAGGAGACATTCAGCCCCTAGGCTTTTTCACCCTTCACCTCCTGTTTAGGTTTCAGTTCATGAAGGAATTAGGAAAAGTTCCATTCATCTAAATTCAATCAGCCATTAGGCTTATCCAACCATCAATTTTGGTTAGGGTTTTGATTCATGTCAGAACTAAGAAGAGTTCCATTCATCTGAATTCATTAGCCACTAGGCTTATCCAACCATAAACTTTGGTTAGAGTTCTGATTCATGTCGAAACTAGGGAAAGTTCCATTCATCTGAATTCAATTAGCCACTAGGCTTATCCAACCATAAACTTTGGTTAGGGTTCTGATTCATGTCGAAACTAGGAAAAGTTCCATTCATCTGAATTCAATTAGCCATTAGGTCTGTCCAACCATCAACTGTGGTTCAAGTTCTGATTCATGTTGGAACTAAGAAGAGTTTCATTCATTTGAATTTAATTAGCCCCTAGGCTTGTCCAGTCGTCAACTCCAGTTCAGGTTTTGATTCATGTTGGAACTAAGAAAAGTTTCATTCATATGAACTCAATGTGAGCATGAGTTAGCCTCTAGGCCTGTTCAACCATTACCTCTAGTCCATGTTCCATTTCATGAAGGAATCAAAGAGAATTTCAGTCATTTCAACTCAATCAATCCATCATCTCTAGTAATTAGAGTCCAATCCATGATTGTCATCCTTGGCCTCTATCAATCGGAGCCCAACTCAAGCAATCCTTGTCTCTAGCAATTAGAGCCCAGTCCATGACTGTCAATCTTGATCTCTATCAATCAGAGATCAATTCAAAGTCAATCTTGATCTCTATCAATCAGAGACCAATTCAAAGTCAATCTTGATCTCTATCAATCAGAGACCAATTTAAAGTCAACTTGATCTCTATCAATCAGAGATCAATTCAAAGTCAATCTTGATCTCTATCAATCAGAGACCAATTCAAAGTCAATCTTGATCTCTATCAATCAGAGACCAATTCAAAGTCAATCTTGATCTCTATCAATCAGAGATCAATTCAAAGTTAATCTTGTCTCTATCAATCGAAGACCGATTCAAAATCAATCTCTGGCTCTATTAATTAGAGCCCGATCCATGTCTATCATAGCCCAGTGCTACAAGTTAGGATAGCTCGTCAGGAATGGTGAATGAGAAGCATCCCTCATTGCCTATCAGTAAAGATCAATTTCAGATTCTAGAGTCATCAGGAGACCATGAAACTTCAACTATGATAGTGCTATCCCATCACAGGTATTTCTGCCCCATTGGCCAAGGAAATGCTAAAATCCAAAGAGTTGCCCTCATATTTCTCAAAGAGAGGAAATGGAATTTTCCCAAGCAGTAGGGTAGACCAAAGAAGAGATCCAATGTACCCTAGGCTAGGATAGAAACCAAAATCACGGCTAAGGAATGGTCCAATGATGAAACCCTTAACCCATAAACTGGGGCATGAACCAGATTGAACTTGGACCCAAATTAAGTGCGGTCCAATGATGAAACCCTTAACTCATAAACTAGGGCATGAACCAAATTGACCTTGGACCCAAATTGAGTGCGCTCCAATGAGGAAAGCTCTTGAGCCCAAAGTTGGGCATGAACCAAATTGACCATGGACCCAAATTGAGTGCGGTCTAATGAGGAAATCCCTTGAGCCCTAAGTTGGGAATGAACCAGATTGAACTTGGACCCAAATTGAGTACAGTCTAGTGAGGAAAGCCCTTGAGCCCTAAGTTGGGCATGACCCAGATTGGCCTTGGACCCAAATTGAGTGTGGTCCAATGAGGAAAGCCATTATGCCCTAAATTGAGGCATGAACCAAATTGACCTTAGACCCAAATTGAGAGTGGTCTAATGAAGAAATCCATTGAACACCCCAAGCCGAGGCATAAACTAGTCTAATCTTGGACTCAAAATGGTGTAGTGCAATGGCGATACCCCTTGCTCCCCAAGCTGGGGCATAGGCTAGAATGATTATGAACTCAACCAGAAGCGGTCCATTGATGAATCCATTGAACCCCAAACTAGGGCATGAACCATGTAACCTTGAGCTTAAAAAATCAAGTCCGATTATGAATGGATCCCAAACTGAGAAAAAAAAAGAGGGTAAGAATTATATGGAACCCTAAAAGGTAGGCATCTTGCATCTATTGATAGAGGGGCAGTAGGGGGCATGATGAATCCTACTGTTAGAGGTCTGAAGGAAGATTTATAACAACTGAAGGTGGTCGTCGAAGGCGTTATGCCCAACTGGAGCCGCTTGGACGAACTAGTTGTTTCAACTTTCTACTATCGGTATTCGATAGGTCATCCATGTTTGGGTCCAAGATTGATATGCTTGTTGACAAGTCTAGTCCAATCTGCCCTGTAAGTAAAAGAAAATCACCCGTTTGGGATTTCAAACTCTGTGCTTTTTCTCTTCCATACATTTCCACCTAGTTTCATACATTCTCTTATTCTACGTGCACAGTCAATTCTGACTCTGAAGATGATTGAAATGATGAGCCGTCTCTTGAACTTCTATGCCACCTGGCCTCTTGAGAAAGAAAGGTCCAACCCATCTGGGAAAGATTTAAATGATCAATAGAGAAACACAAGAGTAGTCTCAAGAAACATGTATTGGAGAACCTGCCATTTGTTCTACCTATGAAAAGATTCCAAGGAAAGCATTACATAGTAACAGATCATATCAACAGATCAGCCAATCAGTACAAATGAGTGGAGGACAGATGTGCCACCAAAAAGATGGAAATACCAAAGTTCTTACAAAGTACATCATCTGCAAGCAAGAGATACATGATGAATGATCAATCTCAAAATCAAAGAATGAGGTCATTGGAATACCAAAAAAAAAAAATTCAAGCCTATGTTTTATCTACATCAATAATGGGAGGTAGTCACATCAGACAGAAGGTGATGATTTGCTTCCAGAGGACAACATACGGATTCACCATTTAGATAAAATCAGATCTAGATGAGCAGTCACAAATGTTCATAAAGTTACAGAAGATCAGAGTATTAACTGGGACAAAGATGCTCTATCTGATTGGAAATGTTTGGAAGAAGAAGATTCAAATCCAATATTAGAAGTCATGATTCAACTTTTCGATCAAGCGAAGCACTGCATTATGTGGCCTCCACATCAAAAAAAAAAAAAAAAAAAAAAAAAAAAAAGAGAAAAAAAAGAAAGAAAAGAAAATAGTAAGATGTTAAATGGCATGGGAGCTCGACAGTAAGCTAATTGTCCCTCTCACTTCAAGAGGATGGTAGTTCCAAGCAAAGCCTGATACCAAGTTCGATCGTTCTTCGAGATTCACAGCATGTTGGACCGGACTTTTGATTTTGGCCAATTACATCCCGCCTTTACAGGAGATGATCTCATCACTTCTTCGTCATCAGAGAAAGATTTCTCATCGGCATCAGACTCTCTCTCTCGTTTATCAATCTGACGGCCTTCCAAGGAGTCTCTATCACAAGCCCTTCTTTTGATTATCAATTTTTATGGCATTGTATCTCATGATCATGTCATCATCTTATGTACAAATTCATGAATCTGGCTAGAACTCTCATTTATCGTTCATTACATCCAACGGCTTCCCAAGGTTCCTATAAGCCCTTCATTTCTCAAGCTAATAAAATGAAATCTTCTTGGTAAGGTAAACCCATTCTACATAAACAACCAAAACTCTCCCAATGGTAGACCCATGTGGACAGTTTCACATCAGTCCTCCTGGACCTTCAACATCAATACTTGTCAACAAACTTAAAGGTTTCAGGTCCAGATATGATCGCGACTGATTCGGCATCTCGATGTAGCTTGTTGAGACACGTGTTCCATCTGAACATCTCCAAGAAAGGAAAACATAATTTGGCACCATTTTTAATTTTGGTGTGGGACTATATTTGCCTAAGGTCACTTTTAGTGATGATTAAAATAGCTTCCCGCCTATCAATGCGTGTAGGTGTCAACTTAAACAGTGGGGTAAGGCTACCCATTTGTCATGAAAGTCATGTTGTTCAGACTTCCCCTAAGGGTTTCAGACCATTGGATAGGACTATAATTTTGGCAATATCCTCACCATATTAGGACTCTTTATTCAACCCAAGATGGGGTTTGTAAAAAAATGATGAAAAAAAATAAAGGAAGAAAAGAAACCTCAGCAAGGAAAAGCAACCCAAGAAACCTCAATGGGGATAGGTGACCTGATGCAACCCTAAAGCATTGCCCTCATTGGCCCTTCATAGAAAAATTCAGTGGTTCATGTGGACAACTGTCATACCCAGTCTACCCTCCATAAGGAAAGGAACCCCTCTTGCTCTCCAGTGAATCATACTCGGAGGAATTGAACAAACCATTGTCTGTTTGCCTTTTGGGCTCCATAGCATTGCCTTTCAACAGAATTCTATCTTCAAATCCTTTGGTCATGTTAGGGAGAAAGCAAATTCTCATGGCCTGGTTACGGATGTAGCCAAATTCATCAAATCATCAGCTCCCTCATTTTTCAAGATTCAAGAAGGGCTTATCTAAGAAGTCACTTTCTGCAATCAATCTGTCATCTTCCCTTGACCTTGGAAGCATGGTCAAATTCTTATTGCAATCCAGATTCAACCTAGTTCCAACTTTGTTAGGTTGCTCGTTTCCTTCTATAGTAGCGGTCTGTCACAACATGCAAACACTGGGGCATAGATATACCTTATGTAGAGGAATTAAACTTGATCATGAGCATTACATCTACGATCCATTGTCTAGTCTAAAGTTACTGAATTTTCTAGTCAATAGAAGTAGGTCCATCCAAGTTGGTTTTTGCCAATTTCTCAGTTCTCCCAATCCTGTTGATGAAGAAAATCCAATGTGGTCGCTCACCTGTTAGGAGTCGGTCACCAAATTCTCTGAAGGAACACTTTAAATTCTTTGCTCCTCATGCCTACTTTGGGGCCATGGTTCATTCATCTTTCAAAATTGGCACAACAATGTTGCAAAGCCCTGAGCTTTTCATGAGCCTAGATCAAGGGCCAAACCCATGTCACATTTCATTGCCGCTTGGCTGTTCTACCAATTTGGTCTACCATAGTGCACAGTTAAAGAACTTAGTTGACCAGATGCCCCTCGACAGTTTAACACCAAGGTCAATCAATAAAATCACTTTGGTTAGAGAGTGTTAAGCCCCCCTCATTCTTGTCCAAAATCCTCGCTAGAGTTTCTTTCAATCTAAAATCCAACAACACCAATGTTGGCTGAAGAAAATCATCACTTTCAAATTACATAGAACCCTTCCAAGGGAGTAACCAATCACTATTGTGCTGAAATTGAGTCAAACTTTCAGTACTAGATCATAAATGGTAAATTTCAAATCTAGGTATCATGACAGCAAAGTCCATGACACCATTTCCATTGATGCCATGTTTTATGCCTTCACCAATAAAGCAGGGGCAAAGAAAAACCTTGGAAAACTGCCAAGGAATTCACCATCATTTCAAATATGTCCAGCACCCTAAAGGTTCAAAGTCAACAAAGACTTCCTGTGTGGGTCACTTTCGAGCATCCTAAAGGTTCATAACAACAAAGCTACTTTAGTTTTCATTCCCAAAGGTTTATAGCCATAGAGCTTCCAAGAAGGATATTCCAATTTTCAATCCCGAAGGTCCAAAGTTAGTAGGAACTTCAAAGATGAGTCATTCAGTATCACCCTATAAGTGACCTTCTGAGTTCTTGCTCATTTCAGAATCAATAGCAAATTTCTCACCCTAAAAGTGACCTTCTGAGTTCTTGCTCATTTCACAAACAAATTCAGAGCCCTAGCTCATCCAAAGTTCAAATCAATCTCAGTCTATTAGTAAATCAACTGCAGAGCCCTAACTCATCCAAAGTTCAAATCAATCTCAGCCTATTAGTAAATCAAATGTAGAGCCCTAGCTCATTTAAAGATCAAGTCAATCTCAGCCTATAAGTGAATCAAATGCAGAGCCCTAGCTTATTCAAAAAATCAATCTCAGAATCTCAATTAAAAGAGCCTCAGTTCAATCAAAGAAAAGACATCAAGTCTTCCATCCAGACAAATCAATGCCGAGCCCAAGCTCATACAAATCAACCTTGTATTCATAGCCTAGCTTCATACAAGAAGAGGTTTATCAGCCTCCAAATGGATCAAGCCGGGTCCAAGCCCACATATACCTTGCATCATGAGTTCCACCTCAGCAAGAAGAGGTTCCCAGCCTATAAATGATCCTTGTATTCACAGCCTAGCTCCGTACAAGAAGAGATTTATCAGCCTACAAATGGATCAAGCTGGGTTCAAGCCCGCGAGTACCTTGCATCATGAGTTTCACCTCAGCAAGAAGAGGTTCCCAGCCTACAAATGAACCTTGTATTCACAGCCTAGCTTCATACAAGAGGAACAATCATCAATTTTCCAAGAAGAACAAACCTTCTTGCCAGTCGAACTACGTTCTGGGCTTGATTTCTAGGACACACTTAAAATACGTAGGCAGTTTAGGATGAATTACCCTAAGTGCAGCCCAAAAAACAATCTCACTCATATCCTAAATATGTGGTTCTTTTATCTTCAGCCTTCAATTGGTAACAATCTCGGCTAAAGAGGGGCATCTGTAAGTACCCCATTTTTGCCACCCTCTACATAAGTGAACCAATATGGTATGTTTCTAGCCTTTAACCCAAAAATTTGTGATTCTCTACTGGACCCCACAGCAGGGTCATGGGCTATTATCTACTTGGATGAATAGGTTGTGAAATTATCTTCGAAATGAGACCGGAATCATCAAATTTTGACTTCAAACATGGAAGATATCGCAGTTTGAAAGTGCAAGGGTATTTACGTAATTATCGTATCATGCATGCATTATCATTCAAACTTCAAGACATCATATCTGGGTCATCTGATATCAAAATCAGATAATTCAAATGCCAATATTCCTTATTTTCAGTCCTCTTCAAAGTGGACGTGAAAAATCTCGGGTAGAAGTCACTAGTGGGCCCCATGCAAGCTTTCATGCAAAATTATCATTAGAACTTTAAAGCTTCATATCTTTGTTGTTCAACGTCGGATTCAGATGATTCCAAGACCATTATTCTTCATTTGTGTTGTTCTACAAAGTGGACATAAAAAATCTTGGGTAGAAGTCTCCGAAGGGTCCCATGTAAAATTACACATGAAAATGGTCATTTAATCTTCGAAAATTCATATTTTTGGTTACCTCATATCCAAATCAGGTAATTTTAGTTTCATTATGTTCCATTTTTAGTATTCTACAAAGTGGACATAGAAAATCTCAGGTAGAAGTCTCCACAGGATCCCATGCAGAATGGTCAGCCAAATTATCGATAATTGGCTGCTTAAACTTCAAAAATTCATAAGTTGGCCATTTTATTTTCAATTGAGGTGATTCAAGTTTCAATATTCCTCATTTTTAATGCTCTATAAAGTGAACACAAAAAATTTGGAATAGATGCTATCAGAAAATTTCATATGGAAGGGAGACAGAAATGGACTATGAAATGTCAACCTTAGTCCAAACCAGCTTAATCGAGCTTAGTCTAACTTAGTCCGACCCAGCTCAGACCAATCCAGACCAAGTTATGTCAGTCCATATGCATGCATTTCTTTTATATATGTATAATTTTTAATATATTATTGTATATAATACATATATATATATCTTATGGATATCATCGGATGTAATGCAATCCTCCATCAAAAAGTCTCTAGACAAAGGTCTTATGGCCATAATCAGAAACTTTACTTAATATGAACTTTTTATATATAAAATTCTTCTAAAAAATTGCACTGGTTTTATATTCTTTAATATTTTTTTTAAATTGATATCAATTTTTAAGTGCATAGTGCTCTGATTTTGAATCTGTCATGATGTACTGATTTGCATGATTGAAAAGAGTCATTTTTTACAAAGAAAATATACTGTTTTAACTTGTTTTTATTAATGAAATTTTAGATCAGATAGTTATCTACATAGACATATTTTTGTATTTAATTTTATTAAGAATAGAATTTTATTTGGAATTTATGGTGCAACTGGTCAAAAATCTGGAACAGATTTGACCAGTGCACATGTTCGGTCTTAGGGCATATCTTTGACCTGTTTTTACTTTCTGTTGAGATTTAAATCCTTCATATGAAATATAATATATTAAGTCATCTTTCTATGAAAAGAATTTGAGCTTGATTTGAGTTTCGAAAGACCTACTTATGGTCATTCTTGTGTAATGTGACAAAATCTGACTACAGTTCATAGTTTTATCCATTATCTGAAACCTTGTGTCACAATTTTGACAGTTTTGAGTCATTAATCTTCCCAAATTTCTTTTTCAAAGAACATTGAACATATATTTTTTTTTTATAATTTTACACTTTAAAAAAAAAGGGTTTCATTGATGTCTCATTCATTATAACATCAATGATTGTTTAAGTGAATTCTGTCATATTTGGATAAATGGCTATATTTGGAGCATTCATATGCTTTGTTTGGATTGTGCATACCATGTTTTGCCACATTTCCTGTGTTGCTATTTTTGGTAGAATAGATAAATTTTTATCATATTTTAGTAAAATCTTAATAATTACTATTTTTAAGTCTTACTATGCTTAGAAAATAGCATATAAGATCTTTCCTTTTTTTGAAAAATTCATATCATATATGCATTCTATGATTGGTACTTACCATATTGATATATAGATGCATATTAGATATTGCATATTAGATCTTTCCATATTAAATCTTGCCATGTTTAGATCTTGCCATGCTTAGATCTTACCGTATTAGGTTCTTGCCTTATTTACAATACATGTAATATTAGGAAAATTTTCATAATCTTACTATATGTTGTGATAGTTTCCATAAATATCATACATGCCATGCTTAAAATATTCTTTTTTTGATAATAATTTAATTTATGCTGCACCCTAGTTGAACTACCATATCTGTACACCTAGCAAACATATTAGGTGTGGGGACGTGCATTTAGGCACCCACATTCTTGGGAAGGGCATAATGGGAATAATAAAAACCTTAATAAAGAAAAAAATACTTTGCCAAACTTCTTAAAATTAGAGCTCAGGTTGAAAAGGGTAATTCAGGACGATTTTGCCCCTCAGTAAACGCTAAACCTAGAATAGGTTCTAAACCCTAAATCTAGAATAGGTTCTAAACCCTAAACCTAGAATAGGTTCTCACATCTAACCTAGAACAGGTTGTTAAACCCAAACTATGCGGATTATGATTTCTAGGGCAAACCCTAGGATACGTAGGCCATTTGGGAGAAACCCAAATTCGGATCCACACCTTAGTCCACTCAGACTATCCATAGATCCACTAGGATATCCATTCCCATTCAACCCAGATCCCAAACTACGTGGATTCTGATTCCTAGGTCAAACCCTAGGATACGTAGGCCATTTGGGAAAACCTAAATTCGGATCCACACCTTAGTCCACTCGGACTATCCATAGATCCACTAGGATATCCATCCCCATTCTAACCCGAACTACGTGGATTTTGATTTCTAGGGCAAACCCTAGGATACGTTGGCCATTTAGGAGAAACCCAAATTTGGATCCACACCTTAACCCACTCGGACTATCCATAGATCCATTAGGATATCCACCCATCAGTTCGAACTACGCGGATTCTGATTCTTAGGGCAAACCCTAGGATACGTAGGCTATTTGGGAGAATCCCAAATTTGGATCCACATCTTAGTCCACTTGGACTATCCATAGATCCACTAAGATATTTACCCATATTTTAACCTACATAGGGTTATCCACATTTCAACCCAAATAGGGTTATCCACATTCCAACCCAGAATGGGTTATCCATATTTTGACCCACATTGGATTATTCTTAGATCCACTAGGACTATCTATCAGCCCACATGGACTATCCAGATCCTAACCCATAGGGTTTCTCAGCCTTTCAAGCATAAACTTCAACTTGGATAAAGAACTTAATCATGCACAAGCGTAAATCACAGCCATAAACTTTAATCACACCTGAACTACGATGGTGAACCTGATTTTCAGAATAATTCCATGATACGTAGGCAATCTGATGGACACAGATTCGGTTCAATGATATCAAACCACTTGGTTTGGTTAGGTTTAACAGATAGTGTCTAGCATAGGAAAGGTATAGGAGACCGATTTCGATCGGGCAGTTTGGGTGCCTAACCCCTTCCCATAATCGTAACCTGACGCTTACCCAATCTCTGATGGACCAAAAATCCAATCTAAGGGTCATTAGTCAATCGAAGTCGGGTGAGATTTCACATTTCTAAGGTCCTAGACCATAATCTAGGTGGCGACTTCCAAGATTTTCATCTTTGTCCTCACAATTGGGTCTAGGATGTGTGTTGATGTAAGGTAAACAAACGATTGCATATGTTTTAAGATAACTGAAAGAGTATGAAAAAATCACCCAACTCATGATTGAAGTTAGCAACTGTGATTCATGCAATCAAGACTTGGAGACATTACTTATACAGAGAAGAATTTCAGATTAAATCAGATTGCAAGAGTCTTACTTATCTCTTCATCAGAAAGAGTTGAACATGAAGCTAAGGAGATGGTTGGAACTCCTGAAGGATTAAGACCGTGATATTCAATGTCACCGGTGCAAGGCTAATATGATAGCTGAGGTTTTGAGCAACAAGGAATAATGAAGACAAAAGGAGGACCTAGTACAATAGCTGCTTTATGTTTCGCAGCAACAGATTCAGATTTGGAAAAATAATAACATATAATAGAAACTCGTGATGATCCAATTGAGCGAGAACTTATGGTTAAACTTATGGAGCAATAGTTCATTGACTGTGCTTGTGGCATTAAGGTCATCTCTGAATTGATGGATAAAGTAAAAGTAGTAATTTTGTTAGATCTGTATATAAGAACAGTGAAAGGAGATTTAGAGAAAGAAAAACCTAACCCTGACTTACTTTGGATGCGAAAAAGGTCCTGAGATACAGAGGATGATTATGCATACCTGAAGTGAAAAACGCTGATCATAAGATACAAGATAAAGACTCGGATATCATGAAGAGGATAATGATAAGAGCTCATTGTACTCAATATTTAGGACATCCTGGAGTACCAATATGTATCATGACCTAAAGAGATTGTACTGGTAAAGAGGAATGATAACAAATGTGGCTTCGTACGTGTTTCAGTGTTTGAATTATTAGCAAGTAAAGGCTGAAAGGCAAAGACCAACATGCCTTACCATAAACACTATCGGAGCCAGTCTGAAAGTGAAACTGCATTACAATGAAGTATGTCACCAATTTTCCACTGAATCCTAGATCGATTGATGCAGTTTGGATGATTGTTGATCGCCTTAGGAAGATAACTCATTCCATTGCTATACGACCTTGGTATGCTTTGGAGCGGCTAACTAAACTATATGTGGATTGAATTTGCTACCAAGCTACTATGTAGATGTCATCTATGAAGCATGGTACAATAGAAATGTCAAACTCCTCTATTTTGGAATAAAATTGGTGAATGAAGAATTTTAAGACCTGAGTCTATTGAAGAAACCTGTCGAGTAGCAGACAAGATCAACAAAAAGGGCCAAGACACCTCAGGATTGTTAGAAGAGATGCCAAGACCTTGAGTTCGTCATAAGTGACAAAGTGTTCTTGAAGATATCACTTATGCGTAGTTTAAAGCAGTTCAACAAGAAAGGAAAGTGAGATCCTATATATGTTTTGGACCTCATAAAATTTTGGAGAGACTTAGGCTGTGTTTGGTATCATTTTTATTTTTGATTTTTGTTCAAATTTATAGTTTTGAAGGGGTTTGGCATAATTTATGAGTGCTATTTATGAAAAACAAAAATAAAAACAAGTCAAAATTCAAAAAGAGGTCTCAACCTCTTTTTGATTTTTGGTCAAAAAATTATTTTTGTTGTGTTTTGTGCAAAACACTTAAAATATGTGTTAAAATAAAGGGTTAAAAAAGTAATTTACTTTCCTTTTATAAATCCACCCAAAATCAAACCCTCAAGCACTCTTCTCGTTGACGAACGGAAGTAAAGCACAGAGACGCAGACCTGCAACTTCGTCCTAGAGACGGCTTTGACGACGACGACGACGACAATCATTCCAACGGAGGCAACATCGTTTCTCCAAAGATGGTTCCTGATTTAATTTCTTTCCATAATCCCTTGACAGAGGAAGATGAATAGACGCTCCATGACAGAGGAAGAGGAAGACTTTCAAAATCATTTTTGGACATAGTATGCCAAATTTGTTTTTCATTCTACCATCTATTTTTATTATAGCTACCAAACAACATTTTATTTTTGAACAAAAATTATTTTGATTTGTTAAATAGATAAAAAACAAAAACAAAAATGATACCAAACATAGCCTTAAAAAAGTTGCATATCAACTAGCATTACCGCTGTCCATGTCTAGTGTGCATGACATATTTTGTATATCTCTATTGAAGAAGTACGTTGGAGATCTATATCAAAGGTATTGACCACTGATCCACTGGATTAGATAGAAGATTTAACTATCGAAGTGGTAACAACCTAGTTCACTAGTTGGAAGCTACAACATCTCCAAAGCTGGGATAATTATTATATGAAGGTAACCTGGCGAAGATAAGACGTGGAGAAGATTACATGGGAGGAAGAAGATGCAATGCAGAAATAGAATTCCCACCTATTAACTCTGAAGTAAATTCAAATTTTGAGGACAAAATTTATTTTAAGGATGGGGGAGTTGTAAGATCCGTACGTTCAAATTCGAGGACGAAATTTCTTTAAGGGTGGTAAAGTTGTAAGACCCGCATGCCACGAACCCGGTCTAACCTTACATTCTTATGTCATGACCAGTCTACATATCATGGTCGAACCAAGTGGACCAAGTGCGTGAAGAAACCACAAGACCAGGTATGAAATATAACTCAAAAATAGTCAAATATGAGTGTATGGTCGCATGCCTAAACAGGTGTGACTGACCCCACCTCAAAAGAGTCCAACCCCATGACTTTTGGTCATAGGGTCACACATTTTAAAAACGTAGGGTCACGGATTCTGTGACCCTACGAAAACATCCAGAAATCGAATTTAGGAAACCTTCCTAATCCAAAGGGGGTTCTTTCCTAAACTCATTGGGGCTTATTATGGAGGGCTATAAATAGGACGTCTCTTAGCCTCTTTCACTCCTTTGGAACCCTAATTGAAAGTGAAAGAGAGAGAGAGAAGAGAAGGAAGAGAAGGAGAATTGAAGAAGAAAACCAAGGAAGAGGAAAGTTCAGAGAAAACTCTGAATCTCAGTAAACCCAAGGTATGAACCTAAATCCATATATGAATTAAGAGCTTAGAATAGTTTATGAAGAAGATGGGATTAAGAGAAACCCAAATAATCCATCCATGGGTAAATTCCAAGAGAATCCACGGAGAACGTTATTTTGGACAATGGATGGTGTATAAAATTATAGTTTTGAGTCATAGAATGATCATAGGAAGGACCATGATGATAAGCCAAAGGATCCAAACATGAAGGAATGAAGTTGAGAGTGAAAGGTCGACCATAATACGTTTGGTCGCACGTGGGGTCTCATGATGTCCGACCCCACAAGACCTACATGTCCGACCACATGCCCTTGGGAAGGTTCCAGGGAAGGTGTGGTCTTACGTAGGGTCGGAGTATGTCCGACCCTACCTGTGACCCTACACCCTGGGGTCACAGAAACTGCTACCCCAGGTGCTACCCTACCCTGCGATCCTTCGCCTGTGGTCACAGAAACTGCTACCCCAGGTGCTACCCCACTTGCGACCCCTCAGTTTCTGTTAGTCTAAACATATTAGAATTAATTCTACTTAAAATCTATCGACTTGTTAGGTATTTCCAGTGATTTAAAAGTGAATTATAAAGCTTGAACGAGGATCTACTAGCAATCAAAGGTAAGGGAACGGGACCTAAACTAATTGGTTAATAATAAACTATTTTTATTTATTGAGTCTAATGCCATGAATGATTCTATGCTTGTATGCGTGTATTGTGCATATCACATGTCATCCAATATTCCTATTATTAATATTCATGCATATTTAATTCAGTTTATTTATAACATGATGATGATGATGATGCTAGGAATAGGCATGTGAATGTATGTGTGTGGTTAGTGTACTTGATGTGAGTGGAGCATCAGGGGAAGTGTGATGCGGTGCGGTCTTAAGCACTTTAGCTCTATATCTACTCAAGTCTTGTCCACTGACATCGTCGTATCGCCATTACCTTAGCAGAGCTATTACGTCGTAGGGCATCAAGGGAGGTGGTCTCGGACCGTGTAGTCTCTGACTTTACCGGGGGGCCTTAGCTCTATCTCTATGGAAGTATTGAGGGATGCTGGGGTGAGGCCTTGGATACACTGTTTGACATTAAAATTGGTTAGTTGCGAGCCCAATTTACAAGCCCTCGCCAATAGGGGCTTACGTATTGGTATAGCTAGGGCATCAGGGGGAGTGTGATGCCGTGTGGTCCTAAGCACTTTAGCTTTATCCCTATTCCATGGTGGGGTGGATGTGAACGACAATGGTGTTTGATCCATTGGGTGGGCTTACACACCCTGTGTATAGAGGTGAGACGGCCACCAAACCTTTCTATTGCACATTGCAAACTTATAAACCAGACCAAAGATATGAATTGAATGCATGCATATATTTGTTGCATTATTTTGTTTTCTCATTAAGCTCAAGTTGGAGAGCTGACCCTTACGCGCACAATTCTTTTTAGTTTCTAATATTGCAGGTATTACGATTGAAGTTTATGTCGACAAACTAACATATGAACAAGTGGCGGCTATGATGAGCAAGCTGTGGAGGACTATTATGATTCGTTAAGCGAGCGTTTCAACTATGGATACGCTTAGTGTTTAACTTTCATATTTAGATATTTGTAATATGTATTAAATTATATTTTGGTTACTTGGAGATAAATAGAATATTAATTATTTATCATAACTAGTCCTTAGTTCATTATCTGTAAGACTTTCGCTATTTACTTTATTATCTCTGATTAATGTGGAATGTGCTTTGGTTTAACATGGTGGGGATAGCCTATTCGAGTTCCTGGTTGAACTGCTGGTTTGTTGACTGTTCATTACACCATTTTGGTTAGTCCAGAATTGGGATGTAACAATCATTGTCCATCCTTACAACACCAAATTCACCTGACATGTAAGATGTAAAGTAGTCTCTTTGAAATATAGCATGAATGGAAGCACCGTTGTCAATCACTCAACTTGTCTCATGACATGTAAGATTGACTACATCCGTCACACCTCAATTCCGCTCCAACCAGAATGGTGTGACGAACCGTCAATAAACCAACGGTTTAACCAGGATCTCACAATAGGCTATCCCACATATGATAAATCAAAACACATTCCACATTAATCAGAGGTAATAAGATAAATAGCAGAAGTCTTACAGATAATGAACTGAGGTCTAATCATGATAAATAATTAATATTTCATTTATTTCCAAGCAACCAAAACATAACTTAATACATATTACAATATCCAAATACGAAAACTAAACACTAAACGTATCCACCATTGAAACGCTCGCTTAACGAACCATATTCGTCATCCACAGCTTGCTCACCATAGCCGCCACATGTTCATATGTTGGCGTGTCGACATAATCTTCAATCATAGTACCTGCAACATCAGAAACTAAAAAGAATTGCGCGTACGAGGGTCAGCTCTCCAACTTGAGCTCAGTGAGTAAATAAAAACAATGCAACAATATATATGCATGCAGTCAATTCATATCTTTGGTCTGATTTAAAGTTTGCAATGCACAATAAAAAGGTTGGGTGGTCAAAGGTTAACGTTTATTGACCCCGCCTCTATACACAGGGTGTGGAAGTCCGCGCAAAGGTTAACGTTTATCGTCGTCCCCATCCACCCTACCATAACATTGTACAACAAAGGTTAACGTTTATTGTTTTACAGTGCCATACCAACACGTAAGCCCCTGCTGGCGAGGACTTGCAAACTAGGCTCGCAACTAACCAATCCTAATGCCAAACAGTGTATCCAAGGCCTCACCCCAGCATCCCTCAGAACGTCCATAGAGATAGAGCTAAGGCCCCCCGGTAGAGTCAGAGACTACAAAGACCGAGACCACCTCCCCTGATACTCTACGACGTAATAGTTCTGCTAAAGTAATGGCGATACGACGATGCTAATGCACAAGACTGGAGTTAGAGATAGAGCTAAAGTGCTGAGACCCGCCAAAGGTTAACATTTATTGACGTTCCCATCACACCTCCCCTGATACTCGCTCGCGTCAAGTACACCAACCACACACATACATTCACATGCCTATTCCTATCATCATCATCATCATCATGTTATAAACAATAGGGTAAATATGCACGAACAAATAATAAAAATATTGGATGACATGTTATATGCACATTAAAAATATATTCGCATAGGATTAAGCATGGCATTGGACTCAAGAAAAGAGAAAATAATTTGTTATTAACCAATTAGTTTAGAGTTCTGTTTCCTCACCTTAGCTTGCTAATAGATCATCTTTTAAGCTTTAAGATCACCTTTATATTATTATTATATTACTAGAAGACCTAACAAAGTTGACAGAATTTAATTAGAATTTATTCTGAATTTAAAAATCATTTTGTTAACTGGGGGTCGGAGGTAGGGTCGGAGTAATGATCGACCCTGGGTGCGACCACCCTATTCTGGACTTCCCGAACACTGGGGGTCGATGCTCAGGGTCTGATAGGGTCGATTGGCCATCGACCCCCCATGCGATCCCCTGTGGGTTTTGGTCGATTTTCTTCCTTCAGTCCATTCTTCGTGTTTGGGGTCCTATGGCTTGCTCCTATAATCCATTCTACACATGTTCAATGGTCTAGAACCATGATTCTACCACCTATATGACTTTCATGATTTTCCCCCATGGTTTTCCATGAAAACCTAATCATGGGTTGATGGTTTGGGTTTCTCCGAGATCATACTCTCTGCATTATCTATCCAAAGGTCTTTAGCAATTCATGGAATTAGTATCCATACCTGAGAAGAATACTCTTTCTCTGCAACTCTTCTCCCTTGGCCTTCTACTCTTCTTTCCTTTTCTTTTCCTTCTCTTCCTTCTCTTCTCTTTCTCTCAATTCAATTAGGGTTGTAAAAGGAGTAAAAAAGGCTTAGGGACGTCCTATTTATAGAGTAGAAACTCTTAAAATAAGTCCCATTGAGATTTGGAAGGAATCCCAGCGAAATTAAGAAACTTTCCTAATTTTCAGATTTACCGAGTACCGGGGGTCGATAGGGGGGTCAGAGATCCCGTTAACCCCTGGTTCCTAAAGTGTCCGACCCCGGGGGTCGATAGGGGGGTCGGAGATCCTGTTAACCCCTGGTTCTTAAAGTGTCCGACCCCCATGTAAAACTGGGGGTCTGACTTCTGTCTTGGGGGGGTCCGACCCTCCCCTTAATTTAAGTGTTTTTGGGTCAGTTTAATACCTAGGATCGTGATCTCCTTCATGCACTTGGTCCATTTGGCTCATCAATGATGGGTAGACCTAGTTCAAGGTGATAAGACCGGGTTAGTTTGATATGGGTCTTACAACTCCCCCCTACTTATAAAAAATTTCATCCCCGAAATTGTTCATACCTTCTTAGTCGAATAAGTGAGGGTATTGCTTTCGCATAGCATTCTCTTCTTCCCATGTAATTTCTTTTATGTCTCTACTTCTCCAAGTGACCTTGACATAATAGATATCTCGGTTGCGTAGTCGTTGAACCTTTCGGCTGGTGATTTCAGTTGGTGTTACTTCAAAAGTCAAATCTTCAGTTAAATCAGGTAGATCTACTGTCAGAACATGCGTTGGATCTTTGACATACTTCTTCAATAAGGAAATATGAAATACGTCATGCACACTTGACATAGATGGTGGTAGTGCTAACTGGTAAGCCACTTTCCCACGCTTAACTAGAATCTCATATGGCCCAACATGTCTTGAACTTAGTTTCCCTTTCTGTCCGAACCCTTTCAGACCTCGCATAGGCAATACCTTCAAGAATACTTTATCACCCACAACGAACTCAAGATCTCTGCGTCGAGTATCTGCATATTGCTTCTGATGATTCTGGGTTGTTCTCACTCTTTCTTTGATAATGTCGACCACTCAACAAGTCTCTTCAACAAATTCTGGTCCAACGAGACTACGTTCCCCAACTTCATTCCAAAACAACGGAGTTCGACACTTTCTGCCATACAGTGCTTCATAGGGTGACATCTGTATGGTATCCTGATAGCTTTTGTTATAAGCGAACTCAATCAGTGGTAACTTTTCGTCCCATGATCCTTTAAAATCAATTACACATGCTCGTAGCATATCTTCTAGAATCTGAATTGTACGCTCTGACTGTCCATCTGTCTGTGGATGAAATGCAGTACTAAACTTCAATGTTGTACCCATTGCCTTTTGCAATCCTTCCCAAAACTTGGAAGTAAATCGTGGATCTTTATCGGACACAATGCTCTCTGGTACACCGTGTAATCGAACAATATTATCCACATACAGCTTTGCTAACCTTTCTAGTGTATACTGAGGTCGTATCGGTATAAAGCGAGCTGTTTTGGTCAGGCGATCTACAATCACCCAAACTGCGTCAACTACTCAAGGAGTCAGTGGTAACCCTGTGACGAAGTCCATGGTGATGCAGTCCCATTTCCATGCTGGTTCTGATAACGGCTGTAACAGTCCTGCAGGTCTTTATCGTTCAACCTTTACTTTTTGACAATTTAGGCATTGAGACCCAAACTTAGCTACATCTGCTTTCATTCCTCTCCACCAATATAGTTTCTTTAGATCATGATACATTTTTATACTTCCAAGATGTATCGAATAGATGGTGGCATGGGCTTCTTTCATCAGTCGGTGTCTAATGTCCACACTTTCTGTTTCGGGTACACATATTCTTCCCTTGTACTTCAATATCTTTTCTTCGTCCAAGGTGAACTCAGGGTTAGTTCTACCTTTTTCGATGTCTTCTTGTATCGTTCTTAGGTAAGGGTCTGCTTTGATGGCTGTCTTCACTTCATCAATTATATCTGGTACAATCTTCAATGCGGCGAACATATTTGAAAACCGATGAATAAACCCTTGGTTGGCTGATCCATCCGGTGTATCTATCACATACTGCTCATTGCCATGATTGAATACCATTCTGGTAGTACACATTGCTGCAGTTGTGCTAACCTCTCCTTGAGATTTTATCATTGCCTTTCTGCTCAACGCATCCGTTACTACATTAGCTTTCCCCGGATGATACTGGATATCACAATCATAGTCCTTCAATAGTTCCAGCCATCTTCTTTGCCTCATATTCAACTCCTTTTGATTAAATAAATAAGTAAGACTTTTATGGTCCGATTTAATCTGGAACTTCTCTCCGTATAGGTAATGTCTCCATATCTTGACAGCATGTACTACTGCCACCAACTCCAAATCATGAGTGGGATAATTTTTCTCATGTGTCTTTAACTGTCTTGAGGCATAAGCAACTACTTGTTCTCCTTGCATAAGCACACATCCTAATCCCAATCTTGACGCATCAGTGTACAGGGTAAATGGCTGTCCGAGAACGGGAATGGTCAAAATCGGGGCGGAATCTGGTCTTCAATGTTTGGAAGCTCTTCTCGTATTTATCCGTCCACAAAAATTTTTCACGTACCTTTCTTAGTCAGACTGGTGAGAGGTACGGCAATCCGGGAATAGTCTTCCACAAATCTCCGATAATAACCAGCGAGACCTTTTAATTTCTGCAACGCTCTTTGGTGCTTCCCACTTTACAATAGCCTCGATCTTGCTGGGATCCACTTTGATTCCTTCAGCGGATACTACATGGCCTAGGAAGGCAACTTCACTTAGCCAAAACTCACATTTGGTAAATTTGGCATATAGCTTCTCTTTCCTTAAACGCTGTAGAGTGGCGTTTAGATTCTTAATATGGGTTTCCTTGTCCTTGGAATATACCAATATATCATCAATAAATACAATAACCGATGTATCCAACATATCGTGGAAAACCTGGTTCATAAGTTCCATGAAAGTTGCTGGTGCATTTGTTAATCCAAAAGACATGACCAAGAACTCATAATGTCCATATCTGGTCTTAAAAGCTGTCTTAGGAATATCGCCCTCTTTAATCTTCAACTGATGGTAGCTTGACCGAAGATCGATCTTAGAAAATACTTTTGCTCTTTGCAACTGATCGAACAAGTCATCGATCCGAGGTAGTGGATATCGATTCTTGATTGTCAGTTTATTCAACACCCGATAGTTGATACATAATCGAACGCTACCATCCTTCTTCTTTACGAACAATACTAGCGCTCCCCATGGTGATATACTGGGTCGAATATAACCCTTGTCCAGTAGTTCTTGTAGTTGTACTTTTAATTCCTTTAGTTCCATAGGAGCCATTCGGTAGGGTGCTTTTGATACTGGTGCGGCTCCAGGTATAAGAACTATCACAAACTTTGTGGCTCGGTCGGGTGGTAATCCTGGTAGTTCCTCAGGAAATACGTCGGGGTAGTCCCGTACGACATCAATATCTTCCATTCGTGGTGCTTCCTTGGTGAGGTCGACCACTGATACTAGATACCCGACTGCCCCCTTCTCAAGGCACTTCCTAGCCTTTAGTGCTGAGAGTATGAGTTTGCGTTTACGGGGAAGTTTGGTTCCCGTAAAACTGAATTCTGCTCCTTCTTTGTCTTTAAATGTTAGCTTCTTTTCGGCACATAGTAGGTTCACAGAATGCCAAGCTAACCAGTCCATTCCCAAGATGACGTCAAAGTCTGTCATCTCAAGTCTAATTAGGTTGCATCCAAATTTCATCCATCCATACGATTTGGACATTGTTCATAACACTCGTCCGATACAACATCTAGTCCAAAAGGGCTTGAACTAGCAAAATCTGGTGTACGGGTCTTAAGAGCTTCTCTAGTTTCTTCACCTCTTATGATTTTTCAAAGACTATTGTCAAAATATCATATCCCAAATCTATTTATAAGCATTAGGGTATATGCTTATAATTTCATTAATCCAGCCAAACTCTTTTGGTCTTTTCTTAATCATATCACTCAACATTGGGCATAACTCAGTATTACTTATACTAATCCTAATACTATCAATGCCTCGATTTTTGACTTTATCCTTGTATCCACTCTTAGATGTATCTTTAGGAATCTTCTACCTTGTCAAAATTCATACCGATATAATCATCTTTAACTTTACTTGAGTGCTATCTATTTCTTTACTGGCTACCCTTGATGGTTCTCACTTTTTCTCATGTACTCTTTTATAGACATAACTCATATCCATCCATTCAGCAATCTCAAAATAGATTCTCCATTACTTTATCTGAGGTCTCTTGGCTATAGAATCTTAATCTGAATCCAATCATCTTTCTTCCAATAATTCCATTATCACTAATCATCTTTATCAACAAAGGTCAGGGAGTGTATGAATCAAAATATTCATCCAAAAGTGATTCACTTTCGCCTGTCGATTTAGCATAATGACAAACACTTGCTTTATCTAGTGAACTTAGGTTTACAAGATCAGGAGTAAATCTGTAGTAATCCAACCGGCATCAAAAGATCGTTAAGTTGCACGGTGGTCCAAATACATGGAAATAGAGGTGTTACAATTCTTAACCTCATGGTTACAGGTTCTATCGAATATATAATGTCATTGGTCAAGGCACTACAGGTGTAAATCTGGAGAAAGATTTCGTACATCAGTAAATCAGGTATAAATCAGAAGATGTATGCTCAACATGATTAAACATTTAACTGTTCATTTAGTTCATATCTCTGTTCATGTTGTCGATCATGAGAGTGACTCAGAGTGGTATAATCAGGACTAATACTAAAGAAACAATATCTATAGCTCCAATTGACAGGTTAAATCAAGAAGGTATCTTGTCAAGGTATGAGAAATTAAAATCTGGTATGTGCATCCTCTGTAATCATAAGAGTAAATCAATAATGCACCGCATCCTATATAAACCTATCTACTTATATGGCCATTATTCTCTTATCTCTATTTGGATTTAGCCCGAGATCTTTTTCTTTATCTCTACAAGGGTTTTGGCATTACTAGCCATTTTCCTTCTTCCTCTGTCTTATATCGAGTTTCACATCTTGTGAGTACCAACTCGGTATTCCAATTTTCTGCTTTACAGAAGCTCCCTTCTTGCTACTGTACTATATCCTTGTATACTTGGATAACTACCCAACTTATAGATAATACCCTATACTATTTGTTTATTAGGATAATTTTTTTGGTCTTCTCTTTCTGTTTGAGTGTATATATATGGTTCTACCTTTTATATGTACATTATCGTCTTGTTTAATTTCTGTCTCAACCAACACAGATGTTTATGATTTGTTTGTATTAAAGCTTTTAATTTATCCTAACTCAGTTCATGGACTCCAGTAGAAGTATTCAGGTTTAATGGGTAAGGCCAACGAGAGCTCTGATACCAAGTTGTCACACCCCAATTCCGTACCATTCAGAATGGTGTGATGAACCGCTAGCAAACCAACGGCTCAACTAGGATCTCGTACAGACAGTATTCGGCTGATCTAAACCTCATATATCCACATTCATAATCACAGTAAATACACAATAGCGGAAGTCTTATAGTAAAATGAACTGAGAATCTACTGTGATATTAATATTTAAATAGAAAATTATTCTGTATCAACTAAGACATAAATAGGTATCAAATACATGTCTTTAATAAATCCAAATAAAGAAAACTAAAAATCTAATCGAATACACATGAGTTACACTCGCAAGAGGAGTCATGTGTATCCACTTCATCTTCAACTTCCATCGCCGCCACTTGCCCATACACTGGAGCATTGACATAATCTTCAACTGTAGTACCTGCATCATCAACTAAAAATATTCGACGTCGAGGGGGTGAGCACATATCATGGCTCAGTGAGCAAACAAAATAATGCAACAATACATATGCATGCAGTTAATTCATATCTTTGGTCTGGTTTAAAGTTTGCAATGCGCAATAGAAAGATTGGGTGGTCAAAGGTTAACGTTTATTGACTCCGCCTCTATACACAGGGTGTGGAAGTCTGTCCAAAGGTTAACGTTTATTGTCGTCCCCATCTACCCTACCATAACATTGTACAACAAAGGTTAACGTTTATTGTTGTACAGTGCCATACCAACACGTAAGCCCCTGCTGGCGAGGGTTTGCAAACTAGGCTCGCAACTAACCAATCCTAATGCCAAACAGTGTATCCAAGGCCTCACCCCAGCATCCCTCAAAACGTCCATAGAGATAGAGCTAAGGCCCCCCGGTAGAGTCAGAGACTACAAGGACCGAGACCACCTCCCCTGATACTCTACGACGTAATAGTTCTGCTAAAGTAATGGCGATACGACTATGCTAATGCACAAGACTTGAGTTAGAGATAGAGCTAAAGTGCTGAGACCCGCCAAAGGTTAACGTTTATTGACGTTCCCATCACACCTCCCCTGATACTCGCTCGCGTCAAGTACACCAACCACACACATACATTCACATGCCTATTCCTATCATCATCATCATCATCATCATGTTATAAACAATAGGATAAATATGCATGAACAAATAATAGAAATATTGGATGATATATTGTATGCACATTACAAACATATTCGCATAGGATCAAGCATGGCATTGGACTCAAGAAAAGAGAAAACAATTTGTTATTAACCAATTAGTTTAGAGTTCTATTTTCTCACCTTTGTTTGTTTGTAGATCCTCTTTCAAGCCTTAAAAATCACTTTTATATCAATATTATATTGCTAGAAGACCTAACAAAGTCGATAGAATTTAATTAGAATTTATTCTAATTTTTACAGCTTGCTGTTAACTAGGGGGTCGATGCCTAGGGTCGAATGTTCCATCGACCCTAGGTACTACCCCTCCTTTCCTGAACTTCCCGAATGCTGGGGGTCGATGCTAGGGTCGGAGGTTCCATCGACCCTAGGTGCGACCCCCCATGGTTGGAGTCGAAACTATCAAATTTCATCCATCCATTCATGTTTGGGGTCCTATGGCTTGCTTCTATAGTCCATTCCACACATGTTCTATGGTTTAGAACTATTCTTTATTCACCCACATGGTTTCAATGATCTCCTCCATGGTTTCCATTGAAACCTAACCATGGATGGATGGTATTAGGGTTTCTCCTAACCTAACTTCATCATAATCTATTCTAAGCTTTCAATTCAGATGAAGATTAAGGTTCATACCTTCTGTAGTCTGAGTTTCCAAGATATCTCTAAACTTCTTCTTCTTCCTTAGCCTTTTCTTCAAATTTTCCTTCTCTTCTTCTCTTCCTTCTCTTCTCTTTCTCTCAATCCAATTAGGGTTGTAAAAGGAGTGAAAGAGGCTTAGGGACGTCCTATTTATAGAGTAAAACCTCCCAAAATAAGTCTCATTGAGTTTAGGAAAGGTTCCAATTGAAATTAGGAAAGTTTCCTAATTTTGGGTTCGTGCTGTTTTTCCCGATTACCAGGGGTCGATGGGGGGGTCGATGGGGGGGTCAGACAATTCATAGACCCCTGCGACCCCTGGTCACGGGTCGATGGTGGGGGTCGATGGAGGGGTCGGACCTGCCTGTTAAAACCTGCAACCCTACCCTCATTTTGACTGTTTTTGAGTAAATTTTCATATTGAGTATTGGTTTTTCTTCACACACTTGGTTCACTTGGCTCGACCATGATATGTAGACGGGTCACGACACGAAATGTAAGGTTAGACCGGGTTCGTTGCGTGCGGGTCTTACAACATCATTATCATATACATTAATAAAAAAAATCTTCAAAAATGGTGGTAACTCGTTCGTCATCACTTTCATCATCTTTCTTCTTTTCTTTATCTTTTTCCTTTTAATTGTCTTTCTTCAACTTCTGACAATACTTCTTGGTATGGCCCTTTTAACCACAGTAATAACACTCAACATTTGTAAACTTGTTGGATTTGCCTCTACTCTTGTCTCTATAGTTCGGACCACGGTTCTTGCTCCTTCTCTTATTTTTGGTAACTTAAGCATCTGATTGTAAAGAGGAACCTTATGACTTTTTTCTCATCTCTTTATTTAAAACACTGCTCTTGGCCAAATCCATTGAGATTATCTCATCTGGAGCTGAGTTTGACAATAACATTCTAAATGTCTCCCATGAGTTCAGTAAAGTACCAAGAAGCCATAATCCCTATATCTCTTCATCAAACTTGATACCCATCGAGGATAATTAATTTATGATTCTCTGAAATAAGTTCAAGTGATCTATTATTGGAATTCCATCTTGATACCTTAAGACCATCATCAGTTTAATAAAAAATAATTTATTATTTCCTGTCTTCCTAACATATAATTGCTCAAGCTTGGTCCAAAGAGTGCGTACGTGTCTCTCCACTAATATGGTTTAATACATTATCATCTACCCACTGTCTAATGTACCCACACACATGTTGATGAAGTATGTTTCATTCATCATCAGTCTTATTTTCAGGTTTCTCACTAGCAAAAATGGATAGATAATAATTTTTCACATAGAGAAGATCCTCTATTTTTTCTTTCTAAACATGATAATTTGAACTATTAAGAGTAACCAATCTACTTGTATTAGTTTTCATTGTTCAACTCAAGATAAAACTTCAAATAACAACCAAGCTCTGATACCATTTGTTAGGATAGATTTAAAAAAGAAAAAGATTTATCGTGGTTTAGCACCCCAACATGGGATGCTTACCTCCACCCAGAGAAAAAAAAATTCTTTATTCCCAAAAAACTTTTATAATTCTCCACCTGACAAAGTATAATCCTCAGTCAGACTTACCTAGGATTTTTTCACAGAGATAATATATAGAGACCCTTAGAAACCCTAATCCCCCACACAATTATAAGTTTATCCTCGTACATATAATAGACCCAAACACTAATGCAAATACTATCCTGATAACTGTGTGGACTCCATAGAATACAAGACACCAACCCAATACTATGTGGGTAGAACTAGAGTAAAGGAGCCATCCTTTTTTATCAATTATTTTTCTATCGAAATTGGAATTTGGTTGTAATGGCAGTGGCAGATACTCAGAGCCGGAAGAGGGGGGTGGTGGTGGGTATGCCGGTGGAGGAGACGAAGATGAAAGCAAAACTTGGAAATAGTTTTTACTTAAGTTTCAAAGGGCTAAAAATGATATTTTACAATCTCAAAAGTAATATTGCCATTGAAAATAATAGTTATGATTCGTTTCATCACTTAATGGACTAACAGGGTATATTGATACTTATTTTCAAAATTAAGGGAGGTGGATGAAATTATGGGCCAAGATGGGGGGTTGATTTAAGGGTATACCCGAGTGGGGGGGGGGTGTTTAGGGGAAATTTTCCCTTTAATATATATCAATACATTAGAATGTCTATGATTGAATTTAAGTATGAGATTTAGCATGTGATCAATTTAGACTATTTTCTAGATATCAATGCAGACAAGATTGTTAGATCTCCCTCCAGGTGGCAAAACAATGTGTCAGTTTAAAAATAGATTTTAGAACTTGCAATTGAACATGAGATAAATCCTCACCAATTTTGATTTGAACAAGATTGGGATCAGTTAGAATTTAATGGAATTATTGAAACCGAGAATGTAGAAGTAACTGATCTAGTTACCAGATCTTTTGATTCTTGAAACCATGATGTATAAATATTTTTAACTCTTCTCAACTAACACAAACTTTTGCCTAAAACAAATAGAAAGAGGGTTCTACGTAGGGGTGTCAATTTTGGGACTGAATTGGTACTTTGGATCGAGTCCGTCCGAATTAACCTGAAATCGATCCGAATCGAACTGATAGTGGACATGTTTCAGGTTAGTTTTGTTATAATATTTCTCGGTCCTAGTCCGGTCCGAGCTAACCCGGAACCTAACAGTTAAGGAGGACTGGCCAAGCCCGAATTGATAGAATCCGAACCGAATTTCATCCTGACCCGAATTAAACTCAATGTCAGGGATTTGGATAGATGGTGATCAACCCCATCAGCATCAATGTAAGATGACATTCTTTACCGGGCCAATAAATGGATCTGAAACCGAACCAGTCCGAAGTCAGTCAGATAAGCCTAGCCCGATAACAAACCGACAACGGACCGGTCCATTAGTTAATGTTAACAATGCAATCCACCCAACCTGAACCTATTATAAGCATGTTTCGACCAGACCTTATAAAGCCCGACACCCATTTGGCTCGGACTGGCCTATTGACACCGTTAATTCTACGAGTGTTCATGGAGATTTTTCTATTATTTAAAAAATAAAAAAAATATGTGAAGAGAGCAGCCTATGTGCTTACGATCTAGACTTTTCTTAAAGACAACTATTTGCTCAATTACTCGATCCCTAAGGTAGAATCCAAACATACATGCAGAAGCTTAAGGATTTCAATCTCATGCCTTCATCGTCTACAAAAAATTGGCACCCCTGAGGTTATATTTAGATGCCAAAAAAGAATTATTATTTTAATAGAAGAGAAAAGACACATAAATGATCATGTTTCATCACTACTTTTGCTTTATGCTATTTTTTATTTTATTTTGTTAACTTCCAAACATAGTCCTAATTTCAAAAACCAGACCCTCTTCTATTGCCCAGCCCGCCAATTGTCCATTGGATACCCTAGTATGCATCATCATGCTCCCAAACGTCTCAGCTTGCCTGATAGATGACTGGGCTACAAAAGGATCTAGGTCCCTTAATTTCTCTCCCTTTTCATTTGGGTGGAGATGTTTCCTATCGTCCAACAGTCCATCTTGGAACGACTAGGCTGCATCAGCATGCGTGTTGACCACCCTAACTCGTTTGATAGACGATTGGAACAACTAGACGATAAGAAATGATCTAATCCCTAAATCTTTCCTTCCCACCCTACCGACCACCAACACAATCCCTCAACCCCTCTAAACAAAAAAATACCCACCGATCTAAGTAGTTATAAGCATAGTTAGTAAGTTTGGGAACGACAAATATTCAGGTACGAATATGTACACATATTAAACGTAACCAGATTTAGTACGGGGATTGAAAATCCGAATAAAAAAATGCATATGACATTAATACGTACATGTTTAATATGACAATATTTTTACTGAAAATATGAACATATATTCAGTATATAATAGACATTTATGTCATTCAATAAATAGAATAATAACATATAAATACAAATTTATATATAAATAAAATTTGCAATCCATGAAATTCACATAAGATCTTCATCTCATTAACATAAAACACGTATCAAAGTTGAAAGGATTCATTCAATAGTGGGGTTTCAATGATTATTAGGAAAGAAAAAAAGCGAGACAGAGGGGAAAAAAATATATTTTTTTTTGTTTATATTATTCTCTTTTTTCATGTTTATTATGGCAATACGCGTTTAAAATGTATTTAATAAATTTCAATATAACAAATATGATTTTTGAAAATCTATTTGCAATAATTCATAAAAATATATAGAAATATGTTAAAAATTCCAAATGCATATAAGTCACCTATTAAACATTATTTTTTTTTGGGTAAACGTATATTATTTTATTAAATATGGTTATGGTTATAGGACCCTGACTGTGAAAATAAAATTGTTTAGAGATATATCAAATGGGATCCACATCCTCTCATGTGGTGGGAGAAATTGTTTAGAGATACATCGTATGGGATCCACATTCACTCCTGTGGCAGGAGGACCTCTCAGTTGATCCAGGGACTGGATTTCAGCCAACAAGCATACCAACGTATACCAACGTATATATTATATGGATTCACATCCTCTCCCGCTTAAGATTTGGTAGGAGAGATAGCAGTCCGGATGGATGGCTGACACTTAGCTCTCGGGTGAACCAAGCCTTTCATCCAAGCCGACACCCCCTATCAGCTCAGTTTGTCAACTCAGGTGTCGACTCGGATGGAGGGCTCGGATTCACCCAAGAGCCAGGTGTCGACCATCCATCCGGGCTGCCATCTCCCCTGCCAAATCTCAGGCCTGAGAGGATTTCTATACATATTATATTGATATGTCTGTCGGCTGAAATCCAACATTTGGTAATTCGAAGGAGAGGATTTCTATGCAAATCGAATGCATGTAGGCAGACTCGCATAGGGAGGTGAGCAGCCATGGAATCTTCTGAATAATTAAACCGCTACGGGTTATTATTACTTCTTAATTTTTCATAAGCAAAGGGGATCCGAGTCGCCTCCTCCTTGAAGTACAGGGAGGAGGGAGACGTCCCCATCAGATGGCCGATACGTGACTCCCGGAAAAATTCGAATCTCACATCCGAGCTGACACCCCTATCGGCTCGGCTTGTCTGCTAGGTGTAGGCTCAGACATGAAACTTGGATTTTTCTAAGAATCATATGTTGATCATTCGATGAGAATGTCTCTCTCCTCCTTGAAGTATAGAAGTATAGGGAGGAGAAGATTTGAATCCAAACAAAGGGAGACAAGCTCGGCCTGCAGAGACTGGTTTTTCTGAGCGTGGTTACCATGTTGGGTGTCTACGAGATAGGATCGAACGGCTGTTAGCATGAGGGGCATGACGAGCATGTGAGGAGTGGTAGGACCCATGATATGATGTCTTTTGTAAAACGAGCTTGACTGGTCTTTGTCGGTCCAGAAGAGTTGTCGGCAATCCAGAAAGGATAAATCACTTTCATATCAGTTCCCACAGCGCCTCAACCTAATACTGGTTCACTAACTACCCTATATATCCCATACTTCAACCATAATCTCAACTCTTCACGTTTGTCTCCCAATCTTATCCTGATCCACTCTGCAATTATGTTATGTTTGGATGAAAAATAAAATAATATATATATATATATATATATATATATATATATATATATATATATAAACCTTGCGCAAATATAAACCTTGCGCAACTCCAACAGCAAAAGGTAATTGATGGTACATAAACTACACACTTGTCACAGATAGTCCCGTGGCAGGATCCTAAGGGATGACCAGATGTACAATCGTCGATTCCAACTGTCAGTCCACGCATTCCAGAGGAGACGACTCCAATGTCCAGTGTATCCCACAAAAGGCAAGAATTCAGTATTACCATATATAACTCGATAGATCTTATTATGTTGAGTTCGGAAGAACTTACCTTGTAGAGATCGATGAATCTTGCCTCAAATAGACAACTGAATCTTGCCATAAGGAGAGAGATTTGATATGAGACGAATCCACACTTGCCATGCTCAACTTGCATCCTCACCCCATAAATAGGGGGCAACTCCTATAGATTTATTCCTTTTACTTTTAATCGCATTTGAGATACGAATTGCTTCTACCTCACAACTCTCTCAGAATTTAATCATCTCAATGGTCCAAATTCTACGATTATTTATGTTCAGAATACTGACTTAGGCATCAGAATCACCCTCCCATCTAAAACCCAACCTCTCCCGGCTACGTCTCCTTTATCTTACTGGCGATCCGATTTTGAAACATGACTACGTGATTTCGAACATCAACCGTTAATAATTCCATATTGGCTAAATAAACATTAAAATCAACATGATCTTAATTGCTTGAGTTTGATTGGACTGTCAGGTTGGTCAGTAAAACAATGCAGAGGAGATCTTGAAGTCCTAATCGAATGCAGTTGTTTTATGATATGACAATGTAACAAATTTGCAATTGTACGATGGGCCCACCTATGTTTAGTAACTGTCATTGTTGTATATGTTCCTCTTCTTTGGAAGATGAAGGTGACTGTCACGTGGTTGCTAATGCCATCAATTAGTGGTGTTGGTCTGTTTTCTTTGGCGTATTTGATTTCTATTGTTGATGATTGTTCTGATGCTTGCTTGAGGATCATCTAAAGTGGTTTTATTTTTCCCTCCTTTTTTTTATTTTAGGTAAAAAGGATCATCTAAGTGTTTGGTAATTTAAGGTCCCTTACACTTTAATAATACATGTCACAATTTAGCTAAGGTAAGAACTGTTGGTGTTTGGTATTAGCTATTGATTGTAATCTTTCCTCTTTTCAACAATAATCAAATCTTTATTTAAGGAAGTTTTTAAAAGAAAAGAAAAGAAAAAAAAATAACTCTATTTAGGAATGTAAACAATAGTTGAAAATTCGAATTAGATTCGCATCTGTATCCTTTTAAGAATATTTACATACCGAATTTGAATAATTAAAAACATAATATATTTAAATTGTATAGATAATCAACTAATAATAAAAAATAAAAAAAAATAAAACTAATCATCTTGAGAATTTTTGAAGATTAGACTAGTTTTAGAGAACAAAGAAAAAAAAATCATAAAAATAATAATAAGACTAAAACAATTGAGAGACATGCATGGATATACAATCACATGAACAATATATATATATATATATATATATATATATATATATATATATATATATATATATATATATATATATATATTTTTTTTTTTTTTTTTTTTTTTTTTTTTTTTGAAAGAACCCAACACCAAGGGAAAAAAAAAATCTTAAATACCAACCACACAATACCTTAATAGCTTTTCTCATATTCATTGTATTCTTTCATCAAATTTTTATCTTATTTTTTTTCTCCAAACCTCCAGCATTATCTTTAGGGAGGGAATATCCTTTCTTCTTTCATTTATTTATTTTTTTAAATAAATACCACATGATTGATATAGATATTCTTTTGTCGTCTAGTAGTGTCAGTCACTCATTGGGCGGACTGGAATATTCGACACGTATGCCGATGCATCTAGTCCATTTAATGGACAACTATTGGATTGGAGAACAAGAAATGATGTTTCTCTCATGATGATTGGATAGAACAATGGTATGAGGTATGCTGTTGTGCGGTAGTCAAGTTGGAAGTTAGTAATTCAACTCTTCACGTCCTTATCATTCTGATTGGGGGAGTCATCGACCGGTAGCCTGAATCTTTTCGGCCCGAATTACCCAAAACCAACCCAGACTGAACTGTCACCGGACTTGTTTCGGGTTGACGTATGACATATCCTACTTTACCGATGAGCCCAGACTTGATAATGGCGCGGACCAGATCGATTTAGATAAAATATTAAATGCTAGCTTCACTACTTTAGCTTTCTGGATGAACTTAATGGGTTTCGTACCAAGCATTCAACCTGAACCAGCTCGATAACAACCTGATAAACTAAGATCAATAACAACTCGAAATCGGACCAGCCCATTAGTTAATGTGCACAATACAACCCACACATATTGAACATTTTAATGGATATGTTTCGGTCAAGCCCTATAAAACATGATATTGATTTGGCCCAAGAATAACACAAGCCCGAACCGACCCTTTAACACCTTTAGTTACGAACCCCTTCCTAGTCATGTATGGAATCCTTTTGGTTTCCAAGACCAAAGAAAAAAGAAGAAGCACACACCACATGGGTGAATGATCTTGTCTCTTTAAAGGTATCTTTAAGAGTATAGATTTGTTGTTAAGGTGTCATTGTTAAGCCATGACCTTTTACACTTCATGATATTTGGCTTCAAAGCATTTCAGGTGTATTTAGATTCATGAATCATTAACAATGTTTTGTGATGCTAGGTAATTGATATCAATTACCAATTATGATCTTCTTTTCCTTTCCACTGAAAACATCCTTCATTGTAACTAGGCTATATTGAATCTATAAAATGTGAAATAATTGTTTAATTCAATTGGTTGGTGTCTTACCAGTTGAGTGTAGGTACCTGGAAGGTCATGAGTATACAAATACCATGTTCAACTCTTCCCCCACCTTCTAAATCAAAAAATTAATAAAAAAAATTAAAAAAAAAAAAAAAGAAAGAAAGAAAGAAAGAAAGAGAGGTAACGGTGATTTCAAACCTTTTCAACAGCTAGGTTTTTGTTAGAATAATACAAATATAATCAAATATTAAACTTCAAAGTTTAAAGATTACATCCCCATGGTTTAGGGAAGCACAATCAGCCCTCAACTGATCATGGGTTTGAATCGAAAAACAATTTCTACGCAAAGCGAGAGTAAAGCAGTGTATATCTTCCCCCTCTCCAGATCTTAGAGTTGAGAGAGCTTTGTGCACTAGATATGCCCCTTTTAGTCGTTCATCATGTGGCATGCTTGGGTTGCTATTTCATCATATAAATTGAGAAAGTACCAAAACTTTATCTAAAGTTTGAGCAACATATTATAAAGAAAAATTAAGTTGTAGCATGAGGGTTTATTTATTTATTTATTTTTTTTCAGCCAATCACTTAGCAAGGTATGTAAAGATAGACTTTATACAAAAGTTGCAATTATGCTCCATGGATCAACAATAGTTAAACTGCTATGGGATTCTAATACAAATGTTGTTATCATATTTTTTTTTTTTTTTTTTTTGCTATTGATGCCAAACTTGAAGGCTTTATTTGATTGGGAGGGGAATTGAAAGAAAGGGAAATGAAAATTTTAAATTTAAATGAAAATTTTTGTAATGATTATGTGTCTATCACATTACTATGTAATTTATTCTAAATTATTTCATATTTAGTTATTTATTTACACTTCACTTTTTATCCAAATCCCTCCAATTTGAATAGAAAAATAAATTTGGATAAATTTCTCCCACCTCCTCTTCCGGAACAACTTGACTTTTAATGTCTCCCACCTTTCCTGTTTTTGAAAATAATCTCCCCCATTCAACTTGGTGATGATGTTCATCATCACCAATATTTTTTGGACTATTATGCCTTCAGATTGACTTAAAAGAGATTTTATCAAAATAGTTTAATCAAATTTAATTTAAAAAAATACATTAAAAAGAAGAAGAAGAAGAAGAAGAAAACATGAGATTTTAATTTGCTTAATAGATTTAGGGATAATCGAATTTAATTAACTAAAATCTAAAAAAAAAAAAAATGTGACCAAATCTCTCCAAACGTTTTTTCGGATCTCTCTCTCTCTCTCTCTCTCTCTCTCTCTCTCTCAACCCTAAATCTCTCTCCTTCTCTCTCTCTCTCTTTCTCTCTGCCTATTTCTTTCCCGCCATTGCTCCCTCTCTCTCTGTTTCGAGAAACCCTAATTCTCTCTCTCCCTCTCTCTCTACCTCTTTCTCTTTCTCTCTCCCTATTTCTTTCCCGCCATTACTCCATGGTCTCCCAATTTCGATTGATCTTTGAAATTGAGAATTGTTAGTGAGGCTCTGGAAAAAGCAGAGGAGAGGCTAATAAGGTACCAAGGAAGACACGATCGTATTTTAGAAAAAATCTGCTCATTTTACCTCTGCAACGAAAAATTAGTAAAAGCTTTAGTAGGAGCTCGAATTGCCATGGAGCCCGAATTGCCATGGATCCTGCCAGTCACAAACTCGGAACCCCAACTGGAATATGACACATTACAATGTCAGAACCCAAATCCTTGCGACCGGCACCATCAGACGCCGGCCAATATCAACCTGTTCGGTACTGGCGACTCCACATCAGCTTCCGATTACGTACTCTTTCTCAATGGCGAAGGAGGAGGTGTTCAGGTAGGTCAGTGGATGGGCGAAGGAAAAGCTCCTCCCATTTATGAAGCCAGTGGAGAAAATTTGGCAGCCGCACGATTTCTTGCTGGACTCTTCTTTGCCGATGGATGCATTCATGAGGATTTCCCCTTCCAATTCCTTGCCAGACTCGTCCTTGTGCAAATTTCCCCTTCCAATTCCTTGCCGATGGATGCATTCATGAGACTGGCAGCCGCAATATTTCTTGTGACATGAGATTTTTTAAAATTAAATTTAATTAAATAATTTTGATAAAATCTCTTTTAAGTCAATCTGAGAGCATAATAGTCCAAAATACATTGGTGATGATGAATGTCATCACCAAATTGAATGGGGGAGATTACTTTCAAAAGCGGAGGAGGTGAGAGACATTAAAAGTCAAGTTGGAGGGTGATAGCTTTTTAGGATTCTTGGAGGGGAAGTGGGAGAAATTTACCCAATAAATTTTACATCTTATAACTATCATTACTAAATATGTTAAGAAGTTTAGATAATTTATACAATCATATTGTGTTACAACCATAAAAGTCTCTATTTAACGTTCAGAAATTTCACTTCCCTACCCTTCATTTCTCCTTGCAACCAAACAAAGCCCAAGAGATTTCAGTGACAATTAAAAAGATTATGAGAATTCCAGTAAAATGAAGCTGATCATCCCCAAGCCCAGCCCAACGCAGATTTCTCCAAGCCCAGTTTGCTATTTTGTGTGATGCAACATTGGCAGAGTAAAGTACTGCGTACTTGACCATAAATGCAATACTCTAACATGATCATGCATCACTATCGGCCACCAAGATCTAAAGCTGAGTCATAATTGGCTTGTACCTCTACAACAAGGATCACCCAGATCTATCGATTCGTAGCAGTTTTGGATCTGATCGATATCTGATTTGATTTTGTTTTAATATTATATAGGGTATTGGTTCTTGTCAACTTCCCATAGTATCCGTACACCAGTCCAGTTTTAGCCATGTTCAATACCATGTCGGATACTTGGATTTAGAACCTTAGATTGGAATATATATATATATCATTTTTGAGACCCAAGCCCAGTCCAAGGCACAGTTGCTAACTGGACTATGTGTGGCAATGGGTACTGTCTCCCCTATGGCCCAGCCCATCCAATAATATTCAGCCAATGAAACCAAGCATAAATGTTCTCCCTCGTTGCACCCATACAACCAAACGTAAAGACGGTACCAACCAACGGTTTGAGTAGCAGACTTTGTGGGCCATGTGTGCCAACGATGATCTGTACGATTAAAAAACCATAAATTAAAAAATAAAAAATAAAAGACAAGATAACAAATTTTAGGATAATTTTCAACACTTCCTTCCCATGTTGATCTTCTTTTGGACGACTGAAAAGATGGAGGAATCAAATCGTCTCTTGCCAGGGTATCTATAGGAGATGCGATTGCATCCAATCGATACCAGACATGTGGATGCATAATCCTATACCCCTCTGCTTTTGACCTTATCAAATGACTGAAAAGGTCGGATTCAGCCCATGCCCAAGTATCGGGCATTGGCTGCATGCATTCGAGTCTCCTGCCAACTCCCTGGCAGAGGCGATTTGAATCCAAAGAGGGAACCTGGAATGGATCTGGATCCTTTTTAATTCTCCATTTAATTGAACATCTGGCATCTTTCCAATCTAATGATGAATAACCAAAAAAAAAAAAAAAAAAAAAAACCCTTATTTTCTAAAATGGCATCCTTCCAATCAAAGTTTCAGATTGCAGGTTTCAGATTGCAGGATCTCTGCAACGTGAAACTCAAGCTGAAATGAAAAAGCCAATGAATTTTAAAAGAAATCCATTTCAGAAATATAAGTATTTGATGTTTTCTTCTGAGATCGAGACGATTGAATTGGAAATCAGTCGTTTGAGATCCAAATTAAAAGTACTTAGTCTTGATAAGACAGAGAAGAATGTGAAAACCATTGAAAGGCATCGATGGATCGTTCTTGCGAAGTTCATGAAGGACAAACAGAACTAAAAGCATCCAACCACAGAGATAGAGATCCATGAACCTCCAGCAACAAGCTCAGGTACAAAATTCTAGGGCGTCAACCTGAGTCTAGCAGAGGTCATCACTAGTATATGATTAGTTGATTTAGTGGGAGTCCGGTTACAGGTAGATCAATTTAAGTATGATTAGAGATTGACCAACATGGTTTACTGTGGGACTGGTCTAGGGATGAAGTGGTATTATATATACCAACGGTTAACGTCCTTGCAGCCATAGTTATTTTCTTTTCCTGTTCCTATACGCAGAGAGAAGCAAAGTGTTCCCCGGCAGGCTGTGGAAGACTTTAATCAAAGTATTCAAAGCTACAAGAAACGGTTAGAAATCAATCTAGATCAAGAGGTTTGTGTTTTATTATCACTTTTTTAATGCCCATTGAATTCTAGTAATCTCTGTGACGTATCTGTTAGGGTTCATGGGAAATCCCATGGGAAAACTTAGAGAAAACTATAAAAGTCTTACAATTGATATCAGAGCTTCCCACACAGACTTAGGATCGATGGATAAGTATTCTAGAGACTGTAAGTTTGAATGGATTAGGAAAGGGAGAGATTTTCCCCCCAAAATTGTTCAAACGAACTTGTCCAAGTTTCGAACATTAGAAATTTTTTTCAAACTTGTAAAAAGTAAAATAAATCATATAGGATTGTAGGTCTCGGAGAGATGAAGCCGACGACATAAAGTATGTCGCCGGAGGCGCCCTTTCGCATTGCCTGAAAAGCGCGTGAGATCCATGCGCCAGAGGTTATTCTGATTTAAAAAAAAAAAACATGAAGGGCTGATGTCACTGGTTAAGGTCAACTTGAAAACCCTAGCAGGTTTGACCGAGTCAACCCAAGAGCAGAGCCGCGAGTCACATGTGTGGTCAGCACGTGCGACCCGAGCGCCCAGTCAAAGACCCAAAATTGTTTGATTTGACCCAGATTTTTTACCAGAGGACACGACCCATTGCCCGGTGGACTGACCCAAGGACCCGGTCCGATAATCCGAACAATTGACGGGAACCCGACTGGGTGGACCAATTAGACCGGTAGTTGAACCACTATTCGGTTCGATCTGGACCAAAGTATTTAAAAAAAAAAAAAGAGGTTTAACAGTGGGTTCGATTTTCCCATAACCGAACCCGGCCAGACTAAACAAAACCAGGTTGAACTGGCTAGAACCGGTTTAGGATGCAAGAATGCATGTGCCGACTTTCGTAGGAGATTGTGGCTCTAGGAGGTTCGAATTTTGATATGGTTTTTTGCCCTGTGTTCGTATTTTCATGTTCTACAGTTTGGTACATAGTTTGACGCATTTTGGTGATTTGGGAAATATATTTTTGACTAAAAGGTGCCCCAAATTAGTCCGATTTGTAGTTTTTTCTGCATGTTTGTCAGTTATTTTTGTACCAGATGCATGTAGAAGGTTATGTGTGCATGAGATTTTGTTTGTTGACCCACATGATGCTGCAAAGTAGGGTTTGGGGATATCATTGTGGAATTAGATCGATCCCACCAAAGTGGTACACTTAGTTTCATCATGATGTCTTCAAATTCAAAGTTCATGTATTTGTAAATGCTTGTGTAAGGGCGATGTACACTCAAAAGTGATATTGTTAAGTTTTGTTCAAATTAGGGTTTGTGAGTGTCATGTAAATATTGGGTGGATTCCATCAAAGTGGTACACTCAGTTCCAACATGATGTTTTCAAACTTTAAATTTGTGCATTTACATATATAGTAAAATGATATATTATTTGATATATTGTACTCCAAAATGTGAAAAGTAGCTAAGAAAGGCAGTGTTAGTAAAGGTGGCATTGTCGAAGTTTAAAGGTATATTCATGCACATGATTTGAAAAGATTTTGGATTTAGGAGTTTCATTAGCCCAAAGGTGATGGAATTTCGAGAGTCAATATTCTTTCGCAGTTACTACACAAAAACTGAGAAGACCACTGCATGTTTATGTTGGCCTACATATTGTAATTGTTGGCAAATTGGACTAACTGGGTCCAGTTTGATGAGAGAGAGTGTCTGCGGACCCTACAGGCGATATGACAGTGAAACAGGTGATGCAGTTTTGTTACAGGTATTGTGAAGCATGACAGAGGAGAGAGATTCAGAGGAGAGAGAAAGAGGAGAGAGAGAATGTGGGGCCAATGGGACCCACCAAGGTGGCATGCCACCAAGGCAGCCAGCCTGGCCGAGCACCACGGCAGCCAGCCCAACAGGCCAGCCGCATGGCACCACTAGCTGGCCAGCAGCACTGCAGGCCAGCAAGCAGCACAACAGCCAGCCGCAAGTAGCAGCCAGCCGCACAGCAGGCTCTCAAGCAGCAGCATGGCACTGCCCGCAAGGCCCGCGCGCGCGCTGGCCTTGTCTTGTCTTTCCCGCATGTCGCACGTCCCCCATCTGTTCGACGATTTTCCAGGAGAGAGAAAAACTCTCTGGAAAATCGTCTCTGTAAAAGTTTAATAAAATGAAAAAAGTTACAGAGGTCCTTTTTTGAGTTTTCAGGGGCATTTTCGGAAGAGAAGAAAGAAAAAGATCCGAGATCGGCCGCCCAAATGAAGCCACGCCTTCAAGATTCCAAATCGGTGGTTCTGGTGAAGGCGGGCTAAGGTGCTTCTCAGTCGACGTTGCCAGATTCTCCCGCGACTGTTTTTATTGGTCAGATGCAGCTTAATAAGTTACGCCGCACTACATTGAAACGGAACCTTGATTCCGTGTGACGCGCAGATGGTACAGCGCGCGATTGATCCAGATCGTATGGTTTGGATTATCTCCGAGTTTCGTTGACGCAATATATTCAGATCCAGCGGTGCAAAATTGATCCCGCCTTTTTGAGTGAGATCCGATGGCCAAATTCAGAGATTCTCTCTTCGGCCTATCAGAGCGCGACACCCAAGCGGCGGGGCGCGGCTACGGTGCGTCGCAGGCGCACCAAATGGAATTAAAAGATTTCATTTAGAATTTTTTAAATGGCCGAACTTGTTTTTGCCATAACTTGATCATCCGGAGGCCAAATCCGACGATTCAAATTGCACCGAGCTAGGTTTTTCATGCTCTTTCTATTGAGAATGGTTGGAGAACCTAGTGGCCGTGAAAAACAGATCTGAAAAGGTTTTTTGACGAAAAAAGAGAAGAACTTTATGGATTTTGATTTTTCTTGCTCTGGAAATTGAAGACAGTCATTCTCCATCTCTGTTCATGCTGATGCCGATACATTGATGTATTTTTGAAGGCTGATAGAGCTTGGTTGCATATGGCAAGGGATTGATTGATTACCAGAAGAAGAGGAACATCGTCAATTATCAGAAAAAATTGGTTGTGAGATTTTCTCATCTCCCTTACTGTTTATTGAATCAATGCATTGTATGTTAAAGTAGGTTGATAATGTTGAATGCCTACTTTGTATGGGAATCTAATGTATGCTAGCATTAGGTAAAGAAAAAAAAAGATAAAATATTGAATGCCTTGCTAGATTAGGATTTAATTGTAGGGCATCATTATAAGCCCCAAAAATTGTATTAGTTGTGGTGTGTTCAGTGGGTGCTGGACACTGGCTTTATGCCTGAATTCTGGCGTTGTTACGCCCTCTCAGTTTTATGCTGAGAAAATTTAGGGTGAGCATCCTTGTCCTGTAAAGGGCTAAAAGTTGAGTATTGAGTAAATACGAAGCCCATTGGGCATTACTTCGTGGATTAGCCATCACTCACTGTGGTGGTGAACCACGTAATCTTTCTGTGTTGTGGTTTGTTTTAATTATGTACTTTGTGAAGTGCGTGGAATGAATTGCAGGATGGGTGTGCAAATCTGGTAGACCTGGCCACTGAGTGGTTGCGAGGTAGATTTGCATACGATTGTGTATGGGGCAGTCTTGTTCATCATAAGCATTGGGCAGCAAAGAAATATCAGGGAAAAAGTATTCACACTGATTCACCCCCCCTCTCAGTGTCATTCAAGGTCCATTAATTGGTATCAAAGCACCAGGCTCAGTGAAAGCTAAATCAGCATCTGAGAGATTAGAGGGTAGCAATGGCACCAGGGGAAGGTTCACATAATCCCCCATTGTTCGATGGTACAGACTTTGTTTTTTGGAAAAGACGAATGGAGATATATGTGGGATCACTTGGATTTGATGTTTGGGCTGCAGTTGAATTTGGCTACACTCCATATGATACAGTTGCTCCTAGTGCAATAGACAAAAAATTTTTTGAAAATAACAGAAATGCACTCAATGCCATTCAAGGTGGTCTGACCAACAGTGAATTGTCCAAGGTCATGGATTGCAAGACTGCAAAGGAGGTCTGGGATAGACTAATAAACATCTATGAAGGAGATAAGAAAATCAAGACTGTCAAGCTGCAGACATTCAGAGGTCAGTTTGAGAATCTGAAGATGAATGAAGATGAGACCATTGATCAATACATGAACATGGTTAATGAAGTGGTCAATTCTATTAGAGGACTTGGTGAAGATTTGAAAGGTCATATTGTTTGTCAGAAGATTTTGAGGTCTCTCACTCCAAAATTTGAGTCAAAGGTATCTGCTCTTGAAGAAACCAATGACTTGGAACAAAGTTACTATTGATGAAATTCATGGAGCTTTAATAGCTTTTGAGATGAGGATTGATCCAGGGAACCACTAGTGACAAGCGTGTAGCTTTCAAGGCTATGAAGAAGTGAAGATTTCCCGAAAAACAAAATGAGGAAGAAAGTGAAGATGAAGCCACGCTCATTTCACTAGAAAATTAAAGAAGGGTACAGGGTAAATACAAGAACAAGCTTCCTTTCAAATGTTTCAATCGGGGCAAGGTTGGACATTTTGCTGCAAAATGCCCCATGAAGAGTAAGTTTGACAGTGATGATGAAGAAGACAGAAAAAGAAAGTTTAAAGAAAATAAAAATTATAACTTCAAGAAAAACAAGTCCAGCAAAAGGAGTTTTATCTCTAAGAGAAGCACTGAAACTTTAGATGATGACTCTGATGAAATCTCTGAAGATGAGCCTAGGGAGGCTTTGTTTATGGTTTACATTGAAGCTCAAGAGAAGATCACAGATAAAGAAAAAATTATGAATTCTATCTCAAGTGGTGATGAAGAGAGAGACAAGGAAGATAATTTTTCAAGCAGTGATGAAGACGGTGAGATAAATTTTGAGGAAGAACTTGTTGCAGCCATGAAGGAGCTTAAGAAGGAAAGAAAGCATAACAAGCTTGCCTCTCAAGAAGCCAAAAAGCAAAAGCAAGTAATTCAAGATCTGAAAGCTCAATATGAAGAGTCCAAGAAAATTATAGAAAATCTCAATACTCAGCTTAAACAGGCATCTGTAGATTACTCCATGGTGTTGAATGAGAATGCAAGTTTGAAAGTTCAACTTGAAGAACAACTTCCTATGGTTGAACGATTTGAAGAATTTGAAAATGATTTTACTCTTCTAAAGACAAAAGTAGCAGAGTATGAAAAAGAAGAGGTTGAGAGACAACACAAATTATCTCAACATGAAGATTTAAATAAGTCTACTTCAGTGTATCCTAGTAGTAACAAACTTGACAGGATTATCAATGCTCAAAGACCTTCCCACATCAAGTTTGGCCTTGGTTTTGATAAAGGACAGACATCAAAAATTGCAAATTCAAAAGGAAAAGATCCCATATATTTTGTGAAGGAAAATGAAAAGGGTAAGGACCCTATAGTTCATTGTCAAGGTGGAAACAAAATTTCTCTTCATAAGACTAACTATGCAAGGCCAAGACAAAATACATGGCAAGGAAAGAGAATGGAGTATGACAATTTCTACAGAGAAAACTATCCCAGTGCACCACAGAGACAGATGAGATACATGAAAACTGCAAGGTCAAGACCTTATTTTCAGGGTTACTGCTACAGATGCAACAATTTTGGACATAAAATTGCTACCTGCAAATTAACATGAGAGATGTAAAATTTGAAAGTAGAAATCAATTTTCTCCCCTTAAAGAGAACTTTGTAGAGTGTTACAATTGTAATAACTTTGGGCATGTAGCAAGGAACTGTAGAACCATTTTTCCCTCTATGTCACATTTACAGAGACAGCATAGCAGGACAAGAAGAGAGGCTCCAAGATAGAAACATGTTGAGAAAGCATCATCATAGAAGAGAGTTTGGGTTCAGAGGGACAGAATTGAAAGAGACAGCTCTTTGGTTGTGCAGACAGCTTTTAAAGCACAAGACAGCTCTACACCATGGATTCTTGACAGTGGGTGTTCTAGTCACATGACTGGAGACAGTAAAAGACTTCAGAAGCTTCAGAGTTATGAAGGAGGTTCAGTTAAATTTGGCAACAATGATGGTGCCAAGATAGTTGGAAAGGAAAGCATCAGCCTCATTAATGGAAATATAAAATCTCATGATGTTCTCTATGTTTCAGGTTTGAAACATAACTTATTGAGTGTTAGCCAGATTTGTGATAGGGGTTACAAAGCGATTTTTAATGATCAAGGATGTGAGATCCGAAAGTCTGACAGTGGAAAGTTGATGACATCAGGAAAAAGAACTTCTAGAAATCTCTATATTCTGTTTGAAGAGTTTGAAGAGAATTGTATGATGAATCAAGAAGAGAAAACATGGCTATGGCATAGAAGATTGGGACATATTGGCTTTGAAAATCTGTCCAAAATATCTAACAAAAATACTGTGAGAGACATTCCTTCATTGAAAAAGCCTTCCAATGATATTTGTGCATCTTGTCAGAAGGGGAAGCAGACAAGAACATCATTCAAGCCTAAGGAATACCACACTACTCAACCATTGGAGATAATTCATACAGATTTATGTGGGCCAATGAGAACACAAAGCATTGCATGAGAAAGGTACTTCATTTTTTTTATAGATGACTACTCTAGAATGACTTGGGTAATGTTTCTGAAACATAAGTCAGAAGCTTTGGCTAGATTCAAGATCTTCAAGACTCAAGTTGAAAATGAGACAGGGAAGAAAATCAAGTGTCTGAGATCTGACAGGGGAGGAGAGTACACCTGGATTGACTTTGCAGAATATTGTTCTGAGAATGGCATTAAGAGACAAACTTCAGCTCCTAGAACACCACAGCAAAATAGTATTGCAAAAAGAAAGAATAGAACTGTTCAAGAGATGGCCAGAACTATGTTAACTGAAAATGACATGGGGAATAAATTCTGGAGAGAAGCAGTGCATACAACAATATATGTTCAGAATAGGTGTATGTTGAGGCCACATGAAGACAAGACACCCTATGAACTATGGTTTGGTAAGAAGGCCACAGCAAAACACTTCAAGGTGTTTGGTATTAAGTGTTATATCAAGAACACCAGTCATGGTCTAGGAAAGTTTGATGATAGGGCTGATGAAGGAATATTTCTTGGCTACTCTACCTCTAGCAAAGCTTACAAATGCTACAATAAAAAAACTTGGTAAAATTATTGAAAGTGCAGATGTGAGAGTTGATGAGCACAAGAATTCTCCTACAGGATCAAATAATGAAGTTATAATTTTTGAAGACCTGGACACTGATCAGAATGACAATAAAACAGAAAAGGAGTAGGATGTTACAAATGTGCCAAGACAGAGAGCTGTGGTTAAGACAGAAGAAAGAGAAGAGCAGTCTGATTCAGAGGCAGATAGGCAGAATAAAAGTGGCTCAAGAAGGGTAAAAAATAATCATCCTGAGCAATTAATTCTTGGTGATCCATCGGCCGGTATGCAAACAAGAAATGTGAGACAACCAAAACAAATGTTTTCTTTACTATCTCATATTGAACCAAAATCAGTTGCAGAGGCATGTGAAGATGCTAGTTGGCTCAAGGCAATGACTGAAGAGTTGGATCAAATAGAGAAAAATAAAACTTGGGAATTGATGCCAAGGCCTACAGACAAGAATGTTATTGACACTAAATGGGTCTACAGGAACAAGCTCAATGAAGATGGCAAAATTGTAAGGAACAAGGCCAGATTAGTTTGTAAAGGATATGCTCAGGTTGAGGGTATTGACTTTGAAGAAACATTTGCTCCTGTGGCTAGGTTGGAAGCTATCAGGATGTTTCTTGCTTTTGCAGTGCACAAGAACTTCAAAGTTTATCAGATGGATGTCAAGTCAGCCTTTCTGAATGGTGACTTGGAAGAAGAGGTGTATATAGAGCAACCAGAAGGATTTCAACTGAGTGAGGACCCTACACTTGTTTGTAAACTGAAGAAAGCATTGTATGGGTTGAAGCAAGCACCAAGAGCATGGTATTCAAGACTGGATACTTATCTCTATAAATTGGGTTTCAAGAAGGGACTGGTTGATAGCAACCTATATGTCAAATCTGTTGATGGTAGTCAGACAGTTGTGGTTGTGTATGTAGATGACATCATCTTTGTAGGCCAAAAGGATGAATTATGTCAAGACTTTGCTCAGAGAATGCAAGATGAGTTTGAGATGTCCATGATTGGAGAGCTATCTTATTTTTTAGGTCTGCAGATAAGTCAGTTGAAAGATGGGTTCTTTTTATCTCAGACTAAATATGTGAAGGAAATATTGAAGAAATTCACAATGAAAGACTGTACACCCATTAGCACTCCAATGATGACAAGTTGTAAGCTAAGTAAAGAGGATGGCTCTCCATCAGTTGATACTACTATGTACAGGTCAATGATTGGAAGTCTGCTCTACTTGACTGCTACTAGACCAGATATTCTTTAGTCTGTGTGTATGGTAGCTAGATATCAAGCTGGCCCAAAGGAGACACATGTGGTAGCTGTGAAGAGGATCTTCAGATACTTGAAGGGGACATTGGAGTATGGTCTCTGGTATGCAAAAAGCAAGGATTTGATTTTGTCATCCTACTCAGATGCAGATTGGGCAGGTTGTGTTGATGATAGGAAGAGCACTAGTGGAGGTGCCTTCTATCTTGGTAGAAATTTGGTGGCTTGGCATAGTAAAAAGCAAGAGTCAGTCTCATTGTCTACAACAGAAGTAGAATACATCGCAGCCACCTCTTGTTGCACACAGGTTTTGTGGATGAAGCAAATGTTGAAGGATTTAGGCATTGTGTCAGACAAGCCTATTTCAATGCTCTGTGACAACACTAGTGCTATAAATATATCTAAAAATCCAGTTATGCACTCCAGGACGAAGCACATAGCCATTCGATATCACTTCTTGAGAGAGAAGGTTTTGGAATGAGAAATTCAGTTAGAATTCATTCCTACAGTAGAGCAGGTTGTAGATATCTTCACAAAGCCCCTTCCCAGAGAACAGTTTGGTTACTTGAGACAAAAGTTGGGAGTGGTTATCCTCCTCAAGCATTGAGGAGCTTGGAGTGATGGGGAGCAGTGTATCATTCTCATATATTTTTCTCTCCTTATGTAGGACTCAGGGGGAGTCTATTGGTATTTATCAGTGTTACTGTGCTGTTGCATTTGTGTTTTTACAGAACCCATAGGATTGGAAAGATGCGGTGGGCACTCCTATGTGGCAAATCCCTTTGTTCTTGTTGTCAAAGGGGGAAAAATGTCTGTGGATTGAGTAGTTGCCAACAATTCCAAAGGAGGAGATTATTGGCCTACATATTGTAATTATTGGCAAATTGGACTAACTGGGTCTAGTTTGATGAGAGAGAGTGTCTAGGGACCTTACAGGTGATATGGCAGTGAAACAGGTGATGCAGTTTTGTTACAGGTATTGTGAAGCATGATAGAGGAGAGAGATTCAGAGGAGAGAGAAAGAGGAGAGAGATTGTGGGGCAGTGAGACCCACCAAGGTGGCATGCCACCAAGGCAGCCAGCCTGGCAGAGCACCACGGCAGCCAGCCCAACAGGCTAGCCGCATGGCACCACTAGCTGGCTAGCAGCACTGCAGGCCAGCAAGCAGCACAGTAGCCAGCCGCAAGCAGCAGCCAGCCGCACAGCAGACCCGCAAGCAGCAGCATGGCACTGCCCGCAAGGCCCGTGCGCGCGCGCTGGCCTTGTCTTGTCTTTCCCGCATGTCGCACGTCCCCCATCTGTTTGACGATTTTCTAGGAGAGAGAAAAACTCTCTGGAAAATCGTCTCTATAGAAGTTTAATAAAATGAAAAAAGTTACAGAGGTCCTTTTTTGAGTTTTCAGGGGCATTTTCGAAAGAGAAGAAAGAAAAAGATTCGAGATCGGCCGCCCAAATGAAGCCACGCCTTCAAGATTCCAAATCGGTGGTTCTGGTGAAGGCGAGCTAAGGTGCTTCTCAGTCAACGTCGCCAGATTCTCCCGCGACTGTTTTTATTGGTCAGATGCTGCTTAATAAGTTGCGCCGCACTACATTGAAACGGAACCTTGATTCCGTGTGACGCGCAGATGGTACAGCGCACGATTGATCCAGATCGTATGGTTTTGATTATCTCCGAGTTTCGTTGACGCAATATATTCAGATCCAGCGGCGCAAAATTGATCCCGCCTTTTTGAGTGAGATCCGACGGCCAATTTCAGAGATTCTCTCTTCGGCCTATCAGAGCGCGACACCCAAGCGGCGGGGCACGGCTATGGTGCGTTGCAGGCCCACCAAATGGAATTAAAAGATTCCATTTAGAATTTTTTAAATGGCCAAACTTGTTTTTGCCATAACTTGATCATCCGGAGGCCAAATCCAACGATCCAAATTGCACCGAGCTAGGTTTTTCATGCTCTTTCTATTGAGAATGGTTGGAGAACCTAGTGGCCATGAAAAACAGATCTGAAAAGGTTTTTTGAAGAAAAAAGAGAAGAACTTTATGGATTTTGATTTTTCTTGCTCTGGAAATTGAAGACAGTCATTCTCCATCTCTATTCATGCTGATGCCGATACATTGATGTATTTTTGAAGGGTGGTAGAGCTTGGTTGCATATGGTAAGGGATTGATTGATTACCAGAAGAAGAGGAACATCGTCAATTATTAGAAAAAATTGGTTGTGAGATTTTCTCATCTCCCTTACTGTTTATTGAATCAATGCATTGTATGTTAAAGTAGGTTGATAATGTTGAATGCCTACTTTGTATGGGAATCTAATGTATGCTAGCATTAGGTAAAGAAAAAAAAAAGAAAATATTGAATGCCTTGCTAGATTGGGATTTAATTGTAGGGCATCATTATAAGCCCCAAAAATTGTATTAGTTGTGGTGTGTTCAGTGGGTGCTGGACACTGGCTTTATGCCTGAATTCTACGTTGTTACGCCCTCTCAGTTTTATGCTGGAAAAATTTAGGGTGAGCATCCTTGTCCTGTAAAGGGCTAAAAGTTGAGTATTGAGTAAATACGAAACCCATTGGGCATTACTCCGTCGATTAGCCATCACTCACTGTGGTGGTGAACCACGTAATCTTTCTGTGTTGTGGCTTGTTTTAATTATGTACTTTATGAAGTGCGTGGAATGAATTGCAGGATGGGTGTGTAAATCTGGTAGACCTGGCCACTGAGTGGTTGCGAGGTAGATTTGCATACGATTGTGTATGGGGCAGTCTTGTTCATCATAAGCATTGGGCAGCAAAGAAATATCAGGGAAAAAGTATTCACACTGATTCACCCCCCCCCTCTCAGTGTCATTCAAGGTCCATCAGTTTATCCCAAAGGAGAATCTGTAGTTGGTTAACTCTTGGAAAAAAGATATTAACTTCATAGATGTTTTAATATGATTAGTTCAAGTAAAAGGTGTGTGTATGAGTTTTCTGTTGTTTGATATTGTGTTTAGACTCATACATTGATGTATTTGTCTAAGGATGACTATCCCAAAGAGTGTTTTGATATATTAGATATCCCATTCCTCGCCAGAAAAATATATTTAGGTCTAGGTGGCTTACATTATCAAAAAGGGAGAGATAGAGCCAGTGATAAGTTTATTATTAGTTAATTTCAAGGTGCATTGCTCAAAGATGGATAGATTGACCAAAGAAAAGTGATTTGATCAAATACTATTAAGTCAGATAGGCATAGCTAGAAAATGATAAAGATTCTATAAGTCCCTAGGTATTTGGAGTAGAAGGGTTTTGAAGATTGTTGGCTTGAATACGAGTGGAATTGTTAAGTTTCTTTTTACATATAGATGGTTTTTCAGCTCTTTTGGTTTTAGTTATTTACCTTATTTTATGTTTGATATTGTTTGACTTAATATATTATTTTCCATATTAAAAATGTGATTGATGTGAATGATGTTACTTGAAATATTAGAATGTAAAGGTTTTCCTTTTCAACTAAATAGAGAGAAGTTATAATAGTATAGTGCTTATGATGTTGTTAGGTAATTGAATGCCTGCAATGTTGACCATGTTTGTTTTGAAATATAGTGAATAAATTTTCAAGGTTAGACTGTACAATCTTAGGTTCAACTAGTTGTACCAATCATAGTTGATCTCTAGGGTAATGTAGAGACAAGTTAAGGTAGTTTTCTTGAAGTGGTTGGAAAAGGTTTTATTAGTGGGAGTCTTTAGATTCTCTTAGTCAGTGGGAGTATTTCGATCTACTTCGTTAGTGGGAGATCTGATAATTGATGGTTTATCTGTGATTGTTTGTGTTGCCTATGGTTTAATGGGTAGAATTATTGGTGAGCATTTATTTCATTGCTTGTGTGCATTTTAGTTATTTACATGACATGTCAAAGTTGCAAGGCGGTATTTAGCCAAAGAAGGCGGTAAGCCAAAGTGAGATATTAGTTCAAGCTAGAGGCGGTTTGCCTATAAGTTGGATAATGTCAAAGTGCATTGACCTATAAGGATTTTAAGGTAACGAGATTGTGATAATTCGATCATTGGACTCATGTATTTATCTCGAAGTGATTTATGTCATTAAGTGGACCTTTGTACATGGCTGACGGAAGGGGGTACACCATTTGTGTTGGAGAACTTTCTGCTGTTGTTCGAAATTGGTAAGCTTGATGACTGAATCAAAGTAAAGGTCGGATTTTGTGTAATTAGATTTCATCGTCACACTAGTGATCAATGGTGACTTTATAATTAATGTAGCCTAAGTGGGAAAATGTAAGAACATTAATGTGGGCTAAATTAATTATACAATTAGTTGGTTCAGTGGGTGTCTCGTTACAGGTAGACCAGTTTAAGTATGATTAGAGATGGACCAACTTGGTCCACTACGGGACTGGTCCATGGATGGGGTGGTATTATATATACCAACAGTTAGGGTCCCCGCAGCCACGATTAATTTCCTCTCCTGCTCCCATACGTAGAGAGAAGCAAAGGGATCCCCGGCAGACTATAGAAGACTCTAATCTAAGTATTCAAAGCTATAGGAAACGGTTAAAAATCAATCTACAGCAAGAGGTATGTGTCTTATCATATCTTTTTAATGCCCATTGTATTCTAGTAATCTGTGTAGTGTATCTGCTAGGGTTTATGGAAATTCCCATGGGAAAACTTAGAGATAACTGTAAAAGTCTTACAAGCTGGAAATAATTCCTATCCAATCAATTCAGAACCGTCAAAAATCATGCTTTTGGAAGCTTGAAGATATTAAAGAAGAGGTGACAAAGAGGAGAAGACTAAGCGTGAGTTCAAGCCTAATATCTAGCTCGTCTATTTCAAGATCACAGCTTCCAAACAGGCACTTATTACGCATAACAAATCACTAAGAGAAACCGAGAATACATATCGAACTAGCGAGTTCAACTCGTATCCAAATCCTCTCCTCCCCTGCTCCCCAGCTCACTCAAGTCTAAGATAATGATATTCACAAAATATCCACAGCAGCTGTTGCATGCATTACGTAGAATACAACACTTGTAAACATCTCAATGTATTAGCCTTAAGTGTCGGCTGAGTGATGCGTGTCGAACGCAACCAAAAATAAATTACTCTACCTACAATGAATATTAATGATAAGTAAAGGTCGATCCCCAAAGACTAGTTAATCAAATTGTCTACTTACCAAGAAAAAGGGGGGTTTTCTTCTGCAATTTAATTGACAACAAAATTAAGTAACAAAAATTCAATTGAAGATGACGTCGATTCAAGAAAATTTACTCACGGTTGCAAATTTATCACTGACCTCATATATATATTTATATTGTTCTCTATTCAAATATTTAACCAAGGATTATCAAAAAACCAGACAATCCTTACCTTCCCTAATTTCATTAATTTGAACCCAGCACACAATTTAATTCTTATCAATAAATCAATTGGTATTAAGCAATCCTCATGAATTTACTGATAGCATTACACTCTCGGAGGGAGTTAAAGTTGAACAACAATCTAACAAGCATCAAATTATTTAATTCATTCTATGTTTCCTTTAAGTAAGTAACAAAAACTTGGATCATAATTGTTTTGCTCAATTGCTATTTTTCCTAAACACCATAAAAATTACGGATTATGGATTCAGGTTAGCAATAAACCACATAACTCAATCAATTAATAAACCTCTTAATAAACTGAATCATGCAACCATTAACTTGAAAAACTAAGAAACACATATATTTGAATAGAAAAATAATTAAAATTAAGAATAGAGTCTCACAATTTTACTAACCGGATTGAATTCCACTTGAATCGACTAAAGAACTTAGCTAGACATGATAGAAAAGAAAGACAAAAGAAATAAAACTATCTTCTCAATAATTCTTCGATGCTCTATTACGTAGCCTTTACATTACTTAAATAGCCAGAGTAGTGAAGATTAAAACAGGTATGTTTAGAATTGACAACCTTTGAAATAAAGATTAAACAAAATCATCTTGCCTAGATTATATAGAAAATCATTCCATCATTAACAAATGCCACCTCTAGACTTGTCAATCTTTGTAATATTCTATAGAGGTATATATTTTCCTCAAGATTTCTGACAATCAATCAAATCCTTTCAATAGTAAACCTTCTATGGGTAGTAATCTTCCTTCTCTGGTCTGAATTCAAAATAGCTTTCCAGATCAGATTTTTGGATCACGTTTGATTTCTAGAATTCTTTCCACATTAAAAACCTCTAGTCACATGACAGGGGACAAGAAAATGTTTCAGGGGCTTCAACAGTATGAGGGAGGTACAGTGAAGTTTGAAAACAATAAAGGGGCCAAGGTAACTCGAAAGGATTTTATCAGCATTAACAATGGAAAAGTAAAACTCCTTGATGTGTTTTATGTGTCAGGACTCAAGCACAACGTTCTCAGCATCAGTCAGACTTGTGACAGAGGGCATGAAGTGACCTTCAATAATCAGGGATGTGAGATCAGAAGACTTGGCAGTGGCAAGACTGTGGCTTCAGAACAGAGAACCTCTAGAAACTTATACACTCTAACAGAGAATGTTGAAGATTCCTGCATGACCATGCTCACCAAGCAGTGAGGTGCTTGGAGTGAAGGGGACCAGTGTGTGTTTGTTTTATCCTTTTTGCTCCTGATGATGGACTTAGGGGGAGTCCTTTGGTATTTATATGTTCAATGGTATATGCTAGTTATTCTTCCTCTCCTTATGTTGGACTCAGGGGGAGTCCTGTGATGTTTTTATATGTTGATATAATGATCTATTATTTTTTTTGGGTCCATAGGATTGAAAAGATGCAGTGGGCACTCCTATGTGGCATGTCCCTTTGTATTTGTTGTCAAAGGGGGAGAAAGATCTCATGTGCAGAGTGAGTTGCCAATAATTCCAAAGGGGGAGATTGTTGGACTTTGTGTTGTCATTGTTGGCAACTTGACTGATGTGATAATGTTTGTGAGTAATCAGTCACATGAATAAGGAGAGGGAGTGTCAGTGTAGGAGAGAGAGTGTTAGTGCAATGGCATAGATCTACAGTGTTTTACATGTGTCTCAGATGGCTTGTAGCGAGTTAAATAGCATTCTACATCAAGTTTGATGAGAGAGACTGACTGTGGGCTCCACTGGTAGTGGCAATGTTTTTGAAGGTCTGGCAGTGATTCTGAAGGTCTGGCAGTGTTTCTAAAGCTTTTCTGATCATGTTCATGTTTCTCGTGTTTCTAATATTGTGACATTGAAGAGAGAAATTCAAGAGAGAGAAAGAAGAGAGAGAATCAGGAGAGAGAGAAAGAGGAGAGAGAAAAAAATATGGGTGGGACCCACTATGCCTAGGTGGCATGCCACCATGGCGGCCAGCCTGGCCGAGGGCTGCGGCACCACCACAGTGGCAGCCAGCCACATGGGCAGACCAAGGCCACAGCAGCACCATGGCATGCCACAGCCGCAAGCTAGGTAGCAACCATGGCACACCATGGCATGCTCACAAGCAATAGCAGCCCATAGGCCATGCCGCATGCCAGTAGCCGAAGCCACCAGCAGTAGCTAGCCTGCAGGCCCACTTCCGCATGTCCCCTAGCCGCTCCCCCTGCAAGCGCCTACCAAGTGTTCAATGAAAATCCTTGAGAGAGAGACTAATTCGGTCTAAAGAGAGGACCTCTCGGGTAGAAAATCCATCTACAGGGTGCTGTTTGATACATTAATGGTTACAAAGGTCTTTTTAGAGGTTTCCAGGGTTTTGGGTATCTAACAAAAGTGTAGATGTGAGATCGGCGGCCGAGATGAAGCGTCAAAGCTCAGATTCTAATCTGATGGACCAGATTGAGGCGAGCTCGAGTGTAATGCAGCATTCGTGTAAGATTCCATTGCGTGCAATTGGATTGGCTGGGAGCAGCATAAAATAGTGGATCCCGTCACTTGCAAGTGTAGCAGTGATCACATGTGGCGCGCTCGCGGTACAGCGGCGCGAGGATCCTGATCTAAAGGCCTAGAATGAAGTCGATTTTCGAAGGCGTGATTTATTCAAATCCGACGAACTCTAGTCAATCCCGCCTTTTAAAGGCTTATCCGATGGCTAGCAGAGATGATTCCATGTCCATCAATTGGATCTCGACAACGCATAGGCAGGCGGCGCTAAAGTGTAGCACGGGTGCACGATTAATGTCCAAAAGATTCCATTTTGAATGTTCTGGTTGGTGAAACTTCAAACCGTCATAACTTTGTCATCTGAGCTCCGAATCGGTCCGTTCAAGTTGCAGTTTCCATATTTTCGGATGCTCTATACATTGGGAGCCGTTGGGAGCCGTAATAACATAAAGAAAAATTGAAAAGAGCATTTTAAAGGTAGAAAAAAGGATTTCTAGGATTTTGTGCCTTGTGGGAATCAATCTAACTACCTCTTCTCTGTGCATCAATGGAGTGCTAAATCCTGATCAATAGAGCTTTTATTTTTATATTCATGGTGATTATGGGTTGTGTGGAAGAGATTGGAAGCCTGTGAGCGAGGTGTGCTCTATGAATCGATCTCTATCATCATTGAAGGCTGTTAGAGAGTACCTGAGGGCAGTGTGAAGCTTCAGAGATATTGTTGGCCACTCGAAAGCATTGTTTGTGAGATTTTTCAATTCCATATCTATTTATGCTTTCAATTTATTGTATGCCAGCATAGGTGCAAATTGTTGAATACCTAGCTAGTAGGGGAAATTTCTAACGTAAATTTATAAGCCTAAAAAAATTTGTTATTTGCTTTCTGTGGGTGCGGATTAAGCATGGTGTGTTCAGTGGGTGCTGGACACTGGTTGTTAAACCTGAATCTTGGCATTGGTGAGTCCTCTCAGTTTTATGCTGGAAAAACCTAGGGTTAATATCCTTGTCTTGTTAAAGACTAAAAGTTGAGTGTTGAGTAAATACGGAGCCCGTTGGGCATTACTCTGTAGACTAGCCATCACACACTCTGTTGGTGAACCACGTATATTTTGTATTTTAGACTGTCTTTATTTTCTTATATATTTTGGAGTGCATGGAATGGCTTGTAGGGTGGGTGTGCAAATCTGGTAGACCTGTCCACTGAGTGGTAGCGAGATAGATTTGCATACGCTTGTGTGTGTATAAAAGAATATATATCTCCATCAGCTCTAGACAACAGTGAAATAATTAGGGAGAATTTTTAAACACTGATTCACACCCCCCCCCCCCTCTCAGTTTCATATCAAGTTGATCAGTCCCACCAAGACCATTATGTTCAATGGCCAAAGATTACATGTCAGCTCTGTAATCGACCTGGTCACTCAGCCATACAGTGTTATCAAAGGTTCAACCCTCACTTTACTACGGCTCCGACACCCACAACTATGTATGCATCCCCACCAATTACTAGCATCAACAATGCATGGTACCATAATTCAGGGGCTACTCACCACTGGACATCTGAAATGGTTAGTCTCTCTACCCCTTCCTTATACAGTGGAAATGATTACATTTAAATTGCCAATCACTCAGGTTTGAAAATCACACATACTGGTTCCTCTATTTTCACTACTCCTACTGCTTCCTTCTAGTTAAATCAAGTTTATTTAGTTCCTTGCATTCAAAAAAATTTATTATCTATTTCTCAATTCACTAAAGATAACAATTGTTATTTTGAGTTTTATCCTTCTTTTTTTGTGTCAAGGATCGATTCTTGGGGAACGTCCTTTTCACTGGCCCGAATAAGAATGGGCTTTACAGCATTCGTGGTGCATCTACATCAGCTAAACCTTCCCCCTCAAGGTTTCAGAATTTTGTGTCCTCTTTGTCAGCCCCTTCATCAACTCACCTTGGAAAACATGTATCCAAAATGGTTTGGCATGAATGATTTGGGCATCCAGCTCGGTATTGTCTTCCATTTTAAATAAGCATAATTTTCCAGTTTTAAATTCTTCTTCTTTTAATTTATGTGATTCCTGTCAGTTAGGGAAATCACATCGTTTACCTTTTTCTTCAAGAAATTTTTGATGTCATACACCATTAGATTTAATTTACCCTAACTTGTGGGGACCTTCTTCAGTTTAAGCTTTATTTAGTTTTAGATATTATTTGTCACTTGTGAATGATTTTAGCCGTTATACTTAGATCTTTCCTCTAAAGACCAAATCAGATCACCTTAATGTCTTCAAAATATTTAAATCCAAAGTGGAAAATTATTTTGATAAAAGAATTAAATGTTTTCAATCAGATGGGAGTGGTGAGTTCCTGAGCTTTAAAGGTTACCTAGAATCATATGGAATTTTGCATTGATTTTCCTGTCCACATACACAGGAACAGAATGGTTGTGTGGAATGGAAACACCGTCATATTCTTGACTCAGGAATTACTATGATGGCTCATGCCTCAGTCCCACACAAATATTGGGACCATGCTTTTGCTACAGCCATTTATTTGTTGAATCGTATGCCCTTTGGTGCTTCATCCAGTGTATCTCCTTATGAGAAGTTATTTAAAAGGCCACCAGACTACAAATTTATGAAGATTTTGTGGGGCTGCCTGTTATCCCTAGCTTAGGCCTTATCAAGCTCATAAATTGGATACCAGATCCAAGCAATTTATGTTCTTAGGTTACTGCACCGAACATCATGGTTACAAGTGTTTTTATGTTCCCACTGGATGAATATACATTTCCCGTCATGTTGTGTTCAATGAGGGATTTTTTCCATTCAAATCAGGAGGTCCTTTGGAAGCATAAGTACCCATCTCCTCATCCCCAGTCCTTCTCCCATCATTATTGTTGCCACCACCTCACTATGAGGTATCGGCTAGACCCTCCCCTCCCCCTACCGGTTCCATGGTTCCACTCTCTGAACCCCTCACCGATACCTCTCCCTTACCCTCTGAAATCCCAAGTTTCTCACCCGACCCTAACCCCCTACCATTACCTCAACTTAAAAATGCTCACCCTATGCAAACTAGAGCCAAGAATAATATTAAAAAACCTAAGACTTTCCACACAACCTTGCATCCACCTTGTACATGTTTTTCTACCCCGATTGAGCCCACCTCTTTTACAGTGGCTTCCAAAGACCCACTCTGGCATGATGCAATGACCTCAGAGTTCAATGCTTTGGTTCGGAACGGGACATGGGAATTGGTTTCTTATGACAAATCTATGAACCAAGTAACTTGTAAATGGATCTACCGGATCAAGACTAAATCTGATGGTTCTATTGAGAGATACAAGGCCCATCTGGTGGCCCATGGTTTCACTTAGCAGCTTGGCTTTGATTATGAAGAGACATTTAGCCCTATGGTAAAAGAACACAATCATCCAACTTGTCTTCTCCTTGGCAATCACATTTTAGTGGCCAATCCGACAACTTGATGTTCAGAAGGCTTTTCTCCATGTCCTTCTATTAGAAAAGGTATACATGTAGCAGCCTCAAGGGTACATTGATTCTCATCATCCTACTCATGTCTGTGATGAACTTGATATGACACTGAGAGGGGGGGTGAATCAGTGTCTGAAAATTTTCCCTAATTATTCACTACTGTCCAGAGCTGATGGAGACTTAACTTTTCACATACACATAAGCGCATTCAATCTACCTCGCTACCACTCAGTGGCCAGGTCTACTAGATTAGCACACCCATCCTACAAGCCATTTCACGCACTCCAAAATATATAAGAAAATAAAGACAGTCCACAACACAGGATATATGTGGTTCACCAACACAGTGTGTGATGGCTAGTCCACGGAGTAATGCCCAACGGGCTCCGTATTTACTCAACACTCAACTATTAGTCTTTTACAAGACAAGGATAATAACCCTAGGTTTTTCCAGCATAAAATTGAGAGGGTGCACCAATGCCAATATTCAAGCTTAACAGCCAGTGTCCAGCACCCACTGAACACACCATGCTTAACTCGCACCCACGAGAAGCAAATAACAATTTTTTTAGGCTTATAATTATGCCTTACAATTTTTCCCCAAACTAGATAGTTTATTTTTTTCTTTTCACCTATAGTAGCATACAGTGCATAGAAAACATTAAAGATGATAGGGATGAGAAAATCTCACAATCGATATTCTTGAATGACTAACAATAATTTTTGAAGCTCTACACTGCTTTTAAAAACCTTGAACAGCCTTCAATGACAGTAAAACTTGATTCATAGAGCACACCTTGCTCATCGGCTTCCAATCTCCTCCACACAACCCATAATCATCATGAATGGAAAAATAAAAAGTCTACCAACCTCTCATATGGATTTAGCACTCCATTGATGCACAGAGAAGAGGTAGTTGGTGATTGATCACTCCCATAGGGTACGAAACCCTATAAATCCTTCTCTCTGCCTTCAAAATGCTCTTTTTTTAATTTTTCTTAGCCCTAACTTGACTCCCAATGGCACCCAATAGATAGAGCATCCAAAAATATGGAAACTGCAACTTGAACTGACCGATTTGGAGCTTGGATGAAGAAGTTATGGCAGTTTGAAGTTCGGCCAATCATAAATAAGGAAAGAGAATCTTTCCTTTCATAACCGCACACCCGCGCCACATCGTAGCCGCGCCGCCGATCCACTGTCGTGCTCTGATTGGCTGATCAGAGTATCTATAATTTCCGCCATCAGATCTAAGAAGAAAAGGCGGGATTGCTCTTGGTTCGTTAGATCCACATAATTCGCGTCACTCAAAATCGGCGCTGATAGATGCCGTTAGATTGAGATCCGCACGCCGCCATACCATATGTGCGCAACACAGAATCAAGGATACCCCTTCATACGATGCGACGCATTGTATTAACTTGCCTCCATCCAATGAGAACACGCGTGGGAGAATCTTGACGTGTCAGACAAGTCACACCATAGCCCGCCTTATTTCAGGCCATCCATTTGGAATCTGGACTATGTGGCTCCTTTTTAGCAGTCGATTTCGCATCTTCTTCAAATTTCTTTTCCTAAAATGCCCCTGGAAACATTTTAAATGACTTCTGTAACTGAGGTTTCTTCCTCTTTCTTAGACATTTTGACGAACACCTTGCATGCACACGCGAGGGCCAGGACGTGCACGCGGGCCTGCGCTTGTTTGCGGCTGTGAGACCTGCGGGCCTTGCTGCTTGCTTGCGGCATGGCATGCGACAGTGGGCCTGCTACCTGCTGTTGTGCCATGCAGCTGGCCATGTGGCTGGCTGCCACTATGGTGTCGTGGCCCTCGGCTAGGCTGGCTGCCATGGTGGCATGCCACCTTGGTACAGTGGGTCCCATCCATTGATTTTCTCTCTCCTCATCCTCTCTCTTCTTTCTCTCTCTCTCTCTTCATTCTCTCTCCTCTTTCTCTCTCTACATCTAACTTGGTCCGAGTTGCCGACAATTACAATCCAAAGTGCAACAATCTCTCCCTTTGGAATTGTTGGCAACTCACTCTGCGCATGAAATATTTCTCCCCCTTTGACAACAAGAACAAAGGGATATGCCATATAGGAGTGCCCATCGCATCTTTCCAATCCTATGGGCGCTCCAGAAACACAAACTCAACACCATAGTAACACAGAAAAATACCAACGGACTCCCCCTGAGTCCTACATTGGGAGCAAAAAAAAATAGAACCATCAAACACTGCTCCGCCTTACTCCAAGCTCCTCAATGCTTGGGGAGGATAATCACTCCCAACTTCTGTCTCAAGTAATCAAACTGTTCTCTGGGAAGTGGCTTTCTGAAGATATCTGTAATCTGCTCTGCTGTGGGAATAAACTCTAACTGAACTTCTCCTTCTAGGACCTTCTCTCTCAAGAAGTGATACTGAATGGCTATGGGCTTCGTCCTGGAGTGCATAACTAGATTTTTAGATATATTTATGGCACTAGTGTAATCACAAAATATAGAAATAGGTTTTTCTGACTCAATGCCTAGATCCTTCAACATCTGCTTCATCCACAATACCTATGTGCAACATGAGGTAGCTGCAATGTATTCTGCCTCTGCTATAGATAATGACACTGAAACCTGCTTCTTACTGTGCCAAGCCACCAAATTTCTACCAAGATAAAAAGCACCTCCACTAGTGCTCTTCCTATCATCAACACATCCTGCCCAATCTGCATCTGAATAAGAAGATAATTCCAGATCCTTACTTTTTGCATACCAAAGACCATAGTCCATAGTTCCCTTTAGATATCTGAAAATTCTTTTCACAGCTACGACGTGTCTCTTTTGGACCAGCTTGATATCTAGCTACCATGCAAACAGACTGTAGAATGTCTGGCCTTGTAGCAGTCAAGTAAAGCAGACTTTCAATCATTGACCTATACATAGTGTGGTCAACTGATGGAGAGTCATCATCTCTGCTTAGCTTACAGTTTGTCATCATTGGAGTGCTCATTGGTGTACAGTCTTCCATTGTGAACTTCTTCAATATTTCTTTTACATATTTAGTCTGAGATAAAAAGAATCCATTCTTTAACTGACTGATATGCAAACCTAAAAAATAAGATAGTTCCCCAATCATGGACATCTCAAATTCAACTTGCATTCTCTGAGCGAAGTCCAGACATAATTCATCCTTTTGGTCTGCAAAGATGATATCATCTACATATACAATTACAAGTGTCTGACTGCCATCAATAGATTTAACATATAAATTACTATCAACCAAACCCTTCTTGAAACCCAACTTGCAGAGATAATTATCCAGTCTTGAATTCCATGCTCTTGGTGCTTGCTTCAACCCATACAATGCTTTCTTCAGTTTACAAACAAGTGTAGGGTCCTCACTCAGTTGAAATCCATCTAATTGCTCAATGTATTCCTCCTCTTCCAAGTCACCATTTAAGAAAGCTGACTTTACATCCATTTGATAAACTTTGAAGTTCTTGTGCATTGCAAAAGCAAGAACATCCTGATGGCTTCCAACCTAGCCACAGGAGCAAATGTTTCTTCAAAATCAATGCCTCAACCTGAGCATATCCTTTACAAACCAATCTGGCCTTGTTCCTTACAATTTTGCCATCTTCATTGAGTTTGTTCCTATAGACCCATTTAGTGCCAATAACATTCTTATCTGTAGGCCTTGGCACCAATTCCCAAGTTTTGTTTTTTTTTCTATTTGATCCAGCTCTTCATTCATTGCCTTGAGCCAACTAGCATCTTCACATGCCTCTGCAACTGATTTTGGTTCAATGTGAGATAATAAAGAAAATATTTATTTTGGTTGTCTCACCTTCCTTGTTTGCATACCAGCTGAGAGATCACCAAGAATCAATTGTTCAGGATGATTCTTTTTTACTCTGCTTGAGCCACTTTTGTTCTGCCTATCTGCCTCAAAATCTGACTGCTCTTCTCTTTCTTCTGTATCAACCACTGCTTTCTGTTCTGGCCCATTTATCACATTTTGTTCTTTTTCTGTTTTACTGTCATTTTTGTCACTATTTAAATCTTCAAAAATAGGAGGATCATTGTTTGACTCTGTAGTTGAATTTTTGTGCTCATCAACTCTCACATCTGCACTCTCAATAATTTTACCAAGCTTCTTGTTGTAACATTTAGATGCTTTGCTCGAGGTGGAGTAGCCAAGAAGAATTCCTTCATCTGCCCTATCATCAAATTTTCCTAAATCATGATTGGTGTTTTTGATATAACATTTACTACCAAACACCTTGAAGTGCTTTGTTGTGGCCTTTTTACCAAACCATAATTCATAGGGAGTCTTGTCTTCATGTTGTCTCAACATACACCTGTTCTGAACATATACTGTTGTATGCACAACTTCTCTCCAGAATTTGTTCCCCATGTCATTTTCTGTCAACATAGTCCTGGCCATCTCTTGAACAGTTATATTCTTTCTTTCTGCAACACCATTCTATTGTGGTGTTCTAGGAGCTGAAGTCTGTCTCTTGATGCCATTCTCATAACAAAACTCTACAAAATTAATCCTGGTGTATTCTCCTCCCTTGTCAGACCTCAAACATTTAATTTTCTTTCTTGTCTCATTTTCAACTTGAGCTTTGAAGATTTTAAACATTGCAAGAGCCTCTGACTTATTTTTCAAGAACATTACCCAAGTCATCCTGGAGTAATCATCTATGAATAGAATAAAGTACCTCTCTCCTGAGATGCTTTGTGTTCTCACTGGCCCACATAGATCTGTGTAAACAATCTCAAGTGGTTGAGTAGTATGGTAATCTTTTGGTTTAAATGATACTCTTGTCTGTTTCCCTTTCTGACAAGATGCACATATGTCATTGGTGGGCTTCTTCAACGAAGGGATATCTCTCACAGCATTTTTATTGGAAATCTTTATTAAATTTTCAAAACCAATATGCCCCAATCTTTTATGCCATAGCCATGTTTCTTCTTCTTGGCTCAACATATAATTTTCTTGAAAATTTTCAGATAATGTATAAAGATTTCCTGACGTTCTCTTTCCAGTTGCCATCAATTTTCCACTGTCAGTCCTTCGAATCTCACATCCTTGATCACTGAAAATTAATTTGTGGCCCCTATCACAAAGCTGACTGACACTCAATAGATTATGTTTTAAACCTGAAACATAGAGAACCTCATGAGATTTTACGTTCCCATTATTGAGACTAATGCTTCCCTTCTAACAATCTTTGCACCAATATCATTACCAAACTTGACTGAGCCTCCTTCATAATGTTGAAGCTTCTGAAGCCTCTTACCATCTCTTGTCATGTGACTCGAACATTTACTGTTAAGAATCCATGGTGCTGAACTATTTTGTGCCTTCAAAGCTGTCTGTACAACCAAAGAGCTATTTTTCTGAACCCAAACTCTCTTATTTGATTTTGATATTTCATCTTGCTTCTGTCTTGAAATCTTGCTTTTAATTCTATCATACTGTCTATGTGGAGGTGGCATAGGGGTAAAGATGGTTCTGTAGTTTCTTGCTATATGCCCAAAATTATTACAGTTATAGCATTCAATAAAATTTTCTTTAAGGGGAGCAAACTGATTTCTACTTTCAAATTTAACTTCTCTCAGATTGAATTTGCAGGTAGCTATCTTGTGACCATAAGTATTGCATTTATAACAATAACCCTGAAAATAAGATCTTGGCCTAGAAGGAGCCATGTACCTCATCTGTCTCTGCGATGCACTGGATAATTTCTTCCATAGATGTTACTCTTCTCCACTCTCCTACCTTGCCTTGCATTATTAGTCAGTTGAGTAGGAACATGATTTTCTTTTTTATCATAAACCATAGCAGCCTTGCCCTTTCCACTCTCTTTCACAAAGAGATGGGACCTTTTCTATTTGAGTTTGCATTATTTGAAGTCTCTCCTTTATCAAAACCAAGACCAAATTTTACATTGAAAGGTCTTTGAGAATTTATAATTCCATCTAGCTTACTGCTATAATGATGCATTGTAGTGTTGGTTAGCTCATCAGGTTTGTTCAATTTTTGTTGTCTTTCAAACTCTTCTATTTCATACTCAGTCACTTTTTCTTTTAACAAAATAAATTCCTTCTCAAGCTCTTCAAATTTACTCATCACAGGGGCTTGTATTTCAAGTTGAGCTCTCAAACTTGTATTCTCAGTAATTAGTTTGGAGTAGTCTGTAGATACCTGTCCAAGTTGAGTCTTGAGATTTTCAATAATTTTCTTAGACTCTACAACTTGAATTCTCAAATCTTGAATTAACTTTTTCTGCTTTTTAACTTCTTGTGAGGCAAGCTTATTATATTTCCTTTCTTTCTTGAGTTCCTTCATAGCTGCAGCAAACTCTTCCTCAAAATTTACCTCACCTTCTTCATCATCACGAGAGCTTGAAATTTCATTCCCTTTTTCTTCTTCACTACTAGAGATATATTCCACAATGCCTTCTTCATTGTTTTTTGAGGAGAATTTTTCTTTATCTTTGTTCTTCTCTTGATCTTCAATGTAAACCATGAACAAAGCCTCACTAGGCTCATCTTCTGAGATTTCATCAGAGTCATCATCTGAGGTTTCAGTGCTTCTCTTAGAGATAAAACTCTTTCTGTTGGACCTGTTTTTCTTGAAGTTGTAGTTTTTCTTTCCTTTAAACTTGCTTTTTCTATCATCTTCATCATCACTGTCAAACTTACTCTTCATTGGGCACTTTGCAGTGAAGTGTCCAACTTTACCACAATTGAAGCATTTGAATGGAAGCTTGTTCTTATACTTTTCTGTACCCTTTTTCAATTTCCTAGTGAAATGAGCTGTGACCTCATCTTCACTTTCTTCCTCATTTAGTTTTTCAGAAATTTTCAGCTTCTTCATAGCCTTGAAAGCTACCTGCTTGTCACTAGTGGTTCCTGGATCAACCCTCATCTCAAAATCTGTTAAGGCTCCATGATTCTCATCAATAGTAACCTGTTTCAAGTCCTTGGTCTCTTCAAGAGCTGATACTTTTGACTCAAATTTTGGAGTAAGAGACCTTAAAATTTTTTGACAAACAATATGACCTTTTAGGTCTTCACCAAGTCCTCTAATGAAATTGACCACTTCATTAACCCTGTTCATGTATTGATCAACGGTCTCATCCTCACTCATCTTTAGATTCTCAAACTGACCTCTGAATGTTTGCAGCTTGACAGTCTTGATCTTCTTATCTCCTTCGTATATGTTGATCAGTCTATCCCATACTTCCTTTGCTGTCTTGCAGTCCATGATTTTAGCCAGTTCACTATTTGTCAATCCCCCTTGAATGGCATTGAGAGCCTTTCTATTATTCTCAAAATTCTTCTTGTCTACTGCAGTGGGAGCATTTGTATCATATGGTGTGTAGCCATTTTCCACAGAAGCCCAAACATCATAACCAAGAGATCGTACATAGACTTTCATTCTTCTTTTCCAAAAAACAAAATTCGTCCCATCAAACAATGGGGGCTTGTTAGAACCTTCTCCTGGTGCCATATTTTTATTCTGATATTCTCAGTTGTTGATTAAGCGGTCACTGATCCTGGTGCTTTGATACCAATTGATGAGCATGATATGACACTGAGAGGGGGGGCGAATCAGTGTCTAAAAATTTTCCCTAATTATTCACTGTTGCCCAGAGCTGATGGAGACTTAACTTTTCACATACATACAAGTGCATGCAAATCTACCTCGCTACCACTCAGTGACCAGGTCTACAAGATTAGCACACCCATCCTGCAAATCATTCCACGCACTCCAAAATATATAAGAAAATAAAGATAGTCCACAACACAGGATATACATGGTTCACCAACACAGTGTGTGATGGTTAGTCCACGGAGTAATGCCCAACGGGCTCCGTATTTACTCAACACTCAACTTTTAGTCTTTTACAAGACAAGGATACTAACCCTAGGTTTTCCCAGCATAAAACTGAGAGGGCGCACCAATGCCAAGATTCAAGCTGAACAGCCAGTGTCCAGCACCCACTGAACACACCACGCTTAACTCGCACCCACGAGAAGTAAATAACAATTTTTTTTAGGCTTATAATTATGCCTTACAATTTTTCCCCATACTAGATAGGTATTCTATTTTTTCTTTTCACCTATACTAGCATACAGTGCATAGAAAACATTAAAGAGGATAGGGAATGAGAAAATCTCACAATCGATATTCTTGAATGGCCAACAATAATTTTTGAAGCTCTCCACTGCTTTGAGAAACCTTGAACAGCCTTCAATGATAGTAAAACTTGATTCATAGAGCACACCTTGCTCATCGGCTTCCAATCTCCTCCACACAATCCATAATCACCATGAATGGAAAAATAAAAAGTCAACCAACCTCTCATAGGGATTTAGCATTCCATTGATGCATAGAGAAGAGGTAGTTGGTGATTGATCACTCCTATAAGGCATGAAACCCTAGAAATCATTCTCTCTGCCTTCAAAATGCTCTTTTTTTAATTTTTTCAGACCTAACTCTACTCCCAAAGGCCCCCAATAAATAGAGCATCCAAAAATATGGAAACTGCATCTTGAACAGACCGATTTGGAGCTCGGATGAAGAAGTTATGGCAGTTTGAAGTTCGACTAATCACAAATAAGGAAAGATTTCTTTTCTTTCATAACCGCACACCCGCGCCACATCGTAGTTGCGCCGCCGATGCACTGTCGCGCTCTGATTGGCTGATCAGAGTATCTATAATTTCCGCCATCAGATCTAAGAAGAAAAGGCGGGATTGCTCTTGGTTCGTTAGATCCGCATAATTCGCGTCATTGAAAATCGGCGCTGATAGATGCCGTTAGATTGAGATCCGCACGTCGCCATACCATATGTGCGCAACACAGAATCAAGGATACCCCTTCATATGATGCGGCGTATTGTATTAACTTGCCTCCGTCCAATGAGAACACGCGCGGGAGAATCTTCACGCGTCAGACAAGTCACACCATAGCCCGCCTTATTTCAGGCCATCCATTTGAAATTTAGACTACGTGGCTCCTTTTTAGTAGCTGATTTCGCATTTTCTTCAAATTTTTTTCCATAAAATGCCCCTGGAAACATTTTAAATGACTTCTGTAACCGAGGTTTCTTCCTCTCTCTTAGACATTTTGGCGAACACCTTGCATGCGTGCGCGAGGGCCAGGACGTGCGCACAGGCCTGCTCTTGCTTGTGGCTGTGAGGCCTGTGGGCCTTGCTGCTTGCTTGCAGCTGTGAGGCCTGCGGGCTTTGCTGCTTGCTTGCGGCATGGCATGCGGCAGTGGGCCTGCTGCCTGCTGTTGTGCCATGCGGCTGGCCATGTGGCTGGCTGCCACTATGGTGCCGTGGCCCTCGGCCAGGCTGGCTGCCATGGTGGCATGCCACCTTGGCACAGTGGGTCCCACCCACTGATTTTCTCTCTCCTCATCCTCTCTCTTCTTTCTCTCTCTCTTCATTCTCTCTCCTCTTTCTCTCTCTACATCTAACTTGGTCCGAGTTGCCGAAAATTACAATCCAAAGTGCAACAATCTATGTCTAAAGAAAGCCATATATGGTCTTAAATAGGCACCACGGGCCTAGTATCACCGGCTTAGCTCTTACTTGACTTCTATTGGGTTTCAATCTTCTAAGGCCAATTCTTATTTATTTGTTAAACGGCAGAACAATGATGTTCTTATCATTTTGATTTATGTGGATGACTTGATCATCACTGGGAATGAGCCATCTGCCATTGCTGATCTCATCTCCAGTCTAGGCGATACCTTTGCTATTAAAGATCTTGGTTCCTTGAATTATTTGTTAGGGATCGAAGTTCAAAGGCTCCCAACTGGTCTACACCTAACTCAGACTCAATATGCAACTGATTTACTAGAAGAAGACTGATATGATGGATGCCAAGCCAAGTTCGACTCCTATGGCACCTGCTGGATCGAAATTAACAAAGGCTACTGGAGAACTTTTTCCAATGCTACTCTATATAGAAGCATTGGGCGAGCCCTCCAATACCTGACTTTAATGAGGCCTGATCTTGCATTTTTAGTTAATAAGGTCTGTTAGTACATGCAGTCACCCACTATGGATCATTGGATGGCTGTGAAGCGTATTCTACGGTACATTAAAGACACTATTCATTGTGGCATTTCTATCCGCCCTCTCTCTTCTTGAGTTGATCGCCTCTATAGGCTTCGATTAGGCTAGTTGTCATGATGACAGAAAATCTACAAGGGGCTACTGCTTATATTTTGGTTCTAATTTGGTTTCTTGGAGCTCCAAGAAGCAATCAAAAGTTGCATGATCCAGCACCGAATCTGAATATAAGGGTATAGCCAAAGCCGCTTCTAAACTGATTTGGATTCAATACATTCTATGTGATCTAGGTTGCATTCAAGCTCGCCGACCAATTATTTGGCGTGACAATATTGGTGCCACTTACTTAGCTGCAAATCCTGTTCTACATGCTCAAACAAAACACGTCAAGATCAACTATCATTTTGTTCAAGATCAGGTTATCAAGAAATAGTTGGATGTTCGCTTTGTGTGTACGCAAGATCAAACTGCGGACAAACTCACTAAACCATTGTCTCACTCTCGATTTCAGTTGCTGCGTGACAAGCTCACTGACCAAGAGGGACAATATCACTTGCGGGGGGATGATAGCATACCAACTGTAGATAAGGATCAATCACAACCGATTGAACCACATTTACGTATCATGCAGTCCAAGTCACCACATGCAATGTCCACTCCAACCGAAATAGCTGAACATGTTTAGTAGAGTTCATATTATATACAAACACCTACATGTGTTTAGCAGAGTCTATATCGTACACAAACACTTACATGTGTTTAGTAGAGTTCATCTTGCACAAACACTTACACATGTTCAGCTATAATCTCATCACTATTAATATAATGTAACTCAGCTCATTAATTGATTTTGAGCGAGAGTTCAATCTATCTCTCTCTATTTTACTTATCATTTTCATCTAAAATGTTACTTTTTTTTTTGTGGGGGAAGGGGAGAAAGGTAAGGTATTTGGATTAATCGATTCCGCTCAATTGATTCATATCAATTTTGATAGTGACCGATCTTCATCTGATCCTTGTTTTAATATTGTTTTAATATGGATAGGTCACATGTTAGCATACCATTAAATTTGTACATTGATCTGATCTAGATTGAATTAGTTTTTCACATGATCAATACCGTATCATAAAATGGATTGTAATAGCTGAATTTTAACAGATCTTACAATGAATAAGGGCTTACTGAGGGAACTACACATAACCAAGCAAGGTTGCAGGAGAAGCAAAAGGCCAAGTAGTGGCTAGCTGATGCAGTCCAATTGCATCCATGTTTAACAATTATGGCATTGCATCAAGGCCCAAGCCCACAAAGCCCATTTGGCCCAAGACCATTTGCCCAGGATCAATGTATGAACCAAGTTACAAACGAACTAAAGAATCTGACCCTAGTCCCCTTGAAACCAGTTCTTTTTTGGTGATTTTTTAAGTCCCTATTGGAGAGTAAGGTGTCATCTTCTATTCAAAGGTTTTAATATTTTCTCTACATTGGAGCTTGCATCAAGACATAAGACTTTGTATCAAGATATTGGAACTTACATCAAAACTTTAGAGCTTGCATCAATATATATTGGGACAAGTTTCTATGTATTAGAATTTTTTAATTCATTTATGTTTCTCTTTTATTTTCTTTATGTACAATCTCAGCTTTAGGATTATAGGGGATGGTTGAGATTATTTTGACTTATTTAAGGTTTGTTAAGCCTATAAATAGTGACTTATTCTCATATAATAGTAGAAGATGATTTGGTGAATGAAATTTAGATAGAAGTTTATCTTCTCCGTTGAACCTTGCAGTGTTTATCTTGAAACCTAAAAGAATTTCACTTCACTCTTAAAGAGTTAGAGTTTTCTTATCCCTTGAAACATTGAAGAAGTTTCATTCCATCCTGAAAGAATTGAAATTTTATTCTTTACCTATATCCTAGAAGAGTTGTAAGCCACATTTGGAGTTGATTTACATCCTAGAAAAGATGTAAGTCATCCCACCTCCATTTCCATCAATTATATCCTTTTACTTTTAAAAAAATTTAAAAATTCATTATGCCCTTCACCTCCTTTTTGGTTCATTGATTTTGTATAAATTCACTATCCCGATCCATTATCTTTAAAAACCAAAATAGGTTGCAACACTAGCACAAAAGAACAAGCAATAGTTCCTACCGAACAAGCAATGTAGTAAGGCATTACAATGCAGGCATTTTTAATCCTTCCTTTATGTACAAAATAACAAAGGTTATGATTAAATTAATGAAAAAGAACTTTTTTCCAGTTATCCATTGAATGATAAATTACTACAAGTGACAGAAATACACGCTTTAAATAAGGGAAGAGCCAACAACTCTTGAATCACAAAAGACTTCGAAGAAAGCTCTCAATCTTCACATACTTCCTGCTCCTCCTAAAAGACAAGAACTAGATGCCAGTAGAAAAGGCAGATCTAAGATCTTCAAGAGTTGCCTTTTAAGTGATAGGGGGTGCCTGTGCTTGCTAATATAGATAACCATCTATTCACGGGTAGCAGAAGTGTCTATGTTAATCTCTTCCATACCAGGCCAGGAATTTTAAAACCTTGAGGGGAGGGGAGGGGAGGGGGGGGGGGGGGAGGGGAGGGGAGGGTTGTAAGAAAACTGTTAATTAATTAGTAGTGGGGTGAAGGTCTGTCCACGTTCTCATCTAATCAAATGAGGGACCAGTTAGATTCTTAGGGACTTTTTTTTTTTTTTTTTTTGGTGCAACTTAGGGACCAGTTAGATAACTATTAAAAAGAATCCAACGTTGTCCATATTGGATATCACTAGAGGTACGTGATTAGGATGAGGACATAAAACTCATACTTGGATGTCATTCATATTAATATTTAAATCTAGAATCAACTTTGAGGGAAAGTGATTGACAAGGAACGTGAGGCCATACGGATTTATTTTACCACTTAGTCTAAGCATTAGTACTCCCTTTATTTTTATGTCTAGAAGGCATCATAGTTCTAACCAGGCATCTCTAAGTATCAAACTATTTAAGCTGATGATCATTTCATATTCACATGTGAAAAAAAAAATGTTAGGTAATATACATTTTAGGTCTTTTTAATCTGCATTGCAATTTCCATTCATTACGCATCTATTAGGGGAATACATTCCACTAATCAGAAACTGACAAGTGATAGAACATCTAAAAGGCCGACTGTGCAGATGACAAATGCACTTAGAGAGGACACTCTGTCGATTCCATTAGAGGCCGAGTCGCCTAGCATGAAAACGAGTCCCACTCCTTGTAGAACATGATAGGGAGTCCCACTCCTCCTGAGACATGACAGTAAGGAGTCCCACTCCTCATGAGACACGACGGTAAGGACACGGCCTCCACTCCTCGATATCCGGAGCTGACTCCGTGCATATCAAGAGTCCTTTCCAAATGGAGCACTACTTACAAAGAATCCCCGCTTCTTCGAAGTCGATTGATCAAATCCAGTTCCAAGGGACTTCGCATCGGCGGGAGGACTCAAGCACAGGGCGACACCTGTCACCCCGAAATACTCGAACTCTGCCATCTGCGCCTTACTCCCCTACTCCTACTCAAATATTGAGACTAGGAAGCATCACAACCATCCAATATAGACAGCTGGAGATCTGCCTTATCCACACAACGACGGATACGAACCCTGACGCTCCATGCCTCACTTTATAAATACAAGCAATCTCAAGGTAATTCCTAATGAACTTTTTGGTACACGAACTCTGTCTACAGCCCCGCTCATAAACTGGAGCTCATCACTTTGATAGCTCTTAACTACTTGTACTCAGATCTAACTTAGACATTGAAGTGTCCCCAGGCCAAGTTGCCCAAACCACTTTTGCCTCATTTTTTGTGATCGCAGGTTCAGCTTGCCTCAGGCCTATTGGACAATTTCCGACTGCAGCAGTACCCTTAAACAATTATTGTCTATTTAAATTTCCAGCGGATCCCACTCCATGACCAGCCCATTATGTACGACTCCTTAATATAATCTCCAAAAAATAAATAAATAAGCTACGACCATGAATTCCTCATTATTTCAACTTGGATTTATGTACAAGTACAGTTAAAGCATCATCTTGCTCATGTCTCCTAAGTTCCTAATGTATCAAAAAACCAGAAGAAGCTGAGGTCAGAATAGATAATGGATTTTGTGGAGGATCACTTGGACCTGATTTTGGTCCCAGCAGGGCTGTTGATCATGTTCATCTATCATCTCTACCTCGTCTACCAAATTCTTAGATATCCTTCAACAACAGCAGTCGGCTATCAGAACCAGAGCAGGATGCTATGGGTTGAGAGTATGATGCAGGTTTGATTAATTCTCTATTCACAAAATTGTTGATTAATCTACTCTTGGCCTTTTTCTACAACAGTGGCTTCACTTGCAGACCCTTCAACGTTCTCTGTTTCGTTTCCCCTTTTAAGCTTAGCTTTTTTTCTAGGATTTGTATCCCTATCCTGTGGTTTGATTTATTTATCTATTTATTTATTTTTATTTTTTTTTTCAATCCGGTATATGCCTGAACATTAACCCTGTATTACTCTTTTTCTTCTTTAATATATCTCTTTGCTGATTTTTAGAAAAAGTAAAATAAAATAAAATAAAATAAAAAGTATATGACATTTGGAATTTGCAGGGTGGATCTAGCAGCTTAGCAGTATCTGTGGTATCGAACAACACTTGGAGTGCAATCTACTTGGGTACTATTAGCCTTACAGTGAGCTCTGTCATAGGAGCATGGGTGGGAAGCTCGTCAGGATATCTCTCCAAGAACGTGTTTCTAGTTGGAGACAAAAGCATCAACACAGTCAACCTCAAGTACATAAGCATGCTTTTAGCTTTCTTGTCGGCCTTCGGATCGTTTGCTCAGTCTGCAAAGTACTTCATTCAGATTAGTTACTTCATAAGCACGCCGAGTTCCGACCTGCCGGTGATTTACGTGCAGTCGGCAATGTTAAGAGCGAATAATTTCTGGCAGCTTGGGTTTAGGTTGCTCTACTTTGCTATGGCTTTCTTGTGTTGGAGTTTCGGGCCAATACCAATGTTCGCGTCATGCGTGATTATGGTGGTACTTCTGTCTTTCTTAGACTTCAATTCGGCACGGCCGATGGCGGAGGCTCACCTTAAAATGGTGATGGAGGAGGTGTTGCATTGGTATCGGCCGATGGCGAAGCATCCAGTTAAGAAGAAGGTGATGGAGGTGTGAATGGATCACCATCGCGTCTAAAGTTCCTAATATACGTTGTTTTGGGTGCACTCATGTCAACTTTATTGGTAGTTTTGAGAAGTTCAGTTGACAGTGCAACAGCCAAGCCAAGTTATACTAGGATTTCGAGGTCAAATTCACATGTTTAAAAGGTATTTTGGGATTTTGAAGTTTTAAGGGAAATTTGATTTCTTTCTTAAATTTTTTAGTTCCTTATTTTAGTATATCTTCTAAGATTTTCATATTTCTTTCTATGTAATCCAATCTCCCTATATCAAAAACAAAGGTGAATGATAAGTTTATTTCATTAAAACATATAAAGACAAATGAATGAGAAATGTCTAACACTATAAACTTTAATAAATGTGAGTTTTAAATTATTAAAAACTTTAACAAAGTGTTTGTACAACAGTGCTTTTACCTTTATGCCCACAAACAATTTAAAGTTATATGTTGAGCAAGGTCCCATGAATCCCCTTTCTTAATTTTCCAAAACTCAAGTAATCAGAAATCTTGATCCCAGACAGGGTATAGTCAATGAAATATTTTTGCAAAAGTGATTTGGTGTTTCACCCATTAAGCTGGTATCAAGTCACTTAAACTTTCCATGCATATTAATTTATGGCAATAATTTTTCTGATAAGCCGACAGGTTAACATTTTTTTATGGTTTGAAGTCATCGACCGACTCAGTATACGAATTTCCACGATTTCTTTGGTTTTCATAACAAAGAACCTCTCCTCTTATTTTATATTTAGGGAAGTACAATGGAGGATCTAAATAGGATATTCCATGTGTCTCACTTTTAATATTAGCATTGAAAATAATAGATAGTTTTTACCTGTTGGCAACCCCACTCATGTGTCATGTCTCCACCATCTTTATTATGCTTATATGTTTTAGATCTTCTACGATTAAGACTGTCTTAATCGCACTGAATTGCCGTAACATGCATGGTGAACAAGAAAAAAAAAAGTGATTTCCATTTGTAGTAAACCGTGGCTCTAACGTGTGTCCACTTCCTTTTAACAGACTGCCTTTGACGTCTAAAGTTTGTGGATTGACCATTACGCGTGAACCAATCAATAATTATTGTATGTATCTACTCAATTACTCCCATGAACTGGAAAACAAGGAGCCCATTCCAATGTTTGGAAGCTTAATTGTGATGCAATCCACGTTCATACCTATGAGGTTGTCCTTTACCAATTTTCTATTCAAGCTAGTGGGTCGATCTCATGTTTTTAAAAGATCAACCCATAATCAAGCCAAGACTCAAGCAAAGCTCAAATTCAACTCATAGTCTACAAACACAACAACTCATTTTGGAACTAGCAAAATCCAATTTGGAACCAGCCATATATGGTCTACACTATAAAAATCAATTTTCAACACATGTACTGACTTTAAGAGTATTTTTGAAATATTTATATTTTGAATTTTAAAATGTTTAAAACATGATATTTGTTGCCTTATGAGTTAAATTTGGTGGAGATCTGATTTGATATTAATCCAAGAGAGTTATGACATTTTTATTGATCACGTGCAGAATAATCTTTTCATGTGTTTTGGTGAATGATGATGTGGACACTCTTTTTAAAGTTTCTTTTTTATACATTCTCCACTAGTATGACTCTTCATGTGGATTGACTAAGATAGTCTTTCTAGAATCATTTCCTTAAAACAAGTCTCTATGCCTAGGAACAAGAATCAACACAACACATTGGGATAAATTTCTATGTATTAAGATTTTTAAATCATTTACGTTTTCCTTTTATTTTTTCGGTGTACAATCTCAGCATTAGGATTATAGGGGATGGATGGTTAAGTTTATTTTAAGTTATTTAAGGGTTTGTAAAGCCTATAAATAGTGGTTAATTCTCATGTAATAAAAAAAAGATGATTTGTGAATGAAAATTTGGATTGAAGTTTGTCTTCTCCTTTGAATCTTGAAGAGTTTATCTCTTTAAACTTCTTCAAAGTTTTATTCCATTCTAGAAGAGTTAGAATTTTATTCTTCACCTACATTCTAGAAGAATTTACCTTTGGAGTTGATTTGCATCCTAGAAGAGAAGTCACTTTACCTTTACTCCATCAAATATTACTTTCTGGTTCTTACGTCCCGAAAACTTTCAGAATCTGTTTTTATACTTCATGTCAATTTTAGCCAATTTTTGCATATTCTTCACTCAGGATCTGAGAAAACATTCTTCATGAAACTTATAGCCCCATGAGTATCTTTAATTTACCACTAGAATCAAATCATTCTGATCTATATTGAAAAAGTTATAGTCATTCTTTTGAAGTTGCGCAATTCTGTCAAATTCTACATAACATGTAATTACTTTAATTTTGTATAAGTTCAAACTCCCGATCCTTTATTTTTAGGAGCCTAGGTTGGCTTACATCAGCCTGTTAGATCTCTTGTTGATGATTATCTCAAGCCTTGTTGGTAAGGCTATTAGATCTCTTGCTGATTATCGTAAGTGTTATTCCTAAGCAAAGCATATATTGGATACAATATTTAAACACATCATTTTTGGCAATATAACCTATCTACACCCAAAAGAGAATGTGGTTTCAGAAAGAAAATCTTGATATAGTATTGGCCCCAGTTGGGTTGATCATAATGATCAGCTACCATCTTTTCCTCTTCTATAAAATAATAACAGTTGCTCACACCACAATTATTGGATATGAGGATCCCAACAAGATGGCTTGGGTAGAGACAATAATGTTGGTAAGGATTATTGTTGTCTCTGAATTTCGCCCGGTGCCTAGAATGATGACAACTGTAACAATGGATCATGAGGAACATAGTGAGGTGGTCAGGTTTTACCCCGTGGCCACTCCGATGCTAAAGTCAGTACAGAACCAAGACAAGCAAATCGAATCCAGAGTTATGATATCCGAATTCCTATAAAGTATGGTCGAAGTAAAGTTGTATAAAGGTAGAATAACAGTACAACAGAGTGTTCTTGAAAGTGAATATAAGCTCAAAGGTATGAAAATTGGGCGTACTTTTCTTCTTCAACATTCCTTATATTCATAGCAAGGGGATAGAGCTAAGAATACCCTTTTCCCTAGCTTCTCGGGCTAGAGTTCATAATCAGCTTTTGAGTGTATAGGTGTCCAATTGTGATATGTTGGATAGGTTAGCCTGTCAAGTCAAAGGGGTTAGTAGAAGACCTAGCCCTAGCTATGCTTTAGGCATAGAGGCTATAAGTAGGTCTTGGTCCAATGGGATCCAAACTAATCCCTATCACTTCCTTCTATCGCAGCCCCAGTTTTGTTAAAGCAATCAGCTTTCTCATGTCAAAGCTACATGTTACCAAATTATTGGTGACCTTATAGGTGGATCGGTACTTTAGCCACCTCTAACCTTTCGTTGTACTCATTACTCATGACTGACCCCCCGACGAATCAGGTGAAGACACGTATCTATTTCTCATTGGTTTAGGGGTCGGTGACCCCTTTCTATTTGGCATCCAGATCGGCACCGCAATAGTTAACAGCTTTTTAGTTGCCACATGTTCCCTCTTGATGGTTGCCATGTGGCCGACCCCACCGCATATGCTGATTAATCCATGTGGGCTTATCAGATTGACCATGACTTATTTTACCCTTATCAGATGACCTTTGATCCCTCGGTTTCATCTTGACTCGAGGGGTCAACTTTTCCTTTGTCGAGGTCAGCTTTTCAGGGTAGTTATCTCTTTGAGCCAAAAAAACATCCCACTCCCTGATCTCTTTAATGTTTTTTAACAAGCAGGCTTTAATTTCCCCGCGTAACTTACATTAACCTATGCTGTCAAAATGATTAACCTTTTGGTGGAAATGACCCTCCACTTCAGGAAAATGCAACATCTATCAGCAAACAATCATCTTTTCAAAACTTATCCAGAATAAGAGCCCCTAATGATCACTTTTCTTGATACAAACAGATTTTTCACTGTTATGTCTACCACGTGTCCGACTCTACATATTTTGTTGGTCATTTGAACCGTCAAACATTTAATGTTTTGAATACCACTCGAGGTCTCCCAGTCTTTCCCCTCCACATGGCGAAGAGCCATCAGCCCTCGTTTTTCCTGTTGTGTTCCCGAGATGGATTTGAAAATTTAATTAAAATGAGAAGGCTATAAATACCTCTTCCTTTCCTTTTCTTTTTGCATTCGTCTTTTTCTGCTCATCTTCTTCATTTGCGGCATCGAACCCAAGTCTGCAAGTTTACAAGCTCTACAAGTTTTAGTTCTGTCGGATTTCTTTCTTTAAGTAAGTCCCTAGTCTCTAATCTCCCTTTTCTTTCTGCTTCTTTACTGACCATAGAAGAAATAGGCCAGAAGAAGATCATTGTGCCCACTAGGCTAACTCGTACCCATGAACCACAGCAACCTTCGGGCATACCAGAGGAAACCTCCAAACCTGAGACACCCACGTCTCCTTCTTCTTCTTCTTCAGATGAGTATGGTCCCCATTATGTTGCTTTGTAAATCTTGCATCCAAAATTTTGGGCTAATTTAAAATTTTTCACTTTAACAGATCTTCCAGCCAATATAACTCTAGCACCTGTATCAGTATAAAAGCATATTAGACATTAGGTATGATTTAAAATCAGTTCATAACATGTTTAAAATAGCAGTTCTGGGACAAAAGGTTGAACCAACCTTTGCGTGACCAATCTTAACCAATTCAGGCCATGCTCGATTACTGTGGTCGATGAAATAAGCCCCGTCAACCGCATGACTATGATCACAGAATTGGGCCAATTGATGGTTACTTGTGTGGGCCTAGTTTCGACTGATGTCTAGTCAACCCTAGTCTTCCCAAATCATGTGGGACCCATCTCTAAACGTATTGGTGTGCCAATTGGCAACACCCAAGCCCTTTTGATCACTTATATACTAGAACTATGACTCTTATGATAGGAGTGAGACTCTAATTCAAACTTTTGGTCTCTCCCCTAATTTAATCACTCAAACCTCAATGTATGAGAACTTTCACAAGTTCTGACACACATTTTGGTGAGAGAGGCTTAGGAGAAGGCTAAAGGAAGAAGAAGGAAGAACCACCATTAAAGATCCGCCCTCAAGCTTCTTGCTAAGGTATAATTAATACAACATCAAGGTAAGCAACATATCACTATTCTAATGATTAGAAAAACCCTCTACTGATCTTATGAGGTAATTCCCAACCTCTGATTTATGGGAAAGGTTTTTCCCTTAGCCATTGATGGCCATTATAGTAGAATTGCTTAATGATGTTCAGAATTGACTAACAAGTCAATTCTAAATGTAGGAACTTTGATTATAATGTGAAGTTATACTATTGAATTAATGTAGAGAAGTAATCCCTAATGAAGTTCAGGCCATTAGAGACCCTCTGGGAATGCTCTAGACCTTGCACCAGAGAGATTGGATAGAAGTAAGATCAGTCTGAGCTCCTTGGGGCCCTACAGTCAGTGACTACGGTTGTCAAAACAAGCCAGGTCGAACGCTTGTCTCTGAGCGACAGCTTGGTCACAGTAAGGTGTAATGCCTATTGATTTATTCCCATTCAGTCACTATGGACTAAGTAGACTCACCCCATACTTCAAGATAAGTATTATGAATATAAAGGAATGATTATTTCATATGGAATGCATCCCCAAGAGTATAGACACGATGGTTTTACAGTCGACATTCACAGTCGACAACTGTACATGTATGTAAACTATGGGAATGGAATTCTTCCACAACCAATGACTGAATAACGCTATAAACTATTTGTGGAAGTAACCCTGATGAGGTACAAGCCTCTGGAATCGATTATAAGCTAAAATCCATCAACAGGTCGATGGAAAGGGTCTGATTGACCGCTTATCTGGTCAACCACTCGTAGCAACTGCTTATGGACAGAATGTCTGTCATTGTTGATTCTTTTACCAATGATCATGAAAATTGACTAATTGACCCTAGGACATGTTCCTAAGAATAATGAGGTTACCCTAGTCTAATTAAAAGAATAACCAAACAATTCAAAGTGTTAATCATCTTCTAATCGCAACTAGGTAGCTGACATGGGAAACAAGGGAAGATACTCTATCTTCTTTAAAGTAGTAAATTGTTCATTAGTACAGGTGAGAGGATTAGCTTTGTTTTATTTTACTATTTTCCAAGTGCACATTGTGATTGTGTTATGTTTGGATTACTGTGTGATAACATGTCATCCAATATCTGAGATAACTATTCGTGCATTCTTGCATACTATTTCTTGGATTAGATTAATAACATGTGGATGTGTGTAACATGACTGTTTGGCATATTCTTATATCCTGGTGGATCCTGATGGCTGGAATGGGATGGTTCATGTTGATCCAGTAAACTGGGATATGGGTACCCGCATTAGTAATATTCTTGGTTTAAATTTTAACATCCGATGACTAGTAACCCTTGCCAATAGGGGTTTAGGTATTGGCGTAGATTTATTTTAAAAGGTTCGACCGTGGACGCGGTGTCTCTTTTTACAGCTGGTGCAGGGATCCAGACATGGGTTGGTAGCTTTTCTCTAGTGTTTTTAGATGAGACTTAGAGATGAGTCCAGTTCTAACTACTTTTCATGATGGATTGGGCATGCACCCAGTGAAGTATGGTTGAGGCTTAGTATAGTGACACCAGGATGAAGCCTATGATGGGGAAATACTGGTATACGCCAAGGCGTAGTCCTTGAGTGGTATCTTCATTCTTTGAGTAATGTTTCACATGAGGCACAATCAAGTATGTTTCATTTACTTCACCCGTGCTTGAGTGTTCATTACAGTATTTAGGTGTAACACGACTTGTACAAGCTAGCACATAGAACAAAGTCTTAATAAACTACTCATGCATTTGTGTGCTTATGTGTGCTGATTTCCTCACTGAGCATGTAGTTTTGCTCACCCCATTGTACTTGCATTTTTTAGATTGTTTTGTAGGTAATAATAATGTTAATGTATCTGAAGAAGAAATGTCTATAGATGATTCACATAACTCTACAATTGAAATTTAATGACGCTCTCTATGGACCAGGGACAGGGTTTTACCTGATGTGAAGTGTCTCTGCACCTGAGAGACAAGACTTTTATTTAAGTTTTTCCTTAGGTTATTTTATTTGTCTCCGGGAGTTGTTTTAACCCATGATATTTAAGTTTGAATATGGAATTACTTGGTATTATTTATTTTATATCTTGGTTTAGAGATACATAAGTTTCTATAATGTATTTATAACATCTAGACCTAGCTTCGAGTTAATATATTGGTTAATTATATATTTGGTGTATTTGGCTGTGAGAATGAGTATTGTGGATGGATTCTGGTATGGAATACTTGCAAAATGAGAAATCCATGGTCATACCAAAACATAGTGGTTTTGGAGTGTGACATACTTCCTACAACAAATCCAAAATCAACATAGCCAAAATAGGCCAATTGAAAAATCTTTACTTAATTCCAAAATCTGTACATCTCGAACCCCCCAATAAATATGATCGGTCATATCACCCTTTTGCCCAGAGAATGGTCATAGATGAAGAAATGTTTCCTTTTAGGTTTTGATTCCCTGGCCATGAAGTTGTATATGAAATTTTAGGGTACTATAGCATAGCACCTACTTAACTAACCCCTAACTCCTAGGCTCATATGAATGCCTTCATCATTTTCTTGCTAAAACTTCGGGAACCTCTCACACTTGCAATGTTTTGGGAGTTGTATGTCATCACACCCATGAAGTGGAAGAAGCCTCACCAAGGTAAACCAGCCTGACGGTTCATATTATTTTTCGAGGCGACCGTCCACTTGCCCCAACTTTTGATTGAGACCCCTTCTTCCAACCATGGTTAAAAGGATAATTTCTTTTTTGCCCCCATTAAGAAAGGCCAAACCCTAGAGGACTGTACTCCCCATAGGCAATAAATAGAACTTCATTATTACCCAACGATTGAATCAACCACCAAAGCTAACCCCTAGTAAAGAAAAGGCCCTTGGGAGAATGAATGAAAAGAAACCATTGAAATAGAAGTTCCTGCGGGAGGATGACTATCTGTTCCAATACAGTGTTGGTAAGCTTTTTAGTTTAGGACTTTGTACAGAATGGTTTGTCGTTCCCTGTTTTTCTGACCCCTAGCTTTCCTTTCAATAGACGTTATTGAAGATGAGATCTCGGAGAAGCTTCTGGGGCTTAAGGACTTCATTGACCTCTCATTCGCTAGGGTGGAAATCACCTCTACTGTTGCCGCAAAGTTATTTCTGGAGGCTAGAGCTTCGGTAACCCCATCCCCTGGATCCGACTCAATCCCAACTTTTGTAGCTTTTGAAATTCCTCCTCTAGCCGATAAGGACAAGTAAATTAAAGATCCTTCGATCCAGATCCCCAACGATGGTAAGCTATTTCAATTACATCTAGTAATAGTTTAGGTTTTATCTTTTCGTAACTTTTTCTTTTGCAGAAGAGGTCGTCAAAGATGAAGCCAACCCCTCATTATCACGTCGCGAGAAATGCAAGCCATTTGCTCCATTTGAGACCCAAGAGGCAATGTCTAAGGTTCAAGAGACTCCATCTTAGACCCCGGTAGAGCCGAGGGCTCGGCTAGTATAAAAAAAAAAGGTTAGGGCCCAGAAGCCTTGAAATCAGTTGACTTGACCTCTATCAGTATAGAACCGTGGGGCTCGGTAAGTCTCAGAAAGATACAGGCCCGGATATGCAAAAATCTATCGACCCCACTTCAATTGCTACAGGGCCGAAAATCTCATTAAATGCCTAAAAAGATAAGGGCACAGGGGTCTAGAAATCAACCGACCCGGCCCCTACTAGTATACCTTGTCACTCCAAGGATCATAATTGTACATCTTCTACCCTAGTATAGCCCAGAAAGGAGCGTCCGAATCCTCTCTAATGCGTACGGTCACTGAAGGAGTGGCAGTGGCCGCTCGATGAGTGACACCTGTCACTCTTTTCATCTAATGATCACAACCAATGAGGGAGGATGGAATTGTTGCTGCTCGTGCAACAGGGAATAAATTTTCATCTTCTTTCACTCATTCCACTGCAACACCTCTCTCACCGGTCACCACAGATTCTAGATTCATCGATGAAAACCGGGTTCCTCATCTTAACCTTCGATAGAATATCGGTAGCCTTTTTTACCTCGTCGCTTCTCTACTGTCCAAATTGGGGATTGAATATTGGGGGGTTTTCTATCCTACTTCACAAAAGAAAAGCCGCCCTTCTCTGCAACGGAAAGAGAAAGAGAAGAGAAGGAGGACGTTGGACTTTCGGCTTCTACAAAAGTGTGGCCTGCCATTGAAATTAAACTTTGTACAAGATTAGAAGAAAAACAAAAAAAAACAGTTCAAATCTTCCATTGAAATGAAACTCTGTACATGAAAAGATGTGAGACTTATTCCAACCCAAAAGACCCAGAAGAGGCAGGACCCTCATCTACCTTCCTCAACCTCTAAAACATTCTAACTAATTAAGGCAGAATGAAGATTAGTCTCCTACTTGTGATGTGTTTGCAGATCTCATGTACTTCTTGGAAGAAGAAGAAAACGATGAAAACGACGACCTGGAAGAACAATCCCTTGATCTCCTTCTATGCATCTGCCTCATCCCATCTGCAACTTTGAGCACAGCATTCGACTTAAACTTCCTACAAAAACACATATGAGCCTTCACAGCTTCATCTACCCCAAATGGATTCTTCCCTCTGTTTGCTTCATCTCTCACAGCTTCCGAGCATAACCCATATACCATCGAAGCCGCCAGAGGTGACAGTGGTGGCCTCTGCAAATCTCTGAGAGATGATCCCTCCTCCACCTTCACCAAAGAGGGCTTGTCCCCCATCTTTCTCTTCTCTTTCTCCTCTTCTCTCTCTGCTGCAGGGATGATAGGCGGCTTTTGTTCTGTGTAGCTGGGTAGAAAACCACCAATACACCTTCATTTGCATTTGATCTTTAGATTGAAATTACGCCAAATGTCATTTATCCAATGGTCCCTGCCAATCCTCCAATGCCCGTACACATTGGAGACGATTCCGAAGCTAGAAAGGATGCCCCTATAACCCAAAAAGCTGTCGCTCCTCAAAAGCAAGGAACGGTGGCGCCAACTATTGCTATTTGAATTTGCTTGACTCCGAAATGGAAAATTACTGATGCTAATTATGCAATAAGGAATGGCCCCATTACCAAAGAATTTGTTACTCAAGGGTGTTTGCAAAAGGATATCAATTTTTTCAAGCCTTTATCCTTAGTAGAGCTTCGAGACAACCATTACGGCCATGTCCTATCGATAAGTCATTACCTGTCTTTTCTTTACTCTTTTCCTTCTCTAAATGTTTTCTAACATTTGCTTTTCTGACCAAGGAATGAACTTAGCTAGGAAAATCTGGAAGATGTTGAAGAAACCATGGCATCATGAGACGCAATTAAGGCTATTTATGCTGAGACGAAGAAAGGTCAGGACGAAGCCCTCTAAGCTCAAAAAGAGATCATAGTCCTTTTGGAGGCTCAAAAAAAGTGCTTGGAGGCAGAAATGGGCAAGGTGGAATAGAAGAAAACTAAAACTGAGAAATCCGCAACAGATTTTAAGGCCAACACAAACAGTGCCTTCTCAGCCATGAACAAAACCAAGGAGCTTTTAATAAGCTGAAGAAGAAGTACGAGGATACAGTGAGCTCGGTCAAAGAGATACATGATAAGCTTCGTGCCGTCAAGACTACCAATGAAGGTTTGGTCTTGGAAAACCAATCGGTGAAGTCCAAGAAGGCTCTGTTGTAAGTTGAGCAAACTGTACTGCAGGCCGAAAGAGATTCCTTGAAAGTTGAGAAAGATGTTCTATAGGCCTGAAGAGACTCCTTGAAGGTTGAGTGGGATCTCTTGAGGAGTCAAGAGGGTTTGCTGCAGGCCGACGTGACCCGGCTTAGGGAGGAGAACTGGCGGATGGACCAAACTCAACTTTGAAAGACTAAAGTAATGTTGGCCAAGTTCATGGAGTCATATGATTTCAGAAAGCTTGTTCGCATTGAAATCACTCGCTCTGTTTGGAAAGCAACCAACCAGTTCTACAGCCATGTTTCTCTTCTATTATCTTATCATGACTTCTCTAAGTGCACTCTTTTAGCCAAGGTTCTTCCTGATAAATTTCCAAAAAAGTCCTCCACATCTGCTGCTTCTTTCGTTCCACTGCTAAGCACCAAACTCTCTACAATAGTCGTGACTCCCCTTCAAAATGTCTAACAGCTGGCAACTGTTCATCCTTCTACCATCTCAGAAAAGTCTAAGAAAGATGACCTCCCCAAGAAAGACTAGCAAGTTTTTTTTTTTTGTTTTTTTATACTCATTGTACCTTTTCCCCTTTCTCAATGAAAATCTTTCTTTCATTCCTGAATGTTGTTTCCGATCAGATTTTCCAACATTTTGTATTCTTTTGTGCTTTTTCATTCATCATAGGATATATCTACCCCCACTGAACCCTAGGTTTTCATATCAGAAAGACCCCATGGTTCGGAAGAGCTGCAATGTACTACTAGTCAAGCTTGTTGACAGGTTCCGAGGAACAGTCTTGTTTGAAATTGGATCAATGATCACCCCCCCTGATATGGTGAAATTAGTAGTAGACCGAGTTGGGAAAATCACAAATTTGTAGTCGAGCTAGTCAACAGTTCCCAAGGGCCTATTAAATTCCTTGCAAGGTTAACAACCACCCCCGAATCTGGCAGGGCTGATACATGACCAAGTATATCATATTTCATTAGATTATCTTTAGGTTGGGCTTGTCGATAGGCCCAGATATAGGTAGTTTGCTTTGCCATGAGTTGCACTTGGGTCAATGACAGCCCCCCTAATCCATCAAGCATGGGGTTTCACTAAGTTTGGCGGATTATGCGAGTAGTACATATTAAGTGTCAGGTCAAATTATCCGATGAGTTTTAGGCCTTGGGGTCGAATGACCACCGCCGGGCGAATTGCAGAGTAAACATAACATAAAAAGTATAAGAGAAGGTTGACAAAATAATTAGCTTCATTGATTTGATAGATAGTACATCACTAATAAAACTTTTACAAATTTTTGGAGTGCCATGTCCAAGTAATTGCTGACCCCCCCGTTGTCTCAAGGTAATAATGTCACACCCTAATTCTGGCCGAACCAAAAGTGTGAATGAACTGCTATCGAACCAATAGTTCACACCCAGATCTCAAATAGACCATATCAACACATAAACTACGCATGTAACCATAATCAAAATATAGATAAAATAGAAATGAAAGACTTTAATTAAATGAACTGAGGTCTACATGATAAAATAATAGTTTATCCAAATTATCTCAATGTAACCGAAACATAGTAACCAAAACATAATTAAATAATTTATTACAACGTCTTATAATCCAAGCTTAAAATAAAACCTAAAGAAATACACAGTAGTGGCACTCGCATGACGAGTCATGCTTGCTCTCCACTAATTGTATGTCCAAAGCAGCAATGCCTCCATAAGTCGGAGTACCAACATAGTCTTCAATAAGTATCCTGCATCAATATCTAAAAAAAAAAAATATTCATAGGGTGAGCTCACAACTTAGCTCAATAAGAACATAAGACAATGCAGCAGGTAAATACATGATGTAACATTCAATATTTGATCAGGTATAACTTGCAATGTACTATGGAAAGGATAGACTGCGACCACACTTCTATGCACGAGAGTGTGAGCACACCCAATAGTTAGGCCATAATCCATACTATTACTATTGCCCCACATCATTCACTCTGAGATAAAGATAGAGCTAGAGTATGATGGTCGCCCTTGATACTTTACCCTATACCAATACGTACACTTCTATTGGCAAGGGCTTGCAAGTTGGATTCTGTTACTAACCAATCCTACATGTCATCACAATGTATCCAAGATCCTATCCCAGCATAGCTCCGTACAGAATAGAGATAGAGCTAGAGTACGATGGTCAGGCCACAATCCACACTATTTCCCATACTCCTCTTGATACCCTACCTATACCAGGCACGATAATATAGATGGCAATACAAAAAGTGTCAGTATGGGGAATGGTCCAAGGCTCCCACCCCTTCAAATCCCATAAATCAACGAAAACATACACATGCCTAACATCACATGCTATTAATAATAGTATGCATGAACAAGTAATAATAGTGAATTAAATATGACATGTTATATACATAACCATCACACAACATTAACAAGAATAGAGGTTTACTGTGTTAATTATTTGGGTTTGGGTCTTGTCCCTTACTTGACACGTGATAACAAGTCCTCTCTGAGTCACAGAACCTAACCTCATTGTCTACAAGTCCTAAATAACAATAGAAGTTTATTAGAATTAAGTTTGTAGAACCCAAGTTGATGGGACCCAAGTTTGGACTAATAAACAGTAAAACACACAATTCGATAGCACTACAAGGTGCCAGACTATCAGACCGGCATGTCAGATCGGACAACTCTCTAAGCCTTTCAAACAGGTCCAGAGGCTTATCCGATCTCACTCTATGTGCCACCGAACACTCCAACTAGACAAAGTCTATGTGTCCTTGTTTGGCCTTCCCTTTAGTCGATCTTCTACTTGGTTTTTTAGGGTTTCTCCTAAGCCATTCTATGATTAAACAAATCATTAAAATCATTACTTTTAAATTGTTCATTATCCTAGTCTCATAAACATTGATTCCAACAATCCCCATGTACGAATCTAGGGTTTTCACATGAGATTAGGGTTTTCAATCAAAACCTGGCCATTCATGGTATTAATCCTAAACCAACACCTTCCTAACCTTCCTACGAGATGGAGCACTTACCGTTGCCCTTTAACTGATGGTGCTCTTCTCCCAACAAAACTCCTCCCTTGTAGAGCTTCCTCGTTCCCACTACTCCCTCTTCATATCTCTCTTTCAAACTCCAGGGTTTGTGAGAGTCAACAAGAGGTCTAAGTAGGAGCAAGGATCAATATATAGAGAAGGGTATCCTTTTTAGAAAGTTTTCCACCTATTAAAGGTGTCTATTAGAAAGATTTAGAAGGTGGGACCCATTAAAGTCATTTTCCAAACCAAGCACGCTGACCGGTCTGACATACCAGTCGGACTGTTCAAGAAACCAGTATGACTCAACCAGTTAGACCGGACAACTTGGAATTATGTTTGTTTCGTCCATGTTCGTACCTAGACTTATGGTTCATCATTCGACCATCTCTTCGGGTCCAGATATGATTGGAAGACCTATCACGATATGGAAACTTAAGTTAAATTGGGTTCACGGAGTGTAGGTCTTACAACTCCCTCACCCTTAAAAGAGATTTCGTCCCTGAAATTTACACATATGAGTCTCACAACTCCCCTAACCTTAAAATAAATTTGTACATACCTTCAGAGTCGAATAGATGAGGGTATTCCTTCAGCATTGCAATTTCTCCTCCCAGGTAATCTCTTCTACGACCTAGCTTTGCTAAACTACCTTGATGTAGTAGATATCCCTGTTGCAGAGGTGTTGTACCTTCTGGCTGGTAAATTGAACTAGTACGACCTCAAATGTTAAGTCCTCTGTTAAATCTGGAGGGTCTGTAGCCAATATATGCGATGGGTCCCTGATGTATTTCTTCAATAAGGACACATAGAATACATCATGGACACTTGACATTGATGGTGGCAATGCAAGCTGGTATGCCATGTTGTTTTGTCTCACTAGGATCTCTTACCGTCCCACGTACCTAGGGCATAATTTTCCTTTCTTTTCAGTCCTCTAATAGGTGATATCTTTAAGAACACCTTATCAGCCATTGTAAATTCGAGATCTCAGTGCCTATTATCCACGTAGTGCTTCTAACGAACTTGGGTAGTCTTGACCCTTTCTTTGATCTGGTCAACCACTCGACAGGTTTCTTTTACAAATTCTGGTCCCATGATCCATTTCTCCCCCAACCTCATTCCACAACACTAGGGTCTAGCATTTTTTATCGTACAGTGCTTCGTATAGAGCCATATGGATCATAGCCTGATAATTGTAGTTGTAGAAGAACTCGATGAGTGGTAACTTCTTATCCCAAGCTCCCTTGAAGTCTATAATGCAAGCTCAGAGGATGTCCTTCGAAATGTAAATGGTCCACTCCGACTATCCATCCGTCTGAGGGTGAAAGGATGTAATGATTTCAGCTTGGTCCCGATAGCTTTTTGCAACCCTTTCCAAAACTTGGAAGTAAAAAAAGGGTCTCTGCCAGAGGCTATGCTCTCAAGTACACCATGGAGTCTGACTATGTTGTTCACGTACAATTTTGCCAATCTTTCCATGGTATATTGGGGTCTGATAGCAATGAAGAGAGCCATCTAAGTAAGCAATCTACAATCACTCATACTGCGTCCACTGATCTTGGGGTCATATGCAGTCTAGTGATGAAGTCCACAGTTATGCAATTCAATTTCCATGCTGGCTCCAACAGTGGCAATAATAACCCAATGAGTCTCTGTCTCTCAGCCTTTACTTGCTGACAATTCAAACATTGGAATATGAATTGGGCCACATCAGCTTTCATACCCCTCTACCAGTATAACCTCTTTAGGTCATGGTACATCTTAGTGCTTCCAAGATGTACTGAATATGGAGTACAGTGAGCTTCCAACATTATTATGTTCCTAATGTTAAAGTTCTCGCTCTCAGGTATACACAGTCTTTCGGGGTACCTGAGGGTCTTTTCTATTTCCAAAGTGAAATCAGGATTGGGTCTACCCTTTTTTAAATCCTCCTGCACTGTCCTGAGGTGTGGGTCTTGTAAAATTGTTGCCTTTAGTTAAATCTGGTAAGATTTTTAAAGCTGTGAACATGAGCGAGAACTTGTGAATCAAGCCTTGCTCTACTGGGTCATCTGGGGACTCTAGTATATCTCCTCTTTATTCCATGCCAACACTGATACTGTAGAACATAATGCTGCATTGGTACTAGGCCCTGCCTTTGGTTTCAATGTCCATTTCCTACTTAGCACGTCTACTACAACATTTACCTTTCTCGAATGGTATTAGATGTCACTGTCATAGTCTTTCAGTAATTCTAACCACCTTCTTTGCCTTATGTTCAACTCCTTCTGAGTAAAGAGGTAGGTGAAACTTTTATGGTCAGACTTGATCTGAAACATTTCACTGTACAAGTAATGCTTCCACATCTTAATCGCATAGATTACTGCAACCAACTCTAGGTCATGCATAGGGTAGTTCTTTTCATGTTCCTTTAGTTGTCTCGAAGCGTAGGCTATCACCTATTCTCCCTGCATCAGCACCCATCCTAGCCCCAATCCCAAGGCATCTGTGTATAAAGTTAATGGTGGCCCTAGCACTGGGATAGTCAAAATGGGTGTAGAGATCAATTTTGACTTCAAAGTTTAAAAGCATTCTTCACACTTATCCATCCATATAAATTTCATATAAATTTCTCTCCTTTTTTTGGTTAACTTAGTGAGTGGAATGATAATTTTTGAGTAGTCTTCCACGAATCTCCTATAGTAACCAACTCATCCCAAGAAGTTACATATCTCAACAATTGTCTTCGGTGTTTCCCATCCTACAATGGTTGTTATCTTGCTAGGATCAACTTTAATTCCTTCTGTAGACACCACGTGATCCAAGAAAGCCACTTTATTCAGTCAAAATTCACACTTCTTAAATTTTGCATAGCGCTTCTCTCTTCTTAGAATTTGTAAGGTTTCTCTCAACTGTATTGCATGCATCTCCTTATCCTTGGAAGAGACCAGTAAGTCGTCTACAAATACTATGACTGAAGTATCCAACATATCGCGAAACACTCGGTTCATTAGTTCTATCAACGATGCGAGGGCATTAGTCAATCTGAACAACATTACAAGGAACTCATAATGCCCATACCTCATCCTGAAAGTAGTCTTCAGGATATCTTTGGCTTTAATCTTTAATTGATGATACCCTAACCGAAGATCAATTTTCAAGAAGACCCTTGTGCCTTGCAATTGGTTGAACAAGTCATCGATTCTCGATAGTGGGTATATGTTCTTGATTGTAAGTTTATTTAACTCTCGGAAGTCTATACATAACCATACACTACCATCCTTCTTCTTCACAAACAGTACAGATGCTCTCTACTATGATATACTTGGCCGTATGAAACCGTTGTCTAATAATTCTTGTAGCTAGACCTTCAACTCCTTCAATTCTGTAGGGGGCCATTCTGTATGATGCTTTAGACACTAGTGCTGACCTTGGCAGTAGGTCTATCACGAATTCAGTTGCCCTATCTGGAGGTAGTCCAAATAGGTCTCCCAAAATTACATCAGGAAATTCCTGTACTATTTCAATATCTTCCATATTTGTAGCACTACATGTACTTCAATCACTAATACTAGATAACTGACTTGTCCCTTCTCTAGATGTCTCTAAGCTTTGAGGGCAGAGAGGATGAGCTTTCGCTTTCGAGGCAACTTTATTCTGGTAAAGAAAAATTCTTTGCCATCATTGCCCTTGAACGATAGCTTCTTCTATGCACATAACAAATTTGTGAAGTTGTGAGGACAAATGAGAAATGATCCTCCTCGGGATGAAATGTATCAATGAAGATCAATGTTCTTTGGAGTCGCCACCTAGATTAAGGTCAAGGACCTCTAAAAAAGTAGCCTCACCCTAAGGTGAGACTTTTATTGACTCATGACTTAATGTATCAGTTCTTTGGTCTGCAAGAGATTGGATAAGTATTCAGAGTACGGTTATGGGAAGGTGTTAGGCACCCAAATCGCCCAATCAAGATCGGCCTCCTAAACTTTTCTTAAACTCTAATTCTGACTATGCTTGGTCAACTGGATGACTAGGGTTTAATGGGGGAGTCTTAAACCAAGTTGCTAAGTTATTTTATTCTATGGTTCAGCCAAACATGTTCCAAAATAAATAAATAAGCAAGTGTACAGTACTATACAGTGAACCAAACTAAAGATGACTCGATCTTAGACTGAATTTGAGACATCCATCTTAAATTGCCTACGTATTTCATCCTACAAATCAAGTTCAAAACGTTGTTCGAAATGAGTTTTGTGATTAAAGATTTATGGAAGTGGCTTATGTATGTGCTTCAATTAGATTCTTTGTTCAAGTTAAAGTTTATGCTAGAAGAATGGTTGATGGGTGGTTTTGTACCATATTTGAGACTCTTAAATTGCCTACGTATTCTAAGGTTTGCCCTAGAAATTAGATACGACGTAGTTTGAAATGATATTATGGTTGGATCTAGGGACATATCAACCCAAACTCCTTCCAATTTTATGTTTATCGGATTGCCTATCCCTATAAATTCATCTCTTAGGCTTATTGGGTTGCCTATCCCTATAATTTCATCTCTTAGGTCTATCGGGTTGCCTATCCATACAATTTCATCTCTTAGATTTATTGGGTTGCCTATCCCTACAGTCATCTCTTAGGTTTATCGGGTTGTCTATCCCTACAAATTCATGTCTTAAGTTTATCGGGTTGCCTATCCCTACAAATTCATGTCTTAAGTTTATCGGGTTTCCTATCCCTACAATTTATGTCTTAGGTTTACTGGGATGACTATCCCTACAATTCATCTCTTAGGTTTATCAGGTTCCCTATCCCTACATTCATCATTTAGGTTTATTGGGTTACCTATCACTACAATTTCATCTTGTAGGTTTATCGGGTTGCCTATCCCTACATTCGTCATTTAGGTTTATCGGGTTATCCCTACAAATTCATCATTTAAGTTTATCGGGTTAACTATCCCTATAATTTCATCTCTTAGGTTTTTCGAGTTGCCTATCCCTACATTCATCATTTAGGTTTATCGGATTACCTATCCCAATAATTTCATCTCTTAGGTTTATCAGGTTGCCTATCCCTACATTCATCATTTAGGTTTATCGGGCTATCTATCCCTACTATCCATCATTTAGGTTTATCGGGTTACCTATCCCTATAATTTCATCTCTTAGGTTTATCGGGTTGCCTATTGCTACATTCATCATTTAGGTTTATCAGGTTATCTATCCCTATAATTCATCTCTTAGGTTTATCGAGTTGCCTATCCTTATAATTCATCTCTTAAGTTTATCGGGTTGTCTATCCCTACAATTTCATCTTTTAAGTTTATCAGGTTGCATATCCCTATAATTTCATCTCTCAGGTTTATCGGGTTGTCTATCCCTACATTTCATTACTTTGGTTTATCGGGTTGTCTATCCCTACAATCAATTTATTCAGGGTTTCTAGGGTGTCCTGTCTCTTTTGTTCAACTCTTCGGGTTTTTTAGGGTATCCTGTCCCTTTTGTTCAACTATTTTCATTTTAGGGTTTCTACTTTCCCTATATGGTTTATACTTAAGATTTATGCAATTGTATCCCCAAACATAGCAGTGTGTATCAGGTAAGCATTCAAATATGGCAATGTGTTCAATATAGCATGTGAGTAATTCAAACATGACAATGGATCTAGATATAGCGAGTGTAAACAATCCAACATAGCACTGTGCCTCCAAATATGACAGTAAGTAGATGAGCATCTAAATATAACATGTGAGCATCCAAATATGACAAGGAGCATCCAATCATAGCAGTAAGCATGTGAGCCAATCAAAGCATGTGAGAATATAGCATAAAATATGACATGTGAGCAATCCAATACAACATTTGAGAGCATTCCAAATATAGCAAAAAGCATGTAAGGGCCAATCAAGCATCGATCATCAACAATGTGATCAAGATCATTTTTGATCGACTACTCAAACTTGATGTAATCGATCATCATCAATGTGATCAAGATCATATTTGATCGATGGTTCAGATTCACTTAAAACATTCATGAGGTCAATCCAACCGTTCAAATTTAATAAAACCACTCAAAAGGTTATCCAATAGTTCAAATCACTTAAGATGGTAATCCAACCGTTCAGATCACCTAATATCACTCACAATAAAGATCCAATGGTTTAGATGGCTTAAAAACATCTATTATCAAGATTCAACGGTTAAAATACTCAAAAACACATATGATCAAGATTCAACAGTGAAAATCACTCAAAAACACATATGATCAAGATCCAACGGTTAAAATCACTCAAAAATCACAATCTAACTGTTCAAATTCATTTAAAATCAATCCTAGTGAAAATCCAATGGTTCGGATCACTCAAAATCATAATCTAATGATTCAAAATCAAATTTGACAACCAGTGGTCCATATTCAAATCACCCAAAAAAAAATCCCATAATCAATGGCCACATTTTATCTCACCAAAATTATCATCAATGATCATATAAAAATTCACATTAAAACATTATGATCGATGGATGTATTTTAATGACCACAAAATTCCTCATCAATGGTCCATTTAATTCACATAGAAATTCCAAGCATCCAATGGGACCAATTTAATAAAATTCCAACAATAGCCGGATCAATCTCATAAAAATTTCAAGCATCAGGATGAATTTCATGACAATTCCAAGCATCTAATGAGAAAATTGATCACATTAAAATTTAAATCAAAATGACCAATGTGTGATCGGATTTTTTTAATTTTTGGATTTAATTAAAACATGCCATATCATATGGCAAATATTAGCATCAAATACAACCATGTGTAATTAGGATTAAAGTCATGATAAGATGCTAGATGAAGGGTCTTGATGAGGGGATGTGACTTACGGGTAAGGGAGACTGTACGGCTGGGTTTGATGATGGTGTTGGTTCGGTGGTGTAGCCTGGCTGGGCAAGTGGATAGATGGAGGACCGGTGGAATGGCTCTAGTGCAGGGTTTTAGTGAATGAAGACGAGGACAAGCACATAGTGATTCCAGGTGTTGGGGTTTTGAAGGTGCAGCCGGAGGAGGTGGTGGTGAATGCACGGGTGTTGATGGCTGGTGTAGGGTTTAAAGTGGTGAGGCCGCATGATCCTGGGTTGTACAGGTTGAAGGTTATATGATGGACATGGGAATTTGGAAGGTGTTGCAGGGTTTAGAGATGGGGAATGCTTGTGGATAGATGGAGGGTGAGTGTCAATTCTAGCCAATGGGGCAGATGGTTTACGGTGGAGGTGTGACTTATGGGCAGCAAGAGTTTTGATGGTGATCTGTTGTGCTGCAAAGTAGATGAGCTGCGTGCTGCATGATGGTAATGGTTTAGGGAGGACATGTGGTGTGGTGCAGGTAAGAGTGAGGATAATTAGGTGTGTCTCACGGTGGCATGGGGGATTGATTTTATGAGGCTACATGTGAGAATATGCAATGTGGAGGTTTGTTTTGCTGCAAGTTTCAGCAAGGTTGCATGGGAGATGGCCAAGTGGAGAAGGTAGGTCGGTGGATTAGGTGAGAGTCAAGTATGAAAAATAGGTTAATGGCGGAAAGAAGTAGTTCTTATCTCTCTGTATCTCCCTCTCTTAGCTCTGCAGATCTTCGTGATTCTCCCTTCGGTTTGCTTTGCAAGTTCTTTCCCGTGCTGGTCCTACTCTCGTAATTCTCTGCTTCTCCTCATTCTCTCACCCCTCCTCACTTTCTCCAACTTCTCTTTGTAAAATCTTACTTATTCTGATTTTATTATTATGAGCAACATTATCTTACTTGCCTATTTTGACTGGTGGGAATCCAATCAAGGTTGATTGATTATGCCTTTCCAAATATAAATCAAATCTATACTATTATGGGATTGGGATAGATTTGAATTCTAAATCATTATAAATATGAAGCAGGTCCCTATAGTCTCTCTCTGCGTGAAATCAAGAGGACCCATACCTAAGGGAGAGGAGACTGTAGAAGATCTCTGCAGGAATCAGGTGAAAAGAAAAGGTCGGAAAACAATCTCCAACGAAAGGTATGTCTTATTTCATTTTAATAAATTGTGTTATTGCTCAGTTGTATTTTACATTTCATGTGGGATTCATTGTAATGAATTTTACATTAGGATTACTTAAAACCCTACAGTGGTATCAGAGCCATCCCACATGAATTTAAAATCATTGAGTATTAAACATGAAGAAAATTTTCTTACTTATCCATTTTAATTTTTGGAAAAATAAAAGAGATTTTAAAAAATCGGATAATTTTTCTAGACTGGTGAAATTTAAAATGGATTATACCATATTGTAGAACTCGAAAAATCGAGTCGACCGACACTAAGTTGGTCGCCGGCGGTGGCTGGACACGCTGCCACTCGCCGCATGAAATGGCGTGTGAGATCCACGCGTCGGAGTTAAAAAAAAAAAAAAAAAAAAAAACAAAAATACCTGACGGTGCCGAGTCATCACCGGGTCGACTCGGCGCCGAATCGCAAACCCTAACGGGTTTCTTTGGTTGACTCGGGCCTAGTCAACCCAGCCCAAGCCCAAACCCGGCTCGGCCGGGCTGGCCCGGCCAGGCCCAGAGCCAGCCAGCCCAAGCCGGCCCGGCCGGTCGGACCTAGCCCGGGGCTGGCCCGGCCAGCCAAGCCGGCCGGCTGGTCCGGCCCGGCCCAGGCCCAGCCAACCAACCCGGCCAGTCGGACCCGGCCCGGGGCTGGCCCGGCCCGAGCCAAGCCAGCCGGGCTGGTCCGGCCCGGCCCGAGCCAAGCCAACCCGGCCGGTCGGACCCGGCCTGGCCCGGCCAGCCAAGCCGGCCCAGGCTAGTCCGCCCGGCCAGGCCAAGCCAGCCCGACTAGTCAGACCCAGCCCAGGGCTGGCCTGAAAACCCGAACGGGGTCCATGGATATCCAACCCGAACCAGAATGGGTGACCCACTAAATCGAACCGAAAACCCAAAAGTTTGACCCGATAATTTGACCCGAAAACCTGAAAATTTTGACCCGTTAACCCGATTAATTGAACCGGTTTTGGGTTGGCTTAGCCAAACCGGTTTTCGTTTGGATCAGACCACGGTTCATCCCCGGTCCAGATTCTAAGGCCTGTTTGGCTTGCAGTTTTTTTTTTTTTTACTGCGTTCACAATCCGACTTTAAACTGGATTTGTGGGAGCTAGGAAAGTCGGATTGACCTCCGGTTTATTCCGTTGGACTTGGTTTTCAATGCTCTTCAATCTGGAATATATATTGTTACATTTTGATACATTAGGAATAGTATTTTTCTAAATTAATGCTCTTTTGGAGCTCGATTTGTAGTGTTTCTGCTAATTTTCCTCAATATTTTTGTATCATAATGATTGTTGAGGTATAGTGCATGTTTATTTGAATGTTTAGACTTATAAAATTGATTTTTGAAAAACATTTATGGTTATATATATCCCTCTAGAGCTGCAATTTAGAATTTGTTCATATCATGGTGGAACTTGGTAGATCCCACCAAAGTGGTATATTTTGTTTTGTCATGATGTGTTCAAATTCAAGCGACTATGTTTGTAAATGCTTTAAAGAATGACAGTGTTCACCCAAGGGTGGCATTGTCCCAGTTTATTTAAACCCAGATTTGTACATAATCTGTAAGGATTGGGTGGGACCATCAAAGTGGCAAGCTCAGTTCTATCATGATATGCTCAAATCCAGTACTTATGCATTTATAGACACAACAAAGAAGGATAGTGCTCACTCAAAGGTGACATTATCAAGATTTTCACTTTTGTGGAAACAGCAAAGAGCGGCATTGTCCACCCAAAGGTGGCGATGTCAAAGATCATGTATACTCATGCACGTGGTTGAAGGATCTTAACTTTAGGAGTTTCATACACCCAAAGGTGGTGGAATTTTGAGAGTCATTATCCCTTCGCAGGTTCTGCACAGATAGTAAGATGACCAGTGCGCTCTTGTCCCAAAGGATAAGGGTGTAGTTTCGGTTGACTCTTCAAAGAAAATAGACTTGCATATGCTTAATTATTGTAAGTTTAACTTATCTTGTGTGTATGTTTACATTATATCACACATATTAGAGAACATATAATGATCAAACACCTCATGATGCCTGTTATGGTGGGCCAGTTCTATGAATTGGCATGAAAGATTGAAAGCTAGTCTAGGAGTGTTTAACCTAGATATACTCAGCAAAGATTGTATTCTGGTCTTTAGGAATATTTAATCCCTAAGATCAGATAAAAGAAAATTCAAATAAGGAACATTGTAAATAGATGTTCAGAGTGAAATCCAAAGAAATTTTGGTCTTTAAAAATGGGGTGGAGAGATATTGTTTTCTCAAGGTTGCTTGTACCAGTTTTGATGGTATATGATGATAATGGTATATGAGGAAACACATGTTAGAGCTATTAGTCATCACTAATAAGCTCTAAGATATGTGAATCTCTGTAGGTAACTCATTGGAATATTATAGATGATTCATTTGATTTTCACTTCCTCACCTAAAATGCAAAGTTAGATCCTGGTGATCCATAAACCTAGTGGACAGAAGTTGATTTGATTTTCTTTTCACTAAGGAAGAAATTTCAAAGAAAAGAGAAATGAAGGAATACCAACGTCATGACGTAAGCCATACTCTAACAAATGCAGTAAGTGAAAGGTAGGATTTTACAGAAAGAAAAATAAATTTTCAAGGAATAATAAGAAACTTTTGACAAGAAAAATGATTTTATGGAATTACAAGAACTCAAAAAGAACATGTGAAAAATGTTATAGCTGGAAGAAAAGTAGAATCATGAAACTTTCAAGTTGATGCATAGTCAAAATACAGAGCTAGATAAGGCAATGAGGAGATATAATAGACCATGTAGATCTGTGATTTCATCTAATCACAAGTTATACCTCAAAAATAGATGTTTTGGCATTGAACAAGATGAAGATCCCAATAGTTTTGAGCAAGTTGTCAATAATGAAATTATTTTTGAGTGATTACTAGTCATAAATGATGTATCTTATTTATGAACATCAATGAGATTTGAGATTTTATGCTCTTGTCATGAGCGACGTACTCATAGGCTCAAAATGGATATGTAAAAAAATGTGTGATTCCAGTGGGAGAATTGATTGCTACAAAGTAAAACTTGTAGCGAAGTGGAATCACACAAAGAGAATGAAAAGTGTAGACTTCAAATCTTTGAAGTTTTTAGTTGTGTATTTTATTTTAGAGTTGCATCTGATAGATGTAAAGATCTTTTGATCAAAGAAAATCTGGAAGAAGGTGTTTATAGGCTTTATCCAAAAGGTTTTGAGGTAAAGGAGAAAGAATATCTATTTTTAAACTTATAAAGTCAATATGTGGATTAAGCAAGCATCTAGGTAGTGGTACCTGAAATTTGACAAAGTTGTATCTTCTTAAAACTTTGTTGAGATTATCATTGATCATTATGTATATATAGAGGTCAGTGGGAGTGGATTTATTTCCTAGTCATATGTGTTGATGGTTAATCATTTGACCAGTAGTGATATGGTTTATCTGTTGAAACCATAGTTTCAATGTCTGATAAATTTGAGATGAAGAATGTGTGAGTAAGTACTTTTGTACTTGACATTGAGTTTCCTCGTGACAGGAAAAATGAAAGAAAAATGAAACTCTGGGTTTGTCTCAAAGGGAATAAGTTATTCGTGTTCAAGAATGATTGAATGTACATGCATAACAGTTAAGTTGTAGATGTTTAAATCAGAGAGGTGACAAATTGACAGAGTTATGTTCAAGAAATGATGTTCAGAGAGAGAGCAAGTACAAAGCTTGGTGTATGCTCAAGATTATATTTATTCTCACATAGACTTTGTTTAGAGTGTTCTAAGACATTTTTAGTTGGATCTTTGGTATAGCTCACTTGAACAATGAGAATAGAAGGTCATGCGGTACTTGCAGATGATCAAAGATTATCTACTCATTTGTGGCAGTAGTGACACTCTTGGCTATTGTGATGTAGTGTTTTGGTGATTGCATTGGGGGCATGAATCCCATTTCAGTTTTTTGTTGTGATGGTAGATGTACTCTTTGGGAAAAAATGTAAAGAACTTTATCCATGCATCACCCTCTTGATAAGGTAAATTTTATAACTATATGTGAAACTAATAAGTAGCATATCTGGTTGAAGAGTTATCTTTAGACACGGAAGGTTGTAAGTTTAACTTAGGCCTATTGAGATGTATTGTGACAAATGGTTTAGCTGTGTTGTTCTCAAAGAATAATGTGAAATCTAATAATTCAAAGCATAATGGAGATCGGATTTCAAATCTCTTTATGTGAGAGAAAAAGGTCAAAGAATTTATATCATTGTACAGCACATTCGTTAAACATCTTAATTGTAGATTCTCTGACGAAGGTTTTGTCAAGGGGAGTCTTCAAGGGACTGTATGTTTAATATAGAAATGGTTAATTCATTAAATGTGCTTGGTTAGTGGGAGACTTTTCTCACATTTATAATGATTTAGTTCATTATGTTTATTTACATTGCCAATGGTTTTGGCACAGATATTTATTACCATGAGAGACTATATGCCAGGGAAGAGACTCGAATTCTAAACCTCCTCCATACCTTACCTCATCAAGCAAGGGGTTAACCGTCTGACCAAGTGGACCCCTTGCTTATTACCATGGTTATTTTTATTTATTACCATGGTTATTTTTATTTCAGCATTCATTTATTGCTATGTTGCACATTCATTGACATGTCATTGACCCAAAAAGCAGTATTAAGCTAAGTCTTAAAAGGCAGTATTAAGCCAGAATACAAAAGGCAATATTAAGCCAAGACCCAAAAGGCAGTATTAAGCCAAGTCTTAAAAGGCAGTATTAAGTCAAAACACAAAAGGCAGTATTAAGCCAGGACCCAAAAAGGCAGTATTAAGCCAAGTCTTAAAAGACAGTATTAAGCCAGAACACAAAAGGCAGTATTAAGCCAGGACCCAAAAAGGTAGTATTAAGCCAGAACACAAAAGGCAGTATTAAGCCAGGACCCAAAAGGCAGTATTAAACCAAGTCTCAAAAGGTAATATTAAGCCAGAACACAAAAGGCAGTATTAAGCCAGGACCCAAAAAAAAAAAGAAGGTAGTATTAAGCCAGAACAAAAGGCTTAAGCAAGCAAAAAAAAAGGCGATATTAAGTCTTAAAAGGCGAGGCCAGAACACAAAAGACAGTATTAAGCCAAGACCCAAAAGGCAGTATTAAGCCAAGTCTTAAAAGGCAGTATTAAGTCAAAACACAAAAGGCAGTATTAAGCCAGGACCCAAAAGGCAGTATTAAGTCAAGTCTTAAAAGGCAGTATTAAGTCAAAACACAAAAGGCAGTATTAAGCCAGGACCCAAAAATGTAGTATTAAGCCAAGTCTTAAAAGGCAGTATTAAGCCAGAACACAAAAGGCAGTATTAAGCCAGGACCCAAAAAGGCAGTATTAAGCTAGAACATAAAAGGCAGTATTAAGCCAGGACCCAAAAGGCAGTATTAAGCCAAGTCTCAGAAGGCGGTATTAAACCAAAAACATAAAGGCAGTATTAAGCCAAGTTTCAGAGGCAGTAAGCCAATGTCAAGATAAACAAGGAGACTTATGTTCGTAATAACAGAAAGTTGTATGCTGTATAATTGAGGTGTATATTCTACTATTGTTCAACATTAGTCTGCTTGTTGGAAGGTATGATGAGGTTTGGGATAATCTGGTTTTAATTAATGGTTTCCATAGACACACTAGTTTTTAATAGTCTTGTGGAATAATGTAGCCCAAGTGGGAGATTGTAAAATCTTACTTATTCTGATTTTATTATTATGGGCAACATTATCTTACTTGCCTATTTTGACTGATGGGAATCCAATCAAGGTTGATTGATTATCCCTTTCCAAATATAAATCAAATCTATACCATTATGGGATTGGGATAGATTTGAATTCTAAATCATTATAAATATGAAGCAGGGTCCCTATAGTCTCTCTCTGCGTGAAATCAAGAGGACCCATACCTAAGGGAGAGGAGACTGTAGAAAATCTCTGCAGGAATCAGGTGAAAAGAAAAGGTTGAAAAACAATCTCCAACGAAAGGTATGTCTTATTTCATTTTAATAAATTATGTTATTGCTCAGTTGTATTTTACATTTCATGTGGGATTCATTGTAATGAATTTTACATTAGGATTACTTAAAATCATACACTCTTTTCTTGCCCCTCTCTTTTTCCAGATTCTGATTTTTTTTTTTTTTTTGGTTTAGAGTCCTCCCCCTCCCTTTCTTTTCTCTCCGATTCTCCTCTTTTTTTTTTTTCTCCTTTTTTCTCTTCTTACCATTCTTCTTTTCTTTCTATTGTTCTTTCTTTCCCAATTTTCTTGTTTCAGATCTTCCCCTTATTCTCCAGTTGTATCCTCGAATCTCCATCCTTGATTTTCAATTTCTTTCCTTTCTCTTTATCACTCTCTTTCCCTTCTTACTTGTTCTATATTCGGTCTTCCAATTTTTTCTTTTTTTTCTTTAATCGGATCTTCTCCCTTCTTGCTTGCTCTTTATTCGGTCATCCAATTCTTTCGTTCTTTTTTTTTTTTCTTTCCATTAGAGTTTCCCACCCTCGGATTCCTTTTCTAATTCTCATGGCTAAGTTTCTTTTATTTTTTTCCTATTCATTTCTCTCAGCCCTCCCTCATTTCCCTCAAGTTTTGGGTGTGGCATACACATATAAACATAATAACGATATATATATATATATATATATATATATATATATATAATGGCACTATGCATATGGGATGAACTAATGGTTTGAGCTATACTAACTGGACTGGTTGGGATTAACTAGACCGGACTGACTTGTGTAGACTGGGTTGGGTCAAGATTGGCTTGGATTGAGCTGGGTTGCATTGAAACTAGCTTTTCTCTCTATATCATTTTATGAGCTATTCTGGTGTAAACACCTCATTTTTGCCACTCATGTCTACAAAGCTTAAATTCTCTCAATAAGCTAAAAAGAACAAATCTTAAATCTCTCAATAAGCTAAAAAGAAAGCAGAGCAAGAGATTGTGTGGGACCTACCCCAATGTCACCCAGTGTCATTTCCCTTTAGGTTGGATACCCCTATACATAGACCCTATTAGGGCCTAAATCCTAGGTCAGATTAGAAGTTTCACATACCTCCCCCAGAATTTGCTTTAATTGCATCAACTTATTTGGTGGTACTATGCTTTCTAGTTACCCAATCCCAACTTCATAATTAATTTTGTGTGCACTCTTTTTCATTGTGTTTTCTTTGTACCCATTACGGTGAATTTGTAAACCATTTTGGATCCAAGGCTAACAATATCGGCCACTCGGAGATGATAGGGGTATTTCTATCGGGTAGGTTTTGTCCTTGTTGGTATCAATCTGACAAGGACGAAATAGTCTATTCCCTATATAAGTATGCACCATAAAAAGTAAAGGGTATATATATATATATATATATATATATCATCAAGTGCATAAATAAACCGTGAAGTGGAATAAATGAGGGAGAAAGTGGAAAGAGATAGAAAGAAAATGGAAAGAGAGAGAAATTGGAAAGAGAGAGAAAGGAAGATAAGATTAAAGAGAAAAGAAAAAGTTTAAATGTAACAAGCCGTGGCTAGCTAGCTAAGAAGCTAAGCAACAGCTTGCATTCAAAAACCATAAAAGGAAAGAAAAAAAAAAGAATGGAAAGAAGAGACCGAAAAATCAGATCCGAAAGGAAGAAAAGATTGAGAGAAGTGAGAGCTAATATTCAAGAAAGAATGGGAGAAAAATCCAAGGAGAAAGAGAATAGGAAAAAGGAGGGAGATATTCTTCTCGACTGGCCGAGAGAGAGAGAGAGACAGAGAGAGAGAGAGGAAGAGGACCGGTGAGAAAAGAAAGAGAAAAAATTTAGAGAAAGGGAGGGGGAGGACTCTAAACAAAAAAAAATCAGAGAGCTGGAAAAGGAGAGGGGCTAGAAAAGAGAAGTTGGGGAACGTGAGGAGGAGAGAGAGAAGAAGGAGAAGCAGAGAATTGCGAGAGTAGAACCAACACAGGAATGAACTGCAAAGCAAACCGAAGGGAGAATCAGGAAGATCTGCAGAGCTAAGAGAGGGCGATACAGAGAGGTAAGTACTACTCCTTTCCGCCATTAACCTGTTCTTCATACCTTACTCTCACCTAATCCACCGACCTGCCTTCACCACTTGGCCATCTCCCATGCAACCATGCCGAAACCTGCAGCAAAACATCCCTTCACGTTGCATACTCTCACATGTAGCCTCACAAAACCAATCCCCCACACCACCATGAGACACACCTAATTATCCTCACTCTTACCTGCACCACACCACCTGTCCTCCCTAAACCATTACCGTCATGCAGCCCGCAGCTCATCTACTTTGCAGCACAACAGATCACCATCAAAACTCTTGCTGCTCGTAAGTCACACCTCCACCGTAAACCACCTGCCCCATTGGTCAGAATTGACACTCACTCTCCATCTGTCCGCAAGCATTCCCCATCTCTAAACCCTGCAACACCTTCCAAATTCCCATGTCCATCATATAACCTTCAACCTGTACAAACCAGCATCATGCGGCCTCACCACTTTAAACCCACACTAGCCATCAACACCCATGCATTCACCACCACCTCCTCCTGCTGCACCTTCAAAACCCCAACACCTGAAATCACTATGTGCCTATCCTCATCTACATTCACTAAAACCCTGCACTAGAGCCATTCCACCGGTCCTTCATCTATCCACCTGCCCAGCCAGGCTACACCACCGAACCAACACCATCATCAAACCCAGCCGTGCAGTCTCCCTTACCCGTAAGCCACATCCCCTCATCAAGACCCTTCATCATGCATCTCATCATGACTTTAATCCTAATTACACATGATTGTATTTGATACTAATACTTGCCATATGATATGGCATGTTTTAATTAAATCCAAACCTTAGAAAAATCTGATCACACATCGGTCCTTTTGATTTAAATTTTAATGTGATCAATTTGCCCATTGGATGCTTGGAATTGTCATGAAATTGATCCCGTTGCTTGGAATTTTTATGAGATTGATCCGGCTATTGTTGGAATTTTATTAAATTGGTCCCATCGGATGCTAGGAATTTCTATGTGAATTAAATGGACCATGGATGTGGAATTTTCTAGTAATTAAAATGCATCCATTGATCATAACGTTTTAATGTGAATTTTCATATGGCCATTGATCATAATTTTGGTGAGATAAAATATGGCCATTGATTTTGGATTTTTTTGGGTGATTTGAATATGGACCACTGAATGTCAAATTTGATTTTGAATCATTAGATTATGATTTTAAGTGATCCAAACCATTGGATTTTCATCAGGACTGATTTTAAATGAATCTAAACGGTTAGATTGTGATTTTGAGTGATTTTAACTATTGGATCTTGATCATATTTTTTTAGTGATTTTCACCGTTGGATCTTGATCATAAGTGTTTTTAAGCCATCTGGACCGTTGGATCTTTATTTTTGAGTGATTTTGAGTGATCTGAACGGTTGGAATATCATCTTGAGTGATTTGAACCATTGATTACCTTTTTGAGTGATTTAATTGAATTTGAACGGTTGGATTGACCTCATGAATGTTTTAAGTGAATCTGAGCCATCGATCAAATATGATATTGATCACATTGATGATGACCGATTACATTAAATCTGAGTAGTCGATCAAATATGATCTTGGTCATATTGTTGATGATCGATGCTTGATTAATGCTCTCACATGCTTACTACTATATTTGGAATGCTCTCAAATGTTGTATTGGATTCCTCGCATGCCATGTTTGATGCTATATTATTCACATGCTATATTTAGATGCTCACATGCATACACTGCTATAATTGGAATGATTAAACCATGTTTGGATTGCTAATTGCCATATCTGTCTGTTTCACATGCTCGTTGCTATTTTTGGATACTCATCTGCTATATTGGATGCTTACTTTCCGTCTGGATGCTTTTACTGCTATGTTTGGAGATACACTTGTTTAAATCTTAAAGAAAAGAGTAATTAGGGTAGGAGATCCCTAAAATAGAAAGAACACAACAATTAGGGCAAGATAAACCCTAAAGTGGAAAGAACACAGTAAATAGGGTAGAAAACCCTAAAATTTTGAAAAAACAGAGCAACTAGGGCAAGATAAACCCTAAAAATTGAAAAGAACAGAATGAATAGGGTAGAAAACCCTAAAATTGGAAAGAACAGAACAAATAGGGATAGACAACTCTAAAAAACCTAACAGTACAGAACAGAACAGAACAAGTAAGAACAGAACAGAACAGATAAAGAACATAACAGATAAAGAAATAACAAAAAATAGAAAGAATAGAACAGTGGGGATAGGCAACCCTTGAAACCTAAAAGAACAAACAAGTAAATAACAGAACAGAGAGAAAAAAAAAACTAAAAATGGAAAGAATAGAACAATAGGGATAGGCAACCTTAAAAACCTAACAGAACAAAACAAATAAGAATAAAGCAGATAGGGGAAGAACACAAATGGAAAGAACAGAAAGGGAAGGGAACCCTAGAAGTCTAAATAACTCTAAAAGCCTTTCGAACTACGTCGTACCTGATTTCAAGGGCAAACCCTAGAATACGTAGGCAATTTAAGAGTCCCAAATATGGTACAAAGCCACCCATCCACCATCCATCCAGCATAAACTTCAACTTGAACAAAGAATCTAATTGAAGCACATGCATAAACCACTTCCATAATCTTTAATCACACAACCCTTTCGAACTACGTTTTGGACTTAATTTTTAGGATTAGAATACGTAGGCAGTTTGAGATGGGCGTCTCAAATTCAATCCAAGACCAAACCATCATTTGGTTTGGTTTACTGTTTAGTACTGTACTCATTGCTTGTTTGTTTGCTTTAAGACATGTTTGACTGAACCCTAGGTTAACAGAACTTAGCAACTTGGCATAGGACTCCCCCATTGAACCCTAGTCATCCAGTTGACCAAGCGCAGTCAAAATTAGAGTCTAAGGAAAGTATAAGAGGCCGATTTTTAGATCGGATAGTTTGGGTGTCTAACACCTTCCCATAACCATACCCTGAATACTTATCCGATCTTTTACAGACCAAAGAACTGATACATTGAGGCATGAGTCAATAGACGTCTTACCTTAGGGTGAGATTGTATTTTTAAAGGTCTTAGACCTTAATCTAAGTGGTGACTCCAACAAAACATTGATCTTCATTGATACCAATTTATCCTGAGGAGGATCGTTTTTCATTTGTCCTCTCATCTGGCTGCAATTCTGCATGGAATGTTTTGATGACCCTTGTCCTGGATTTTCCACATCCATTTTGTAGAGCACATAAAATAAAGAGCAGTGACGCTTGAATCACTTGATTTGGATGTAGGATGGCCAAGATATGAAGAATGGAAGTTCTATTAATAATTCTGCATGAAAGCTTGCATGGGACCAATCGGTGGCCTCTGCCCGGGATTCTTCAAGTCCCTTTTGAAGAGGAATGAAAATGAAACACAATGGCGTTTGGAATCGCCTGATTCGAATATTGGACGACCAAGATATAATGATTGAAGTTTGATGATAATCGATGCATGCAACTTGCGATAATTACGTAAAAGCCCTTACATTTTCAAATCGACTAAAACTGCAATATCTTCCTCGTTTGATGTCAGAATTGGATGATTCTCATTCCATTCTGAAGATAATTTCATGACATATGCATCCATACAGATTACAGCCTGTGACCTTGCTATGGGACCCACTGAAAACTACCTCGAGATTACAGCCAAAAATCTAAACTTTCACTCACCTCTCTTCCTTCATCGTCTACACATCAGTAGGACTTTGTTTAGCTGAGATGATAAAAATGGGGTGCTTACAGGAGTGCTGAGCTAACAAATCCATTCCCGTAGGTGAGTGGTAAGCGTAGGAGGCGTGCCCGAAGGGCAGCGGAAGCAGTATGGTTCCAGGTGTCGTCGCGTCATTGAGATCTGCAGGGTTCCCGATGTTGAAGTCTGTCATCTCATGTTGAACTAGGTTCGCTTCTAAATCCTACCATCAATATGAACAGGCCACGGCCCATAGCATTCATTTAGTACCACTTCTAGTCCCAAGGGGGATCCAACTAACAAGCTTGGGTCCATAGGTTTGACGGGTAACACCAGTTTTTTCCCAAATGATATGGACACGAATGAGTAGGTAACCCCAGAGTCAAGGAGGACCCTGGCGTGTACACCGGCTAAATTCACAGTCCCTGTATATTTTATTTAACCCTTAGCCTATATGCTCACACACAAGTAATACTATAAATAATAGGAGTGTTTTATCGTACCTGTAAGCACATCAAGTGAAGCGGCTGCTTTCTCTAAAGTGACTACATACACTTTCCCTTACTGCAACTGTTCTTGGGTAGTGGGCATGTTCTGGCATAATGGCCCATTTGTTGGTAGTTGTAGCATTTAATATTGCTAATTAAACCAACTTCTTGCTCCGTAGCTATTGGGGTGGCCTTGGTTGGCACGGCAGCAGTTTGTGACTTGAATGAGTGAAAGGCCTTAGTGTTCCCTCCCCATGATGTTTCAGTGGTAGGCATCTTCAACCCTTTGTTATGTGCGAAAAAGCTTTCCTTTTGGCTCGATTTTATGACTAGCGATCTACACCGCCTCATTATAGATATTTTTCTGTAGCCCCAATACATGCTCTTAGATGCTACCTCGAAGTCCCATGCTGAATCTGCGAGTCTTGGTGGCCTCTTCTTGCATGCTTGTCGGAGCAAAGAAGAATAGTTCCTCGTACCTTTGTTGATAAGCATCTACTATGTGTAGGCTGAGAAATTCCTTTTCCATTTGGTCACATAAACTTCTTGAAAAGTATTTCTCATAAAATGCTTCATTAAATATTGTCGATGTAATTTAAGCATGCTTAGTCCACAAATAAGTATGGGTGGAATTTCACCCAGTGTTGGCACCCTCTCTCAACATGTAAGTGGCATACAACACCTTTTTGTCCTCTATGCATTATGGAAAATTTTCTCCATTTCCTCTATCTCTTATGCAGGTCACAATGGTTTCCTTCCTTTCCTTGAGAAGATCGGTGGTTTCATCTTTAAGAAACGATTTGAAGTCCTTGAGAAATCAGCCTGCCTAGGTGCAGCCATCCCGTACCACTGTGGCTGATACGGGTATCCTCCTTGGTATCCACCTTGATACAGCCCAGGTGTAGATGTTGTCGGAATCTGTTGAGGTTGTGGTGGTTGTTAATCGAATTGCCGAAAGAGTATTACCACCCATCGACAGTATGGTATTATTCCCTTAAGGCTCAAGCGTAACATCAATGGGTGTAGGTGTAGGTGGCCTGAACAACCTTAGCATCTCAGAGAAAAAATCTGTCTGTTGTGCCTCCATTTGGTAGACCAGGTTGGTCATAACCGTGGCTGAATCACTATGTAAAGGATCTGGCAAAGGATCTTGCATCCTTTGGGCCGGTACTTGTTCATTATCCCTCACTAGATTTTCATCTTCATTATTGAGATTTTGCTCATTCACATTTTCAGTTCCAGCATTTTCCTTAGGAGGAGGTACCCTTGAATTACGATGATTGCATGGGTTTCTACGACCATTTCTACTTGCCATTTTAGATTATAGACGCCTAACAAAATCTAAAACAATTTCACAATAAATGAGACAATTCTTGAGAAGAGTAAACCAAAATGGCATAGCGTTAGTCTCATATAATACACGTAGGGCAAATAAACCATCAACGGAAACTAGCAACACCAAAAGAAAATTTTCAAACTTAACAGGGTAAAGCACACTTTGTCAAGTCGCAGGTATCCGGTCGCACAACTAAGATGGTAAATCTAATAGGTCAGTTAAGCCGGACAAAAATCTCCAATTTCTCGAGTGATACTGGTGTAGCATGATTGGGTACAAAAGTCTGACTAGACAAATTTTCAAAGCTTCCCAAGAGATACCAGTCGGATGTTCGGTCGGACCTGGGTATGGTAAGTCCGATCGGACAACTCGAATTTGGCTTTTAAAGCTCGATTTTGAGTCATATTCGTGGACTTCAAACCAGAATGTTGGTTATATGTGTCTCACAGCACATTACATTGACAAATATTGGAATGTGCAAAAGAGGATAATTAATTTTTGTGAAGTCCCAACACCACATAGTGGTGAAATTATCAGTAATGTTTTGGAGTCATGCCTGTTAGATTGGGGTATAAAGAAACTATCTACTATTATTGTAGATAATGCATCTAATAATGATGTGGCAGTTCGATTGTTAAAAATGAGGTTTACCAAGAAAAATGGGTTATTGTTAGATGGTGAATTCTTTCATGTGAGATGTTGTGCACATATTTTGAATTTGATTGTTAAGGAAGGCTATAAATATGTTGGGGATTGCATTAATAAAATTTGTTTTGTTGTGAAATATGTGAGAGGTTCGCCTGTAAGGTTACAACAATTTAAGGTATGTTGTGAGCATGAAAAAATTTAATGTAAGAAAAACTTGTGTCTAGATGTCTCTACTCGTTGGAATTCTACATTTTTGATGTTACAAACTATTTTACAGTTTCAAAAGGCTTTTGAATGCCTAGATGATAGGGACTTGAACTTCAAAATGGATTGCAGAGATATGATCCATAGTGAAGAATATTGGAAAAAAAACAAAGGTTTTTTGTGATTTCTTAGCGAATTTTTACACTTCCACCACACATTCGTCGAGGTCTCTTTATATCACTTCTAGTTTATATTTGCAAGAAGTTTATGGAATTGAATCAACACTGTTAGATTGGTCAAGAAGTCAAGTTCTCATTTGTTGTGATATGGCATTCACCATGTTGGAAAAGTTTAAAAAAATATTGGGATTGTGCAGATAGAATTAATGTCTTCTTGGTAATTGCATCTATTCTTGATCCTCGACGCAAATTGAACTTTGTGAGGTTTTGCTATTCAGACTTGTATCCTACATCTGAGGTTGAAGTGAAAATTGCAAATGTGTTAGATGTCATAGACCGTCTATTAAAGCATTATCAAATGCATGAGTTATCTCCTAGTGTAGTGGATGATGTTCCGACTGAAACATCTGATATAGATAATGTTGTCGGGTCTACTAAGGGTTTTAACAAATTCCTTATGCAAAATCAGACCATCATTTGGATCAAAGTTAGATCGTTATCTTTTGGAAGGTTTTGTCAGTAATTCTGTTGATTTCAAAATATTGAATTGGTGGAAGATGAATAGCTCAAGATTTGTCATTCTTAGTAAGATGGCTCGAGATATTTTACCAATTCCTGTCTCAACTGTTGCTTCAGAATCTGCTTTTAGCACTGGTGGTCGGATTCTTGATCAGTTTCGTAGCTCATTGACACCAAAATTAGTAGAGTGTTTGGTGTGCTCACAGGATTGGCTACGAAATGAACCAAACCTTAGTAATGAAGAAAATTTGGATGACATGTGTGAGGTGGAAGCAGGTAAAAAGTTCAATGACAACTATTAATAATTACATGCATTATGAAATAGATTGTCTTTATTGATTTTTTATTACATTAATTATATTTTTAGATTTGCTTGAGGAGAGTAGGGACAATGATGTTTTAAGTTTGAGTCATTTGACGGTTTGACCTAAATTTTGGTATTGTATGTTTGGACTTTGGAGAATTGGAGTTGATTTTATTTCTCTTTTACTTTGTGGCATTGATATAATAGGTTTTACTTTTAATGGTTTTTTTTCTTTTCTTTTTTTTTTGTAGAAAATATGTAATATGAGTGAGAGGAGGACCAATGATGGGAATTGGGAAGGCCAAATTGCAGATCATGAGTTCATGACCATCATTTTTTTTTTCCCATTTATCAGATCTTTATGTTAAACATTTAAACTTGTTATGATTTGTATTTGTTCCTTGTTAAACATTTAAACTGATTTGGTTTGTATTTGTTAGGTTCTTAAAAGAATATCATAGGTTGCTTGTATTTGTCATATGTTTTAAGTTGTAATTGTTATTTGATAATTTGTTGTATGTTTAGGGTCAATCAGGGTCAATATCAGGGTCAATCTAACCCTGAATCAGTGTTAATCAGGTTGACACGGCCCAACCTGGCCCTGTCAGGGTCAATTAGGGCAGGTTAGGGTTAGACCCAACCCTGTCAAGGTCAGGATTAGGGTTGTACATTTTCTGACCCTGGTAGGATTAGACTGGATTAGGGTTAAGTTTCAATAGTCAGGGTTGGGGTTAGGGTTTTGAAAAACCCGGCCCAACCCGGCCCTGTTGCAGCCCTAATAGCAAGTGTGAGAGACCAATATTTTTATAATGACCAAACTAACCCCATAATAGGGTTACTGTCGTGCGTTGGAGCGCTTGGATGCAACAACGTTCAGGGGTAAAAATCCTTCATCGCCTTCGATCCTCTCAACCCCAGTAAAACTAGCCGCTGTCCTTATCGTCGATCGAGTAAGCTTAGAATAAAGAACCAGAAATCGTCGCAGTCTCCGAATCAAGTAAACTCATAACAAAAAACAAGAAATCATCACCGTCGCCGATCAATTAAACACATAATCCTTTGCAAATCCCGCCGATAGTTTCCGCTAGTCTTTCCGGCGATGTTCTTCTCAGCGGTCATGATTCCTAGTTCAGAAATCGTTCTCTCTGTTCTTCGTATTACAGTTCATGTCGCAACAAATCTGGTTAAGGTTTCGTAGAAAATCCTAATAAAATATCCATTAAAAGAAAAATGACCCACCTAGAAAGTTTCGCATTGGAAGCTCTGACATTGCTCGACTCACTAAGGGTAATCCATGTGGGTTCCTTATTTCTCTATCTCTCATATCTCCTCGAGATGCTTGCAGATCTTATGGTTTCTTCTCGCTTCGTCGGCTTGGATTCGCCCCGGGGGACCGGGTTTTCACCCTCTTATTACAAGCAGATCTTGTCTTCATCGGTATCTTTATTTCCATCTCTATGATAACCTCATTCTATAAGGGTGTCAAAAATGGGCCCGACCCCGCATCGTTCCCAGAGGCATTTGATCTGATTTCGTATAGTGCTATAGATGATCGCTATTTTTATTTTCCTCTATTGCTAACGTTCGCTTTGGATAAATGCAGTGGAAAGAAATATTACATGATTGGAGCAAGAGAGTTCTCAATTGCCTACAGAAATGAGTATTGGAACTGGCGACCCTCCACTAAATCGAGGTCTCCTTTCTCTAAAATTTTGAAACCTCATAACTTTTTCCGAATTTGTTAGATAACTTACAGGCTCTTCACGTATACTTGTTATAGGTTTTTGGAAGTTGTGGAGACCTTGAACGTGAATTGAGTCGATGTCAGCGAGAGGATGGAGACACGATTACTGTCTCCAAGCACAACATACGTAGCATAACTGGGAAAAAAATCGTCTCCAGTCGGTCCAGTCGTCCAGTCGTGGACGAACGGACCGGATTTAAAGGACACGCCCCCCATGCATTGGTATGTGTGTCCTTTTAATCCAGACCATCTAGTGCATGACTGGATGACTGGACGGACTGGAGACGATCCAAGTCCGCATAACTGGTGCTCCATCATTGACGATGGCGTGTACAAGATCTGATTTTGATTAATTCGTTTGGTAATAATTGATTCGTATGGTAATAATTGATTAAGTCACACACCCACAAACAAGATAATACTATTAATGGAAAATTTCTCCCTCCTTCCTTTTAAGAATTCTAAAAGGCAATCACCCTTAATTTGACTTAAAATGTTTCCCATTTTTTTTGTTTTTGAAAATATTCTCCCTCATTCAATTTGATGATGCCATTCATCATCATTAATATTTTTTAGACAATGATACCCTCATATTTACTAAAGAGATTTTATCAAAAATCTATAATCGAATGTAATTAAAGAAAATATATTAAAAAATTTTTAAAAAAAGTGTTTCAAAACGTGAGATACTCTGCTGTTGCTCTCTCTTCTTCAATTCTCCGGAAACCGCCAATTCTCTGAAAACCGCCAATGCTCCCTGTTATTCAACTCGCTGGAGAATGTTGCTGCTCTCTGGTTCGAACCTGCAAAGATGGAGGCTACTTGGTATTATCACTTCCTTCCAACAAAAGACGAGGAGAACGAAGTGCCATTGGAATTAGGGGTAGGGAATAATACAAAAGATGAGAAAAACATAACCTAGTGATGATTAGGCCAGTTAAAGAACTAGAACTAGAACTAGTTCCGCATGTTCAGAATTCATGGGAGATCAACAAGGTTTCAAGCTCCGTCTAGTGTTTGTTATGTTGATAGTTAACGTGAAGCTCAGATCATGGGTGATGATTTTCAGGTGAAGCTCAGATCATGGGAGGGTGCAATCCTAAGGGCTAACGGCGATCCGCTGCCTTGGAGAAGCTCCATTACTCACAACGTCTTGGATTGCCCTGCTATACAGGACTGGGTGTTATGGCATGTGGAAGTGGTTGACAATCTTGAAACAGATGAGTCTTCCGCCAATTTTCAATCACAGAAATCGAGCTTGTTTTCTTTGTCTGACGACCTCATTGATTCCGAAGTCTCCATTTTCGATGGCGTTGAACAAATTGTTGATCCCAGGTAGTCACTGAGAGGGGGGGTGAATCAGTACCCTCAAAAATAATCCCACTGAGATGATTTGGCTTACTGCTTTGGAAACTGTTGCCAAGAGCTGTTGTTCACTGTGTACTGCCTTGAGCTGTCAAATGGACTTTTCTCACTATCAATTTGTCAAACACATTTCGTGCACACACCAACCACACACCCACAGGTATCCATACCAGGAGCTTGGCCTGCCAAGTGTGTACACCTAGACCTGCAGCACACAGACTTCTATTCCACATGCACAGACATCCACATTTACAACCACAACACAGAATATAACGTAGTTCACCAAACACCCACTGTGATGGCTAGTCCACGGGATAATACCCTAACCAGGGTTTCGTATTGTACCCAATACACTACTTTAATGCTATGGTTGCACCTACAACCCAGATGCTACAACATCAACCACATTCTCAGTTGCAACTGAGTCCTAGGCAACAACCTTCATTCCTGTCAAGCCCCCAACTTAACAGGTTACAATGTATTTGTCAAATAGATATTACAAACCCTTCCTATATGACATTGGTATAAATAAATAGGGTTTGCGTGCGTGATTACCTTCCCAGCATGATCACAGCATGTGTGGTGCTCACCAAATGATCTTCTCAAGCTTCTCAGTAGTGGTGAGTGAGCTTCTTCAACATATGTGGGAGTTTGTCACTCTCCCAACTCTTCTTACAAAACCCCAGTCACATCAAACTCTCAAAACTCACAAATAATTGCTCACCCTTCCTCTCCAATGCTTCAGATAGTCATTGATATCAAGGAGAGGTAAGTAGAGATAGGTTTACACACAAAGAGAGCTCAAAACCCCTTATTTCATCAAAAACCCATAGCCATTCTCACCAAAACTCTCTTCTTTTGCAGGTGAATAGTGCTCGAAAAGAGGAGTTCGGAGGTTTTTGAATCGCCTCAATCGGACATCGGATGGCTGAGATATGGCCATCTGAAGTCCAGCTAACCAGATTAAAAGAAATAGAATCTTCGAACTTGATATGGTGCGCCGCGACACACACTAGTGCCGCCGCCTCTGTCGTATCATACGACGTTGTCGATTTGCGATTGGTGGAGAGCAAATCTTTAGTTAATCACCGTTGGATCGGTCAGGTAAAAGCGGGATGGAGATACGGCCGTTGGATCTTCTCAAATCACGTCAGTCGATCTTGGGATTGAATCTGACCGTGCGATCAAGACCTGCTCCGTCAAACCACCGTACGCGTACCACATGGAATCGAAGAGCGATCTCCGTGCAATGCAGTACAACCTTTTAAGTTGCATCCGGCCAATGAAACCAGTCGCGGGAGCATCTTGACGGAGCGCTTAAGTTACACCAGATCCCGCTTTTTTTCATGTCGCTAGATTGGAATCACGAAGACATGGCTCATCCCTGTCCCTCCATCTCGAATCTTCTCTTTTTCCCAAGGACTAAAATGCCCCTGAGAAATGAGGAAATGGCCTATGTAACAGGCCAGTATCACCTACAGGGAATTCCATTCCAGTAGGGTGCTCAGGGGGTGTTTCTTTGAGGCATTGCGTCGAGCACCTTGTGCGCGGCCTTTGCGCGCGCTTGGCAAGTGGACGTGCGACATGCTGCTTACGGGTGCTACAAGCTTGTGGTGGGTGCCACTGGTTTGCGGGCATGAGGGCAGTGCCATCTGGTGCTATTTGCTGGCTAGCAATTGTGTTGTGCTACTATGCACGCGGCTGGCTCTGCTGCTGTGCACTAGCATGCTACTAGGTGGCTTGCTGTGCACAGCATGGCCTAGCATGCCTAGGTGGCTGCTGGCCTGGCCACCTTATGTGGGACCCACTTGGTCTTTCTCTCTCCTCCTTCTCTCTCTACTTTCTCTCTCCTTCTTTTCTCTCTCTTCTGTTTTTTCCTCTTCTTTCCTCATCAAGTGCTGTCTTCATGTTCGAGAACTAAAAAATTACCAGACTGCCCATATTGCAACTGGATTACACATATGCAAACCATGGTTGCCAACAATGACAACTCACTTGGAACGACCCATGAATTTGCCAAAAGACTGCTCAACACTGGCCAAGGTCCCAACACAAATCCTCCAAATTTTTATTTTCAGCTTTGATGAAGTCTCCCAAATTCTCTCTACCTAAGTCTCCAAGAAAATCTTTGACGGTTTTAGGATCATAAAAGGACAACTCCTACCATGAATCATTTGCAAACCAGGTTCATTTTCTGTCTGTTTCTTCCTATTATTCTTATCTACAATTAGTTCTACTCACCATTACTTCTATTTCTGAAATTCAAATGGGCAAATTTTGTAATTGATTTTGTTTTAGAGAAATTTTGGAAAATCCCAAAAGTGAATCAGTTTGAGGCCAAGAAATTAATCTGGACCAAGATTTGAAGGGCAAGTATGATATGATTCGAATGATGATGATGCTGCTACCGCAACCTTATATCAGTGACTTGTGCCTCGCAGCAATGGTGTCGTGGTCGTGCTAAGAATTAAACATGCTCTTCAATGGTGTGAATTGTGAAGTGTAACCATCTTTGCAGGTTCAGACCAGGGAGCAGCTACAGTTTTTGGCGAGTTAAAGAACATGGAGCGTGGCGACCTCTAGTGAGTTGAAGAAGAGGGAGCAGCAGTAGAGTATCTCACATTTTGAGACTTGTTTTGTTTTTTTTTTTTTTTTTACATATTTTCTTAAATTAAATTCGATTATAGATTTTTTTTTAAATCTCTTTGGTAAATCTGATGGAACTATTTTCCAAAAAATATTGGTGATGATGAATGTCATCACCATATTGAATGGAGGATAATATTTTCAAAAGCAGGGGAGGTGAGAGACATTTTGAGTCAAGTTGGGGGTGATTGCCTTTTAGTATTCCGAGAGAGGAGGTGGGAGAAGTTTTCCCTACTAATAAATAGAGTGATTGAGGGAAATCACGAGCTTGGTGCGTGAATCTGGTGATCTGTTTTTGTGGGAAGTTAAAATTTCAATCAGATGGAGAAACAATGGAAGAGCTACCACAGCTTCTCCGAGTACCAAAACAGGAGAAGGCACTCTTTAAAATGCCAATGAGAATTCGACCCCATCTCGGAATCAAACCAGGAGTTGTTCCTCTGCGGTTGACAACGACCTGCCTCCTTTGTTGTACAACTGCGTTGGTTCCAATGGATGCTTCCATGGCAGTGACACTTGAAAAAATAGAGAAGAGAACAGAAAAGTGTGTTCTTTTGTTTGCAGAACTTTGTAGGTGGGTGTTACTCAAGCAACCACTAATGGCCAGCATAGAAATGTTCATTCAAAGATTCAGTTTAACACCATTAAAAAAATGGGACAATTATATTTGTTCGAAAAATTAGGGGGCACTTGTCTTTAAAGAAAACCACGGGGAGGGGGGCATAGTATTTTCTCAAGTTTAAAATAAGAGAGTTTGAGTAAATATAAGGTAAGGGTAAAGGACTAATATAAATTTTTCCCATATAAAATTGTCAGATTTTGTAGGATCTACAATTGCTTTATCAATATTTGTAATACATTTTTATGTGTTTTGTGGGATTCTGTTGAAGTAATATATGCTGTGCAGTTTTGTAAACTGCTACCCAATATTCTTAAATTTTCTATGTAAAATACTTTCATATAAATAAATAATTGATATGCAAGAACCCTTACACTACTATATGGTGCCATCGAATGGAGTCCAATTTTTTTTTCCTAAAGCTTTGTTGTTTTGACGTAAAATTATTTATAATTTATCAAGAAAATGTATTAATTACTTATATATTGGAAGGGGTCTATTGTTTTAGAATCAGAAGATTTTTTTTTGGATAAAGAAAGAATTTTATTTTATTTTTATTTTTTTGGTAAAAAAAAAAAAGGATTTTATTTCAATTCCAGTGGGTAATTTACACCAAAGGTACCCGACATTCTGAGAAATCATACCAGAGGTACCTCACGTTTCAAAAATCATACGAGAGGTACCTCACTCATATTTTCAACATTAATTGTAAGACCTGCACTCTGTGAACCCGATCTAATTTAGGTTTCGTGTAGTGATAGGTCTTTCGATCATAACTAGGTCAGACGAGATGGTCAGATGACGACAGACGGTTCAAACCAGCATGAACCAGACCAACGAAGCCCAATGGAGGTAAACCAATTCAATCCTGCTGGCACCTTAACATTAAAGGCTTGAATTAAGGGTCTGACACAACACCAAGAGGGTGCAGTCGGTCATGTGCCGCACCACCTAGTGTCGCACCCCTCGGGATCGGTTTGGAGAACCGTCTCACTCAGACCATTGGTTAGGCCTGGTCTCGAATCAAACCTATTCAAATGAATGTCTAGGTGCATGATTTGTTTGAATTAGGAAGATTGGAGAGAATCCTCCAATCTACCAAGTTTAGAGCACCCAAATCACTCTAACGTGATTTGGATTAAGCTAACCCTCTCAATTAATCTCTCATTCTATTCTCTGCAACCGTGAGAAGGAAAGAAAGAGAGAGTGGGAGAGTGAGAAGGAAAGAAAGAGAGAGTGGGAGAGGCACTGCTAGAGAAGGAAAAGAGAAGAAGGGAAGAGGGAGAAATCATTGCAACCAAGGGAAATCGCCATTGACAGACACCAACACCAAAGATCAGTGACTGGTATTGTTATCTCTCATCTGTTTACTTCTCTTTAAGTTATATAGAAGGATTTAAACCCAAAAGGATTGTCTGACTATGTTTCTCAGATCGTTATCTCCTATAACAAAGGTTGAGACTCACTCAAGGATCCAACCAGAACAGGGATCTAAGTCGGTAAATGATATGGGACTCTTAAAATAGTGAAAGGTAGAATTTTAATGAATCATTGGTCGAATCCATGTTTTCCAAATCAAATGAGATTTTTATGGACTAAAACCCAAGGAAATCCTTTCATGATATTGCTGGAACTCAGATCCAAGGTTATAAACCAGATCTAACAATATTGGCTGCCCGTGAAATCAAGCGGTATCCATAACTTGATTTAAAAATGGAATTTTGAGCCCAAACTTGGTATTCTAGCTTAGAAAAATCTAAGAAAACCATCGTATCAAAATCGAGTCATTTCGGCCATGTTTTGACGTGATGTCGATGATGTGCCACACGGCCTACCTATCGTGAAGTGCGGCACGTCATGTGCCGCATGGTGAAACGACCTCCAAAGTTGACCATTTTTGGATAGCATCTCTATGGGATTTTTAGAAGGTTATTTATGGACTTGGATCCCTGAGATCATATTCCTATATATGTTTTCTACGTCGTTTGGATTAACAACCTTGGAACTTATAGTTTTAGTTTGCTGTTCACTTTTAGAAATGTTAATAAACTTTGGACAGCAAGTCTAGGACACGTATAAACTATATACCAAACCCTTGGAATGGAGAATAACTTATTAGGATGTGTATTGAGCAAGCATAGAGATAAATAATGAATAAATGGGTTAAATGCGATTACTCTTAATGCTTTTAAGGTACGGGAAAAGCTTAGGAAAACTATTCGAAGCCGCACTCTGAAGTACTTGTTGTTATGCATCAGGTAAGGGACAAGACCCAAAACTAAATAACTAATACAGTAAACCTCTGCTATTACTCTGCTTGTGGCTGTTGTGTGATGATTATGCATCCATCATGTCATCTTCTATTTCTTGCTAGTAATTGTTCATACAAGTTATTATTGTTAGGATGTGATGTTAATCATGTATATCTTTTCGTTGGTGTATAGAGTGGGGAAGGGATTAGAGTCCTGGACCATTCTCCACACTGACAATTGGTACGAGTGGAGTATCAGGGGGAGAACGGGCGGTAGTGTGGATTGTTGCCTGATCGTCAGACTCTAGCTCTATCTCTATTTCGTAGGGAGCTATGCTAGGGTAGGGCCTTGGATACATTGTAATGACATATAGGATTGGTTAGTAGCAGAACCCAGCTTGCAAGCCCTTGCCAATAAGGGTGTACATATTGATACGGGGTAGAGTATCAGGGGGAGGACGAACGGTAGTGTGGATTGTTGCTTAACTACCAGACTCTAACTTTATCTCTATTCCGGAGTGAGTTGTGGGGGCGATAGTGGTAGTGTGGTTGGAGCCTGATTACTGGGTATGCTCACATTCTCATTCATGGAGGTGGGGTTGTAACCTATCCATACCATAGCATATTACAAGTTTTATCAGACCTAATATTGAATGTTATCTCATGTATTTTATTTGCTGTATTGTCTTGTGCCTTACTGAGCTAAGTTGCGAGCTCACCCTTCTGATATATATTCTTTTTAAATGTTGATCCAGGTTATACGGTGGAGGACTACGTCGCTACGCTAGCTTATGGAAGTGTTGCTGCCTTAGATGTGCAAGTAGGAGGAAAGAAGCATGATTCATCATGCGAGTGCCACTTCTGCATATACTTCTAGAATTATTGATTTATTTTTTTGAGTTTGGACTATAAGACTTGTATGGAATTATTTAAATTATGTTCTGGTGACAACTGAGTAATTGAATTAAGTTATTATTTATCATTTAGAAATCAGTTCGTTTTTTAAAGTCTTTCGCTGTATTTATATATTCTGATTAATGGATGGTATGCTTGGTTTGTTGTTGACATGGTCTTTTGAGATCCTAGTGTGAACTGTTGGTTTGTTAGTGGTTCAATCACACTTCAGGTTCGACTAGAATTGGGGTGTGACATTAACCCTATTTAACGTTGGCATCCTCTAAGTTAACTATTAGATCTGCCTCAAATTTTTCGGGATTGATCATTTCTTGTTGAACTACCCTTATTTGGTTCCTGATCGTTGGTACACCCATAGGAAAAACAATAAGTTGGGGTGCAGAGTTTTCACCGGAGGTGTATACCATAGTCGAGATTTGTGACTTAATGATGAGAAACCGTCGGTGAGGAAGGGTCATAGGAGAGGATAGGGACAGGAAAAGGGGTGGGCAATTGAGACAACAATGAGCACATGGGAATCCGAGTGGTGAGTCATTGCGACAATGGGATGGTGAGAGAGTGAACCAAATGAGACCAGGAAAGTTATGCTAAACAGGGGTAAATTTGAAAATACAAAAGTAAAAGATACTCCAAGTGTAATATTTTTGAAACGTCAAGTATCTCTGGTATAATTTTTCAAAACGTCAGGTACCTCTGGTATGATTTTTGAAACGTGAGATATCTCTGGTATAATTTCTCAAAACGTCAAGTTCGTCTGACGTAATTTACCCAATTCTAGTGGAGATGATGTGGTGGTAGAGCGTGGAGAGAGAATCCATTTTATACTGTAAAAGGGCAACAACATCAAAGACGTAAGTAACGAAGACAATGCAGTCATTGCAGTGCAGTGCAGTGGGACTAAATTGGATTCAAATCGGAAGGTGATCGTCTCCTGCGGCAGGACGGTCCTGCGACCGATCCAAGGGTTTGTGAATCAGTCTGGCCGCCTGCCAATACATTAGGGGGTAGGCCGGCTGAAATCCGGCCCTTGGCAGGCGGCAGGACCGACGATTTCTATATATTCAAATCGTCTCCTGCTAGGGGTCGGTCGCAGGAGTCAGTCGCAGGAGACTCGGCTCCAAGTTGCCACCCGTGTCCTCACAAGGAGAGGACACTATTTTCTTGTTTCGCTTCTTGAGATGCCACGCGAGACGAGTCAGAGCTGGTATAAGTGCTACTGTCCTCCTCTTTGATTCAATTCCAATTTTAATAAATTGGGTTATGTAGTTTTGTTTCCGTGATTAAAGACCAGCAGTACCAGAAGGGCTCCCACAGATAGGTATTAGATAGTCATAAAGGCAGGATCCCCTCCTTCCCCTGCTCAGGCATTATTGAGAGGACTGACTGCCGGTGTGATCGCCCTTGTGCTTTATGAGTTCTCGGTTCGTATCCTATCTGCCCAATTTTTCTTTGAAATGTCAGGATTTTCTTAACATGTTCGTCGTTAACTTAATTTTCAACATTTCCGACCATTTATGTTCCAAATTAGGCTTCTTTTTCTAAGCTATCCAAAGTTCCAAACAAATTGAGCGGTGTTCTTCGCATTTGTTGAAGATGCAATAGTGCAACTGCTGAGTGCTGCTTTGGCAATTTGGAAAATTAGGTATTCCTTCTACCTTTCTAGAATTGTGGGGAATAGTTTTTATTTTACTTACTTGTCAGTTAATCCTTTAAACTTGTACAGTTTGAACAACTGATGATCAGTATTAACATTTAAATCTCAAGGCTGCAACGTTGAGAATGTAAGATTTGATTGCATGACTGATACCTTGGATGTAAGGATTTCTCCCACATCGGGTTTTTTGTACCAACCCCGCCCCTCTCTTGGCGGGCTGGAGCTGTTGGTGCCTTTCATTAGGTTGGAACATTGGAGTAGGGAGGATGTGGAAATCCCAATTAAATTTGTTGGTATTTTCATGTTGCTCCTTGTTTACGATTTATATTGATGAAGGTTGTAACCTTGGTGAATTAGTTTGTGCAAGTTAGAGGATTGGTCTATTCTTTAAGGCCTGAAATACATATGCAACTTGTTGCTCGCAAAATTTGACATTTGATTGCATTCTTCTAAATGTTTTCTGGTGTATGCTGAGGGTGATCATTATGATCTTTGATTTTATTTCCGGCAATGGAACTCATTTGCATCAGTCTTGCAAGTTGACTGATTATTGACCATAGCCAGTTTAAGCAGGTGTTAAATTGTGTCAACTTTATATATATGCATCAAAAACCAAATTGAACTTCAACTTTATTGCTTTATGACTCTCTCCAATCAGACTGTTCTGTGGAAGAAGATGATGAAAATTGAAGGCATTAATTCGTCTCGCAGTTAATTTTTCTTTGATGATATCACAGATCTCCTTTAGTAGTTTTCTCATGAGATATAGCATAGACCAGGTTACACAAATCTGCCACAGGAAAATGTTAACAAAATGTTGTTAGTGTAATGATATAAAATACGTTATTGCTAACTGACTACTATCAAAGCAATTATTCATGTGGACTGATGGACTCCTAGTTAGTTTATTAGCTTTCTTTATTAGTTTTCTTTACTAATTAGGCTTATTAGTTCGTTTTCCTATTTTGAGTTTACTTTGTCTTTAGTTTGTGACTAGGACTTTGATTTATAGAGTCCTAGATCCTATAGTTATTTTCTATTTTCTATAAATATAAACTACAAGGAGGAGAGCGCAGCACCAACTAATTTGATTATGCTCTCTCTCTCTCTCTCTCTCTCCTTTTATTTCTTCGCTTATTTTCGATTTTGTTACAAATGTGATTAGGAAACAAGAGGATCTGGATAAATCTAAGAAGAATTGGGGAGGGAAGGGGGGTGGGGGAGGAAACTTCCAAAACAATTCTATTAGTCAATTGTTAGATTGATGCAGGCTTTATTATGGCCACTAGAATGCTGTAATTGGATTCATTCAGAGTTGCTTGACTGATGTAACTCGGATTACAACTTATGGTGACAGTAAACAATTAAATCTTTTGTAGTTTGACATTATGGTACATGTTAATGCTGATATTTAATGGTAACTAATTATGTTATGTCTCAGTTTAGCATGCAATTAATTATATAAGCATCATGGTGCCTGCCATGTGTTTCAATCATCCTACCTACATTGTTTATCTCCTCTTCTAGTCTTCTTCTAATCCGCTGGCCTGGAGGAGGCTAATACCATTGCAATGGGGTTGAAGTGGAGTCAGCAAAGTACAAGATTGTCACCATAATCACAGAGTGCCAAAGATTCATAGCAACAAAGCAGTGGTAAAATAGAGGTGCTCGAAGTCCAACTCACTAGTAATTACTTCCCCTTATCATTGCTGACTGCACATAATTCTCTGGAATGTTTGTATACTGCTTGCTTAAGTGGAAGTTGGCCTGTGAACAGTACCTAGCTGATTGTTCAAATGATGCAAAGGTCACAAGGAAAAGCAGAAGATGCTGATGAACTTGATTGAAATGGTAGACGGCCTACTTTTACCTCCATGGTAAATTGATGAGGACATCGTCAGTTACAGTCCATTAGAATTGAGACTCCTTTTAGTTATTTTATTTCTTTTATGTTATTTCTGTTATTGTGGACCCCACCCCCAGATGTGATCCACGACGGATCATAAGTCTTTTAGTTAGTAGTATAGTTGTTCATTTATCAATGAACACTGCCTTTTCCTCTCCTTATTGGGAGAGTGTCCACAAATCCGAGTTGGGAAGGATTGGGTGGCAAGCACACAATCGATGAAGTAGATACGGCCCAAGGTTACCCTGCACTTGCAAGACGGATCGAAGGAGGAAGCTGAAACGTCAAGTGTTGATTCTTGGATTTTAGAGTTATATTGGTATTAGGATTGTAAGCCTTATAAAGGCCTTTTTTATTAACGAGAAAAATGAGATGATGATTATTGATTACAAATACAAATACAAATACAAATACAAAAAAAAAAAAAAAAAAAAAAAAAAAAAAAAAAAAAAAAAGAAAAGAAAGAATAGAAAACAGCTCTCGTGCTCTCTCTCTCTTTGCAGGTACGAAAACATCCCAACCCCCCCTTATCTCTCTCTCGGCTTTTCTCTCTCCTGAAGATAGGTACGCTTCCCCTCCCCCTTGCTGATCTGTCCCACAGATCACTTCCCCCTTCTTTCTCTCTTATCCTTCTCTCCCCTCTCTCTCTATTTTGGTTACAAAATTCCCCTTCCCTTTGTACTGCTCTCGGCAGTGGCCTTTTTCCCTTTTCTTGTGCTGTTTTGTCCCCTGGTTATTAACAAGTGGCTCATGATACCCTACTGTAACACTGATAGCACATAAACCCTTAGTTAATTTTTAATTGTTCTCTTTATGTTACCCCTTCTGTTAACCATTGTCATAGTACAACCTGCTGTTGGGTTGTTTTTGTTTCTCGAGTACATTAAGATTAATTGCAACTCTACCCTACGTAAATTCTGTCATCATGACTGCCATTGTTAGTACTTACTATCATGGACAGTTACTTTGAAAGCATCATTGCTATTAATCCTTCACTATTAGCATTGTTATGGTTCGTAATCAACTCTTTAATATTGATAATCTACTGTTTTGCATGTCTAAAGGTTTATTTAGTTCCTAGGCATTTAATCTTATTAGTTAGGAGTTTGAAATCTTTTGCACGTTAGTACTTCTTAACCTATGGTTTATTATGAATATAAGATACCTAATTGACTATTGCTTAGTTGATCATGTTACTTGGCTTTATGTTATTCTTTACTTGTGGTTATCATGAACCTAATTTCATAAGCATATCATGTGAGTTGCTACCCATAACAGTCCCTGCCCATTAGTTAGTCATTTCATAAATCTTTGTGTTAGTTCGTTGTGTTAGAGTAGGTTAAACTAGAGAAGCTAGGTTAGCCTACATCAATTTAGATGTTGGTGAAGATGTTTTGTTAGTGCTTCCAACTCATGCCTTGATGAGAGAACACAAAGCAAGGCACATGGAAGCAAAGAAAGTTGCTGCAGATACATTGCTAAAGATAATTGCAAGGGCTAGTCTGAATTCCTTTGAATGAACCTGTGAACAGCGATAAAACCATGAGATGGTTAGGTTTAATTACCCCAATTTTCCTGCTATGAAGATCAGATAAATCAAGGTATCCATGCAGAATGCACAGAAAGCTAAGAACTTCTAAACTATATAAATCAATCAAATGTCAAAACCTAACCTTATCATTCTCTCAACCCACAGCCCTCTTGTTTTGGATCTCAGCTTCTGATTGTATTGTTAGGAAGTTTCAGGATTCTAGAGTGATGAATGATAACCTGACAAAATGATCATCCTGCTTGGACCAATTTATTGCTGAGGTTTTCCCTCTTAAATCCAATTCCTTTTCTGCTTGCCAACACTTGGAGAAATGGATGATGCTAAAAATCTAACATACGAAGAGAGGATCACACTGTATTTATTTAGTGTAAGTTTAAAGAAGCTCCACTTTATACCATTTGGTTTTGGTTGAGTATGATGCTTGAGACAACTAGCTTGTTATGGTTTGCAAGTTTCAAGTGTTGCATACTAATACATGGGAATTCAATTTACAGACAAAATAGGTAGGTGTTAGTAGTTAAAATTTATAGTTAATCTATGGGATAAGTTATATTAGATTCAAACAAAACCAAAATAAACATACAATTTGCTTTGGCACAGGTGGATTGGTTCTGGTTAGGATTCTAATGACCCCAATAATCAATTTGTCCCACAAGGGTGTTCCCTGGAAAATCATCATTATTTTTCTCTCTTATAGTTTTTTGTTCTATACATCCAAAAGAACCTATCAGATTATAGTGTTTTGATCTTCTTGATTTCAAGGACAAGAATGTGGCAATATTTAAGCCAGCTATTGTGAGTCTCAGAATTTACATGTGCATCAAACATTGCAGCTGTGATGCTTATGAACTAACGGTCTAAGTACCTGAATCCATTTGAATGACTGTGTTGATTAGCTTAATGAATAATCTAAACAAGTTAAAATCATTTGTCTCTTAATGGTAGAGAATTTTAGACAATTTTCATCTTTCATGAAGAATGTATTTGGCTGTTCACTTGTTTGGACAATGAATCATAGCTTTTGAGCTTGGAGTGCTCCGATCAACAAGAGAAATGTATGGCTTTGACCTAAAAACTCTCTGAACAATGCGTTAAGAAGGGGGTCTGCCTCAACTTCTTTTGACAGAGCGGTTCATGACTACAATGGTTCTTTCCAGATTGATCCTAGTTCAGGTTGGTTTTAGAACCATGGACTATGTGTCACCTATAATTGTAATGCTTTGATTAAATGATCACATACAGGATGTATCTAATTCTTGATTTCCAATCTTTCCTCTTGATGATTCAATTAAATTGGTTCTGTAGCTAGGTTGACCTATAGTCCTAACGTCCTTGGCTGGCCAACAAGATCATGATTAGTTGGAGAAGGTACTGATCCCAAATCAACATCTATTACACACTTTGGTCCCACAGAAGCAGGTTTTGCAGCAGTTTAGCCTGATTATTTTGAGTAAGTAGCTGACTATGAATTAACCTCTCTGTTCAAAAGTAAATGACCCAACCCTCATTAGGATGAGCTGAAGCTATGCTTGAAATCCCCTTGGGTGCCTAAAATGGAAGGAAATCAGAAAAACTTTGTACCAATTATAGAAGTCTGCTTCTCTTGCTATAGTATGTATATATTACAGTTGAATCAATTTTGGGTTGTTCGGAAAAGCTAGTAAAACATTTTGGGTTCAGAAGTTTATGACAGCTTAGTCATATAGCGGATTCAGAAATAGATCATTTTATATTACAGAGCTTTTCTTGGTAAGAATATTCTTGAGAGCTGAGACAGCTAAATATTTTTCTTTGATGCTTTCTTCAACTGGCTTCTGCTCTACCCGTTCTAGAGGTTTCACATGGATCCACCCTCAAAAATCAGCTTGGGTAGCTGCAAATTTGTGTAACTCCTTTTAATCTGTTTGTGTTCATTTGAAGAGCCTGGTAAAAGAAAAGAACATATTAAATTCCATAACTAAATGCACAATTTATTAGGTGAAATGGTGGGTGCACCTAACTTTTGATCACAAGACAGGTTTTAAGGCTCAGATCCACACACCAAACAGCTTCCTTGTAATACAGGTCATGTAGTTTCTAATCCAGGTAGTGACATGGTTATTAGAAAAAGAAATGATTTTGTAGAAGACAGAAGCTTGCCATTACAACTCTGGCAGATGCGGAAAGAATAGAACTAGAAGAAAAGAAAACTGATGCAGGATACAAAATTGGGGTCAACTCACCATTATTTGAAGTGTTGTAGAGATGTATCCCTATATTTGAAAGTGACAGTTGCTGCAACCTAAGACATCCTATCCTCCATTGTTCTATCTGCAGCAATCCTCTCACTTACTGACGATCCATATGGATGCAGTGGTATTGAATTAGTGTCAAGAAAGTGCAGAATTATCACCATAGCCACTGATGAAACTACCATTGGTATTGGGCCGTAAATCCATAGCAAAAATGTAGTGGCAAAGTACAGTGCTCGAAGCCCAAGCGACCAGAAATTTCCTCCCCTTATCACTGCCATCTGCACATATTGCACCGGTATGTTGGTATTCGGTGTGCTAATCAGGAAGTTAGCATGGACAAAGTACCTTGCTGACTGCACGAATGATGCAAAGGCAAGGAAGAAAAAGGCGAGAAGTGTGATGTACTTGAGGGAGGTGGTGGATGGGCTTGTGTCTCCATATATTAGTTTGTTGATGAGGAGGTTGTTGGAAGAGCTTCCGAACCATGTTCCCATAAGAGAGCTGAGTGTTATAGATATGGAGGCTAAGAAGGTTGCCGCTGATAGGTTGCTCGTGATCACCTGCAGAGCCAATCCCATATCCATGGGATCAGCCTGTGAATGCCCACAAACGGTATGAGATAATTCATCTTTTCTTCTTATTAATGCAGAAATCATCCAATAAAATTTGGGATGGGGTTTATAATTCTTACCAATAACATCATTCTCTCGACCCAAGCCATCTTGTTGTGATTCTCATAGCCAATAATTGTGGTGTGAGCAGCTGTCAGTATTCTATAGAGGAGGAAAAGATGGTAGCTGATCATTATGATCAACCCAATTGGGACCAACACTATATCAAGATTTTCTTTCTGAATCCACATTCTCTTCAGTTGTAGATAGGTAATTACAGCTACAAATGACGTGTTTAAATATTGTATCCAATATATGCTTTGCTTAGGAATAAGGCTTGAGATAAGGAGCAAGAGATCTATCAGGCTTGCAAGCAATGGAATGGGTTCCTTGTTTTCCAATTCATGGGAGTAATTGAGCAGATACAGGCAAGAAATATTGATTGGTTCATGCGTAATGGTCAATCCACCATCTAACTTTAGACTTCAAAGGCAGCCTGTGAAAAGGAAGTGGGCACACATGAAAGCCTTTATGTATATCCATCAGTCTGCCAGAATGGTTTACTACAAATGGGATCACTTTTTTTCTTGTTCACCATGTTACGGCAATTCAGTGTGATTAAGACAATCTCTAATCGTAGAAGATCTAAAATATATAAGCATAATAGACATGATGGAGACATGACACAGTGGGTGGGGTTGCCAACAGGAAAAAACTATCTATTATTTTCAATACTAATATTAAAAGTGAGACACATGGAATATCCTATTTAGATCCTGACCTGTACGTAGTAATTTACTTCCCCAAATATAAAATAATAGGAGAGGTTCTTTGTTCCGGGAACCAGAGAAATCATGGAAATTCGTATACTGGGTTGGTGGATGACTCTCGATCATAAAATATGTTAACTGGTCAATTTAGGAGAAATTATTGCTATAAATTAATATGCTTGGAAAGTTAAGGTGACTTGATATGGATTAGGATCCTCTGTAGTGAGGTTGAAGTGGCAGTGAAGATCTCAACCACTCAAAGTCCATTGGGATGTCTTTATTGACTATTCAAAGTGCATCAGGATGTGTCTTAATTCACTGAGTGGCTGGGATCATTACTGTCACTTCAGCCTTACTACAGTGGATCTTTTTTCTGATTTGATACCAACTTAATGGGTGAAACACCAAATCACTTTTTGCAAACATGTTTCATGGACTAACAATAACCTTGTCTGGATCAAGATTTCTGATCACTTGAATTTTGGAAAATTAAGAAAGGGGTTTCATGGGACCTTGCTCAACATAGAAGGTTATAAAGGTAAAAGCACTTTCATAAAAAGGCTTTGTTAAGGTTTTTAATAATTTAAAATTCACATTTATTAGGGTTTGTGTTGACATTTCTCATTCATTTGTCTTTACATGTACTTAACTTACCATTCACCTTTGTTTATATATATATATATATATATATATGAAGCTCTTAGTGAGAACCTTAAAAATATATTTTTTTTAATGTTGACTCAATTTGGCCGGGGATTGAGGAGAGGTAGAGATAGACTATACGATGACACACACATTTGGCTTGGTTGTTTGATGTAGTCAGAAAGTATGGAGCTTGATATGGTTTTAGCACTAACGAATCCTTGATTCCACAATGTAAATTTCTCAATTGACAGGGAACAAGGGAAACAGTAAAAGCTTTTCACTAACTTCAAGTTGTCGTCCCTAAAGAACTTTTATATAGGGAGGTGGGGATTACATAGAAGGAAATACGAAAATCTTATAAGATATGCTAAAATGCAAAACTAAAAAAATTAAGAAAGACATCAAATTAGGCTTAAAACTTGGAAGATCCGAAACAACCTTTAAACATGCGAATTTGACCTTCGAATTTTCAGTCCAACTTGTCTTGGCCTTAGCACTATCAACGAAACTTCTCAAAACTACCAATAAAGTTGACATTAGTGCACCCAAAACCATGCATATTAGGAACTTTAGACGTGATGGTGCTCCATTCACACCTCCATCACCTTCTTCTTAACCAAAGGCTTCCCCATTGGCCGATACCGATGCAACACCTCCTCTATCACCTTCTTAACTTGAGTCTTCGACACCGGCCGTGCTGGATTGAAGTCTAAGAAAGACAGAAGCACCACCATAACCACGCATGACGCGAACATCGGTATTGGCCCGAAACTCCAAAACAAGAAAGCCATAGCAAAGTAGACAAACCTAAACCCAACCTGCCAGAAATTATTCGCTCTTAACATTGCCGACTGCACGTCAATCACCGGCAGGTCAGAACTGGGCGTGCTTATGAAGTAATCAATCTGGATGAAGTACTTTGCCGACTGTGCAAATGATCCGAAGGCCAGCATGAAAGCTAAAAGCATGCATATGTACTTGAGGTTAATTGTGAAGGTGCTGTTGTTTCCTGCTAGGAACACGTACTTGGAGAAAGATCCTGAGGTGCTTCCCACCCAAGATCCTATGAGTATGCTCACTGAAAGGGTAATATTTCCCAAGTAGATTGCACTCCATGTATTGTTCGACACCACAGATACTGCTAAGCTGCTAGAACCATTCTGCAAATTCAAAATGTAAAATAGCCTTTAATTTTTTTTTCCTGCTAAAGATCTGTAAAGAGATACATTAAAGAAGAAACCGCGGATGAAAAAAAAAAATAAAAATCAAACCACAGGTTGGGGACACAAATAGAAGATAGATAGGTCAGAAAGTGAAGCCACTGTTGTAGGAAAGACCAACAGTAGATTAATCAACAATTTAGTGAATTGAGAATTGATCAAACCTGCATCATACTCTCAACCCATAGCATCCTGCTCTGGTTCTGATAGCCGATTGCTGTTGTTGAAGGATTTCTAATGATTCGGTAGATGAGGTAGAGATGATAGGTGAACATGATCAACAGCCCTGCTGGGACCAAGATCAGGTCCAAGTGATCCTCCACAAAATCCATTATCTACTCTGACCTTCTCTGCTTCTTCTTGTTGTTTGCTGCATTAGGAACTTATGATGATGCTTTAGCTGTACCTGTGCATAAATCTAAGTTGAAATAATGAGGATCATGGTCTTTGCTTATATTTTCGGGATTACATTAAGGAGTAGTACATAATGGGCTGGTCATGGGGTGGGACCCGCTGGAAAATTAAATAGACAATAATTGATTAAGGGTACGTAATGAATCGAAATTGCAACGCAGACTGAAAAGACCTAAAATGTTAAAAAAATAAAATAAAATAAAAAATGAAATGCAGCTACAAAAGTAGCTTTTTTTTTTTTTTTTTGTAAAGACAAAAGTAGCCTTTAATAAATATTACCTAACGCTTTTTTTTTTTTTTTACAGATGTGAAATATGAAAATTACCATAAGTTTAATTAGGTTAGCATCTTAGAGAAGCCAAGTAAGAACTGTGACGGCTTTTAGACTAAAGAAAAAAAAAATAATAATAATAATAATAAAATAAAATAAAAAGAGTAATGCTTAGACTAAGTGGTAAAAATAAATCCATGTGGCCTCACGTCCCTTGTCATTCACTCTCCCTCAACGTTGATTCTACATTTAAATATCAATATGAATGACATTCATGTATGACTTTCATATCCCCAACCTAATCACGTACCTCTTGCGACATCCAATAATGACAACATTGGATTATTTTTTTTTTTTTGATAGTTACCTATCTGGTCCATAAGTTGCATAAAAAAAAACGGGTCCCTAAGAATCTAACTGGTCCCTCATTCTTTGATTGGATGAGAACGTGGACAGACTCTCTCTCTCCTCTATTTGTAATTTATTAACAGTTTTCTTACAGCCCTCCCCTCCCTTTCCCTTCCCTTTCCTTCCCTTCCCTCGAGGTCTTAAAATGCTTGGCCTAGTCTGGAAGACTTTCACATAGAGACTACTGCTCTATGTAAGTAGATAGATATCTATGTTAGTTAACACTAGCACCCCTTATCACTTAAAGGCAACTCTTGAAGGTCTTGGATTTCCCCTCTCTCTAAGTTTCTAGTTCTTGGCGTTTACTAGGAGTGGGAAGCATGTGATGATCGAGAGATTTCTCCAAAGTCTTCTTGATTCAAAACCTAACGAGAGTTATTGGATCTTCCCTTATTTAAATCGGGTATCTTCGTCACTTGTAGTAAATTATCATTTAATGAATGACTGAAAAAAGGTTCTTTGTCATTAATCTAATAATTCTTTGCTACTTTGTACATAAAGAATTTAAAGCATTATAAATGCTTGCCATCGTAATGTCTTACTACATTGCTTGTTCGGTAGGAACCACTGCTTGTTCTTCTGTGTTAGTCGCTGCTCGGCCTTTTGCTTCTTTTATAGCCTTGCAAGCAACCTTTCTTAGATACATGTAGTATGTAGTCCCTTCAGTAGGTCCTTAATCATTGTAGGATCTGTTAAAATTCCAGCTATTACAATCTGTTTTATGATACGGAATCGATCATGTCAAAAACTGATTCAATCTGGATCAGATCGATGTACAAATCCAATGGTATGTTGACAAGTTACTTATCCATAATAAAATAATATTAAAACAGGTATCAGATGGAGCATCGGATGAAAGTCGGTCACTCTTAAAATCGATATGAATCGATCAATTTGAATACCTTACCATGCCTTCCCCCAAAAAAAAAAAAAAAAATCCAATGTCAACTAAGTTTCCAAAAGTACACTTAATTAGTTTCAAATCAATTTTTCATTCTCATAACTTTGTCCGCTAGGGCTTGTTAAACTCAAAGAATTGATAGAACTTTGTTGGTTGTATTATCTCAGCTCATGGCTGAATCTATATAGAGTGACGGTTACAAGATATTCGAAAGAATGAGTCTATCTAAGTGCCTTGGAGAGTCGTGATGGAGTCCTCACATGTAGAGAGGACTCTGCCCCCCCCAAAAGCTCAAGGTTTGCGAACTTTGAGATTGTCCCTGAAGAACTGAAACCGTGCAGTGGAGAGGCCATTTGTTAAGACATTAGTAATTTGATTCTTGATAGAGATGAAGTTAACAATAAGCGAATGATGAACAACCAAGTTAAAAACAAAACAAAAATCAATCTCTACGTGCTTGGTCCAAGCATGGAACACTGGGTTTGTCGAGAGATAAACGGCCCCAAGATTGTCACAACAAGGATTGGTGGGCCATGTAACAGAATACCCAGTTTTTGGAACAACAATGTAAGCGAAGGGAGTTTAACAACGGCAAGCATCACCAAGGGCCTTGTATTATGCTTCCGTAGAGGAACGATCTACTGTGTGACATTTCTGGGAGGACCAAGAAATTACGTTAGCACTCAAATATATCACATAGCCAACAATGGATTTACGATCAGTGACGCTGCCCGCCCAATTAGCATCAGTGAAGGCTTGCAATTGGAGGGAGGATGGCCGATTGATGAAGAGACCAAGGGAGATGGTGTACTTGAGGTAACAAAGGATGCACTTGACAAGGGTCCAATGTTCATTGGATGGGGCATGCATGAACTAGAAGGCACGATTAATGGAGTAAGTGACATCTGGCCTAGTAAGGGTGATATATCAGAGAGCACCAACAATGGACCCGTAATTCATAGGATCAGCGAATAAGGCACCCCCTGTGGGTGGTGGCTTTGAGTTGGTAGAGATAGGAAAGAATTGGTTTATAATCTGCCATGCCGAAACAGTGCAGGAGATCCTGAATGTACCGATGCTGAGAAAATAGGAGATCATTCTTATGAGCGATGGTAGCCACGTCGAGAAAAAAGCTCAACGTGCTGAGTTCTTTGATGGAAAATTCAACACCCAATTGATCAAGAAGAGTCACCAATAGTGGGAAAGACATTGGAACCAAACCTGTGGGGCTTGCTTCAGACCATAGAGTGAGCGCTGCAACTTACAGACATGTTTAGGGATGGTAGGGTCTGTAAAGCCAGACAGTTGAGTCATGTAAACATCTTCAGTTAATAGCCATACATGAATGCATTCTGAATGTCCAATTGATGAATTGGCTAATTGCGAGACATGATGATGGAGAGGATTGTGTGGCTAGTGGTGGGCTTAACAACTAGGCTAAAAGTTTCTAAATAGTCCAACCCTTTTTGTTGATGATAGCCCTTGGTAATGAGGCGCGTCTTGTAGCGCTTAAGAGACCTGTCAGCTCATCTTTTAATGTGGTAAACTCATTTGCAGCCTACAAGATTCATGTCAAAATGATGAGGGACATGTAAGAATCGTGTTCTCAAAACCGGGTCTAACTCATGGTTTTATATGATGACAGGTGTCCCAATCATAACCGGACCAGAAGGCGAAGCCAGGTGACGAACCACGCAAATTTCAGGTATAGGAACCACTCAAAATTGGTAAAAAAAAAAAAAACTCATACCGGTCTGATTATACCGGTCTGAGTCAGTCAGACCGGTATGGTGCAACCGGAATGGTATACCGGTCTGAGTTAGTCAGACCGGTATGTGCGACCGGTATGCTTCGTTTCTGCGGGAGACGGACTACAGCGGGTCCCTCACTCCGAATGGAAACTTGAACGTGGAAAACCTTCCCAAGAACGGCTCTCCTCTATTAATAGAGATTATCACACTCCATTGATCCTTTTCAAACCCTAGCCGTCTGGAGGAGAGTTGAGAAGGAGCAAGGAGGAAGAAGTTGCCCAGGAAGGAGATTTCTGTTGGAGGAGCTCGCCGTCAACCGACGAACACCGCCGGTAAGTGCTTTATACTATTAGAATTACTAGGATGTCGGATCGGAGCCGCGAAGCGGCGCGACAATCCAAAACCCTAGATCTTTCTTCTTTCAAATCTGATCTGGTTTGATACGGCGTTCTAGTCGAAATTAGAAAGCCATTAGGATGCTTGGACCTTAGTGTGGATTAGGAGAAACCCTAGAAACCTAGCCGATAACCGACAAGGAAGGGAGATCCGAGACCTTGCTCTCGGATCCAAACCACGGATTATACCGGAAGGAAGCAAGGTCCAGCGGTATGGGCCTGCGGTATATACCGCAGGCACATACCGATCTCACTGACTGAGGCCGGTATGTACGACAACCGGTATATACCGGTGGCACCATATCGGTCACACTCCCCTGAGACGGGTACCGCGATCGGTATGCTCTCCGAACTTGTTTTTGCTTGCCGGACATGGTGCTGACCACCTGTAACCTTAATAAATGAATTCTAACCTATGAATATGATTGTGTAGGACCTGTAGACAACGTGAGAAAATCCTGTGACGCAGAGCGGGATTGTTATCACGCGTCAAGTAAGGGACAAGACCCCAAACCCTAAATAATTAATTAAGAGTAAGCCTTTGTGACTAAATCGTATATGAATTCATTGCTTGATGTCTATGCATTTCACATGCCATGTAGTTGTTTCTGTTATTATTATCTATTCATGCATTTCATATGCTATGATTGTTGGATGTTAGGCATGTGTATGTTTTAGTTAGTGTGTGGAATGTGAAGGGGGTGTGCCCTGGATATATCCACAACTAACGCCTTTTTCGTATCGCCATCTACCTTAGCAGACTTGGTGCGAATAGGGTATCAGGGGAGGACGTGGGATTATGGTTTCTCCTTCCCGCTAGACTCGAGCCCTATCTCTATGTCGCAGGGAGCCGTGCTGGGGTAGGGCCATTGATCCTGTATTGACATTTAGGACTGGTTAGAAATGGAACCCACTTGCAAGCCCTTGCCAGTAGGGGTTTAGGTATTGGTACGATGTGGGGTATCAGGGGGAGGATGTGGGATTGTGGTTCCTCCTGCCCGCCAGACTCGAGTCCTATCTCCATACCGGAATGAGTGATGTGGGGCAATAGCAGTAGTGTGGTAGGTGCCTGACTGTTGGGTGTGCTCACACTCTCGTGCATGTAGGTGCGGTGGCCACCAAACCTTACCATATCATATTTGCAAGTTATACCTGACCCCAATTGTAATGTTATCTCATGCATTTTGTATGTTGCATTGGTCTTGTACTTTATTGAGCTAAGTTGTGAGCTCACCCAAATATATATATTCTTCTTTTCAGATTTGGATGCAGGGTACACAATTGATGACTTTGTGACTGCCCCAGCGTACGGTACAGTTGCTGCCATTGATACCCAGGCAGTGGAGGATGAGCATGACGCATCATGCGAGTGTTCCTTTTGTGTTTTCCTTTAAGAGGGGATTTTATTTTTTTAACAATACATTGTAATAATTTTATTATTTAAATTTGTGAATGATGGAATAAGTTAAATAATTATTTTAAACTACCACATAGATCTTAGTTCATTTAATTATATTTCGCTGCTATGTATTAATCTCTGATTATGTTCAACTGTTTGGGAATGATTGGTTGACACGGTCTATTGAGATCCTGGTGTCAATCGTGGTTTAGAGCCGGTTCACTCACACTTCTGGTTCAGCCGAAATTGGGATATGACAACTTGGTATCAGAGCCCTAAGCTCTGTCCAGCTAATCATTCTGCATCTAACTGTGTCCAATGAGCTGAGTTAGGAAAATTAAAAACTTTAATAAGATCACACCATAAGCTTGCTTATTGCTTGAGACTTAAGAAATATGCATAATATACTATTAATGAAAGAACAAATATAAGCATTGAAGTATTAAGAGAAACAAATAACCATTTCATAATTTTTTTTAGTACAAGTGAACAACAGAGTAAAGTCCACAAGTCGGACAGTTACTCTAGTAACAAAATAAACCACATGAAAATAAAATAAAAACTACATCTGACTATGGTGGTGTAGCGGGCTTGGATGGTACCAGGTCTACAATATCATAGTCCCGCTCGTACACCTCTCTGAGCCAATGAACCTGGTCATGCGTGACACGTAGGGTACGAGCTAGACGCCCCAACTCCTGACCCATATCTCGCTGAGAAACCAGGAGCCCTCTCTGGGTATCTAGGATGCCTCTCTGGGTGTCTCTGATCTCCATGAGCATGCTCATCACTGGGTCCAAAGGGGGATGAGATGGTCCAGCAACTGGAGAAGGCCTAGAAGGTCTTGTAACTAGAGAATGCTGGGGTGCAGGTGCTGGGATGTCCTCCATGTGTGCACCCCCATCATCCCCCATCTCGGCTGCCTCTGCTGCTGCTGTAGCTGCTGCTACTGCAAGGGCCGCATGGTTCCTAGGTAGGAAAGGATGAGCATGTAGCTCCTCGTCACTGAGCACTAGATCGTCCATCTACATCTTATAGATGGCATCGGCATCTATATCAGAACTCATGGTGATCTCCACAGCTACCTCACCCTGCATATCCACACCCAGATGCTGCAGCCAAGCTGTGATCAACCTACCATATGGGAGATTGACCGTCACACCAGGCATGGCCGCATAGATCATAACCCGCATAAGCAAGTAAGGAAAACAAATCCGGTGCTGAGTAGCCACACAGTAGGTGAGGTACTGAGTCAACTGGGATAACTCTCCATAGTGTCCACTCTGGGGAACAATGTTATGCTGTATGATCCGACAGAATAGGCAAGGCTGAGGACCTAGGTTAGAAGCCAACATGACTCTACCTGGTAATAAGATCTGCTCGGCTATGGCTGCCCTCATGTCCTCAGAAAGATATCCTTTGGCTCTGGGCAAAAAATAAATGAGTTCCTCGTCGTCAGGAATCTCCAGAAGTGCAGCTAGTTTGGTTGCGTTAAATGAAATCATCACCCCTTTCACATAGTTGGTGATGCGAAGGTCTCTGGTATGCTCCCAGTCATTTAAGTCACATTCTACCTCCAAGTTGGCAAAGAACAAATTCACCAAGCTAGGACGGGTAGTCTCTCTATACTATATGAGGGGTAACCAACCTATTGCCCCAAAAGCCGCCTCAACATCGAAGCGGTGAAGATGCTCCAGGTTAACAAAATGGCCTACTTCGATACGCTTTGCTCGAAACCATGCTAGGCGTGAAGCGGCCGCCTCCGACCGAAAGTACCTCTCATCATACATGACAGGTGGGGGGTGTGGCCTATTCATACCAGGCATAAATGATCGTTTCCCCGCTCCACGGCATCTAGACATAGTGTATCTGTTAAACAAAGAACAAGAGTCAGTTAGAGACAAATTAAGAAAAAATTCCAACAGTATAACAATGGAAAATGATGAAAAAGCCTAAAAACACACCTAATATGAATGGAATGACTTATTGTGATAATAAAATGCTAGCATAGGTCAAACAATTTCATCAAAGCAAAGAAATAGAGGTATATTAACCAAATTTATCAAAAACCTCGAAAAAACCTAGAAACCTAGGTTAAAAGTCAAGATTTTGAGATTTTCTGTAAACCAATCAATAGAACTTCGAATTGGTTGAGGGGTTTTACACATTTAGACCCCTAAAACTTTTCTCAAGCGAAGAAAGGAATTTTCTATGGTTAAAAACTTTCAAATCAAGAAAAGCCTAGGTTTTGGTATAAAAGACGATGCAAAATTTTCTAAAAGAGGGAAGAGAAGGATAAGCTTACCTGAGAGACGAGATTGGTACTCTAGGATGAAGTAGAAACAATATTAGGAGCACCAGATGCACTGTAGAGACTCGAAGACCCAGAGAGAAATCACCACCGGAGTAAAATCTAAAGAGAAAAAATGAGAAATGAGACCAAATCGTGATTTTTAAAGGCTTTTTTAGAGATACCGGTCGCACTTCTGGGCTGGACTGTGCGACCGGTATGCCCCTGCGGTATGGTGCGACCGGTACCTACCACTGGGTATACCGGTTGCACACAAATGTGGTGTGTGCGAACGGTACTGCCTGCGGTATGGTCAGACTGGTATGAATTTCCAGCCATACCGATCTCACTCCAGGAGAGACCGGTACCGCCGCCGGAACTCCATGGGGATTGGGAATACAAAACCATTTCGAGAATCAGCCGAACTTTATTCTAGACCTCACGCCTGCATGATATGACTAGAATAAAGGATTGTACATAGGAAATTTTGAAAGTTAACTGAAAATTTTCTTACGTTCTTCCCTATTGATGTATACTTATGCTGCATATGCGTTGAGACTAAATGTTAGTTGGAATAATTCTCTAAATTGTCTCATGTATCTCAATGTATTCAGATATCTTACAGGGAATTAAATAGCCTCAATGGTGAGAGGAAATGGACGTAGAGTTCATCGCAGATGCCGTCACTCAAGGGCGCCTACCATGGACAGTAGTTCAGGTACAAAAAACTCAGAAGAGAATGAAGAGAGAGTAGGTGGGGAAGAACTTAACCCCCTAAATGAAACTGAAAAGCAAAAGAAGGCCAATGAAGAATCGCCGTCACAGGGGCAACCAGCTACAGGCTCCGAAACAATGATGGCTAACTTGGTCACAAATATGGAGGCACAACAGAAGAAGTTCTTTGGTGAGATGTTGAAAATGTTCAGGCCACCTGGGCCTGTGTCAGCACCTGCAAATATGCCATCCACAAATGCCGAAAATGTCCATGCAGAACAAGTGGGGGTTAGCACAGTTACTGAAGGACCACCACAATAGGACCAACCCATCATAGTTCCCCGCCCGGTTACAGGGACGCCAATTCCTAACCAAGATCAAGGAGGGTATCAGGGACCGTATCAGGGTGCATACTATGGGGGATATCAGGGAGGAAATCAAAGTGGCTATTCTTATCAGCCACAATGGTATGGATAGGCACCATATGGACAGGTTCTTTATGCACAGGGTAGTCTTTCCAAGGCAGTGGATGGATTTTTAAAGCTCAAACCACCAACTTTTACAGGGAAGTTAGGGAAAACACTGTGGCCAGCGCAGTGGATAGCTGAAATGGAGAAGAACTTTCGGCTACTGGAGTGTCAGGATGGGGATAAAGTATTATATGCCACTCACATGCTGAAGGAGGAAGCCAATGGGTGATGGAGTTCCATTAGATCATATCTGGAAACAAAGCACCAGATAATCACTTGGCACATCTTCAAGGAGGCTTTCTTCGAAAAATATTTCCCCAGGAGTTTTCGTGATCAAATGGAGAGGGAGTTCCTAAATTTGCAACAATCTCAGTTGACAGTAGAGGCATACCAACAAAGGTATGAGGAGTTATTCTTTTTCTCTCTAACCAGTATACAGGAGGAGGAAACAAAGACTCGTCGTTTCACTATGGGTCTTCGGGGTGTTATCAGAGAGCATGTGCTGGGTCGAGGGTTGAGTATATATAATGAAGCTGTACAGGTGGCTCGAGTCATCGAGGCAAGTCAGAGAAAAAGCTTATTCACACAAAATAGGGGTCTGAAGAGGCCTAATCCTGAGTCCCAAGGTGGAAGAAGCAACAGGCCATACCGTCCATTCAGGCCACCAACTAGCACAGTGCCTCCCAGACCGGCTCTTGCAATAACACCACAGGCAACGGGGCCGAACCCTAATGTAAAGTGTTTCAATTGCCAACAGGTGGGGCATTATGCCAGAACATGCCCACAACCAAAGAGGGAGCAGCAGCAGGGCAAGGTATATGCTGTTACTACGGAAGAGGCAGCCGCATCACCAGATGTGGTTACAGGTATGATTTTATACTTACTCCTTAACTGTTGCATTGATTGTTTGTGCATTTGAAACTAAGGGAGAATTTGAAAAACCTCAGGTACAGTAAATGTAGCAGGATTACCCGCCAGAGTCCTGTTTGACTCAGGGGCCACCAATTCCTTTGTGTCCATGTCATTCTGTAAAGGACTAGATCAACCCGTCAAGACGCTACAACCAAGTCTGTTAGTTCGGTCTCCCATGGGAATGGAGGTGGTATTAGAAGAATATTATGGTCCTTGCCCAATGCTTATTGAAGGACGAGAGTTGGAAGCCAATCTAATCCAACTGGAGATGTCAGATTTCGATATCATTCTGGGCATGGACTGGTTATCTAAACATTCAGCAATCCTATTATGTGCTGAGAAGAAGTTGGTGTTCAAGGACAGTGAAGGGTCGGAGTTCAACTTTAAAGGGGCTAGGCTTCCTAGAAAGAGAAAGCTTATACTCTCAGCCCTAAAAGCAAAGAAGTGTTTAGAGAAAGGGGGGATAAGATACCTCATATCAGTGGTGGATGTGATTGCTGACTTGCCAAAAATAGAGGACATCAAAGTAGTATGGGAATTTCCTGATGTATTTCCAGAAGACCTACCCGGGTTGCCACCAGACAGAGCTACTGAGTTTGTGATAGACCTCCTACCAGGGGTAGCACCTGTGTCTAAAGCACCTTACAGGATGGCTCCTATCGAGTTGAAAGAGTTAAAAACTCAGCTGCAAAAATTGTTAGACAAGGGATTTATAAGGCCTAGTATCTCACCTTGGGGAGCACCTGTGCTCTTTGTCAAGAAAAAGGATGGTAGCGTATGTCTTTGTATGGACTATCGAGAATTAACAAGCTTACTATCAAGAACAGGTACCCACTACAAAGAATAGATGATTTGTTTGATCAATTACATGGTTCGAGTGTATTCTCAAAGATTGATCTGAGGTCAGGGTATCATCAACTCAATATTAAGGAGGCAGACATCCCCAAGACAGCTTTCAGGACGTGGTATGGACACTATGAGTTCCTTGTGATGTCCTTTGGGTTGACTAATGCACCTCCATCATTTATGGAGCTAATGAACCGAGTATTCCATGACATGTTGGATACGTCAGTTATCGTTTTCATCGATGATATTTTAGTATACTCCAAGGACCTGGAAACACACGCAGTGCATCTAAGAGCAGCATTACAAAGACTGAGGAGAGAGAAGCTCTATGCAAAATTTAAGAAATGTGAATTCTGGTTAGATGAAGTGGCCTTCCTTGGTCACGTGGTGTCTACTGAAGGAATCAAGGTCGATCCTAGTAAAATTTCTGTCATAGTAGGATGGGAGGCACCGAAGGCAATTGTTGAAATTCGTAGTTTCCTGGGCTTAACTGGATACTACAGAAGGTTTGTGGAGGATTATTCCAAGATTACTGTTCCACTCACCAGGTTGACCAAAAAGGGGGGAGAAGTTCATATGGACTGAAGAATGTGAGAAATACTTCCAGACGCTGAAGTCAAGACTGGTATCAGCACCTATATTGACTATTCCAGCTCCAGACCATCCATTCACACTATATACAGATGCTTCAGATTTGGGACTGGGTCGTGTGCTGATGCAAGGAGAGCAGGTGATAGCCTATGCCTCAAGACAGCTGAAAGAGCATGAGAAGAACTATCCTACACATGACCTAGAATTAGCAGCGATCATTCATGCTATCAAGACTTGGAGGCATTACCTGTATGGTGAGAAATTTCAGATTAAGTCTGATCACAAAAGCCTGACGTATCTTTTCACCCAAAAAGACTTGAACATGAGGCAGAGGAGGTGGTTAGAATTACTCAAGGACTACGACTGTGACATTCAGTTAACCCTGGTAAAGCTAACATTGTAGCTGATGCGCTGAATAAGAAATGGGCATCGAACCCTGAAGCAGGACCAAGTACAAATGCAGCATTGTGTGCTGCTATTTCTGGCTCATCAGAAGATGAAGAACAGCTCTTAATAAAGTCAGCAGATGATCCTATTGAGCAAGGGTTGATACACCAGTTCACCATTATGTTTGCAGCAATGAAGATTTTGCCTGACCTGAAGGAAGAAATAAAATCCACAGTCCCACAGGACCCATACCTCAGGACAGTTCAAGAAGATTTGGAAAAAGGTCGAGCTAACCCTGATTTCACCTTGGATGTAGACAAGGTACTCAGATATCATGGGCATTTATGTGTACCTGAGAATGAAGATCTGAAAATCAGAAACCGAATCATGTTGGAAGCTCACTCTACTCCATATTCAGTACATCTTGGGAGCACCAAGATGTACCATGACCTAAAGAGATTATACTGGTGGAGGGGTATGAAAGCAGACGTGGCCCGGTATGTGTTTCAATGTTTAAACTGCCAGCAAGTCAAAGCAGAAAGACAGAGGCCTGTAGGATTATTGCAATCGTTACCTGAGCCGGCATGGGAATGGGATTGTATTACCATGGATTTTGTCACTGATCTACCTATGACTCCAAGGTCAGTGAATGCTGTTTGGGTAGTTGTAGATCGCCTTACCAAGACCGCCAGATTTATCGCAGTCAGATCGCAACACACCATGGACAAGTCGGCAAGATTGTATGTGGACAATATAGTCAAACTGCATGGTGTCCCAGAGAGCATAGTATCTGATAGAGATCCACGCTTCACATTGAAGTTCTGGGAGGGGCTACAGAAGGCAATGGGGACGAAACTAAAGTTCTGTACAACCTTCCACCCTCAAACGGATGGTCAGTCAGAGAGGACCATCCAGATCCTAGAAGATATGTTTCGCGCATGTGCTATCAACTTTAAGGGGGCTTGGGATGAAAAGTTTTTCCTCATTGAGTTTGCCTACAACAACAGCTACCAGTCTACGATCCAGATGGCCCCATATGAGGCCTTGTATGGCAAGAAATGTCGGACACCATTATTATGGGACAAAGTTAGAGAAAGAAGGATCGTATGACCAGAATTTGTAAAAGAAACCTGCAAGGCAGTAGCTCAAATCAAGAACCGAGTAAAGACAGCTCAGGTGCGTCAAAAGCACTATACTGACAACAAACGACGAGACCTTGAATTCATGATTGGTGATAAAGTTTCTTGAAGGTGTCACCAGTAAGAGGACTGAAGTGGTTCGGTAGAAAAGGAAAACTATGTCCTAGATATGTGGGACCATATGAAATTTTGTCTCTATGCGGCAAAGTAGCCTATCAACTTGCATTGCCACCAGCGATGTCTAGCGTCCACAATGTCTTTCATGTGTCCTTACTAAAGAAATACGTGAGAGACCCTTCAGACATTCTTGTTGCAAACCCCCCAGATTTGACAGAAGACTTAACCTTCGAGGTGGTACCAATCCAGCTCATTAGTAAAAAGGTACAACAGCTTCGAAGGCGAGCTATCTACTATGTCAAGGTAGTTTGGAAAAGTCAGGACGTAGAAAAAATTACTTGGGAGGAGGAGGATGCCATGCGACAAGAATACCCTCATCTTTTCGACTCTGAAGGTACGTACAATTTCGGGGATGAAATTTCTTTTAAGGGAGGGGGAATTGTGAGACCTACATGCAAATTTCGAGGACAAAATTTCTTTTAAGGGTGGTAGAGTTGTAAGAACCGTGTTCTAAAAACCGGGTCTAACCCGTGGTTTTATATGATGACAGGTGTCCCAATCATAACCGGATCGGAAGGCGAAGCTGGGTGACGAACCACGCAAATTTCAGGTATGAGAACTACTCAAAATTGGTAAAAAAAAAACTCATACCGGTCTGATTATACCGGTCTGAGTCAGTCAGATCGGTACGGTGCAACCGGTATGGTATACCGGTCTGAGTCAGTCAGACCGATATGTGCGATAGGTATGCTTCGTTTCTGCGGGAGACGGACTCCAGCGGGTCCCTCACTCCGAATGGAAACTTGGAAAGTTTTCAATCGTGGAAAACCTTCCCAAGAACGGCTCTCCTCTATTAATAGAGATTATCACACTCCATTGATCATTTTCAAACCCTAGCCGTCTGGAGGAGAGTTGAGAAGGAGCAAAGAGGAAGAAGTTGCCCAGGAAGGAGATTTCTGTTGGAGGAGCTCGCCGCCAACCGACGAACATCGCCGGTAAGTGCTCTATACTATTAGTATTACTAGGATGTCGGATCGGAGCCGCAAAGCGGCGCGACAATCCAAAACCCTAGATCTTTCTTCTTTCAAATCTGATTTAGTTTGATACGGCATTCTCGTCGAAATCAGAAAACCATTAGGATGCTTGGACCTTAGTGTGGATTAGGAGAAACCCTAGAAACCTAGATCCGAGACCTTGCTCTCGGATCCAAACCACGGATTATACCGGAGGGAAGCAAGGTCCAGCGGTATGGGCCTGCGGTATATACCACAGGCACATACCGGTTTCACTGACTGAGGCCGATATGTACGACAATCGGTATATACCGGTGGCACCATACCGGTCTCACTCCCCTGAGACGGGTACCGCGACCGGTATGCTCTCTGAACCTGTTTTTACTTGCCGGACATGGTGCTGACCACCTGTAACCTTAATAAATGAATTCTAATCTATGAATATGATTGTGTAGGACCTGTAGACAACGTGAGAAAATCCTCTGATGGAGAGCGGGATTGTTATCACGCGTCAAGTAAGGGACAAGACCCCAAACCCTAAATAATTAATTAAGAGTAATCCTTTGTGACTAAATCGTATATGAATTCATTGCTTGATGTCTATGCATTTCACATGCCATGTAGTTGTTTCTGTTATTATTATTTATTTATGCATTTCATACGCTAAGATTGTTGGATGTTAGGCATGTGTATGTTTTAGTTAGTGTGTGGAATATGAAGGGGGTATGCCCTGGATATATCCACAACTAACGCCTTTTTCGTATCGCCATCTACCTTAGCAGACTTGGTGCAAATAGGGTATCAGGGGGAGGACGTGGGATTGTGGTTTCTCCTTCCTACTAGACTCGAGCCCCATTTCTATGTCACAAGGAGCCATGCTGGGGTAGGGCCATTGATACTGTATTGACATTTAGGACTGGTTAGAAACGGAACCCACTTGCAAGTCCTTGCCAGTAGGGGTTTAGGTATTGGTACGGTGTAGGGTATCAGGGGGAGGACGTGTGATTGTGGTTCCTTCTGCCCGCCAGACTCAAGCCCTATCTCCATACCAGAGTGAGTGATGTGGGGCAACAGTAGTAGTGTGGTAGGTGCCTGACTGTTGGGTGTGCTCACACTCTCGTGCATGTAGGTGCGGTGGCCGCCAAACCTTACCATAGCATATTTGTAAGTTATACCTGACCCCAATTGTAATGTTATCTCATGCATTTTGTATGTTGCATTGGTCTTGTACTTTACTGAGCTAAGTTGTGAGCTCACCCGAATATATATATTCTTCTTTTCAGATTTGGATGCAGGGTACACAGTTGATGACTTCGTGACTACCCCAGCGTACGGTACAGTTGCTGCCATTGATACCCATGCAGTGGAGGACGAGCATGACGCATCATGCGAGTGCTCCTTTTGTGTTTTCCTTTAAGAGGGGATTTTATTTTTTTAACAATACATTGTAATACTTTTATTATTTAAATTTGTAAATGATGGAATAAGTTGAATAATTATTTTAAACTACCACATAGATCTTAGTTCATTTAATTATATTCTGCTGCTATGTATTAATCTCTGATTATGTTAGACTGTTTGGGAATGATTGGTTGACACGGTCTATTGAGATCCTGGTATGAACCGTGGTTTAGAGCCAGTTCACTCACACTTCTGGTTCAGCCGAAATTGGGGTGTGACAGGACAGGTGATCAAGTATTACCCCAGAGAAGAGCGTTAAACTCCTCAGTAATGGTGAGCTGCCATTTCGTGGAAACCTGTGCTTGAAAAGCACGTGGGTTCCACAGGAAAAGAGGTAGGGAGGCGGAGGTGGTGATGGGGTAGGGGTGGGCACAGAGGGTCATTGACAGAGTTGCATGGGGTGGGTCTTGCCAGTGTGTTGGGGAGGGGGTAGGATAGCCGAGAGATGGGAGAGGGGGTGGGGGGAAGAGGAGGTAGAAAATGTGGTGGACTTCTGTAAATGTCAATAAGCCGGCAGGCAATGTCATGTGGGTGGGGTGGAGTGTGGCATATGTAAGGGAAGTTGTAGAGGTGATGTTGGGTAGGGAGATTGAAGAGGTAAACAAAGGGGGACCAATGGTGGATAGGAGGGAGAGGAACGGGACAAGGGCTTGGGACAATGTGTGTGGGGAAGGAGAAAGATGGGACCTGGGTGGGGACAAAGAGACAAGGAGAATGGACCGGGATGGCGGGTGATGGAGAACCGAGGATGGGTAGTTTGGTGAAGGGAAAACTTTGTTAATCAAAATCGATGTGGCATACAATGTAGAGGTAGTGAGTGGCAATATTAAGGCAACAGTAGACTGTGTGAGAGGATTGTACCCAAGGAAGACATAAGGAGTGAAGCGAAAATCCATCTTATGGCGATTGTAGGGATAGAGGAATGGGAAACAAACACAACCAAAGGTTCTAAGAAAGAGATAATTTGGGGGGGGGGGGTTGAATGAGTTTATATGGAGATAGGTTTTGAGAGGCCCGAGAAGGAAGGAGGTTAATAAGATAGACCATAAACTTGACACTTATCTTGATCTTTGATAGACCAAAAAACCAATCTAAGGGTCATGAGTCAATAGAAGTCTTATCTTACGATGAGACTATATTTGATGTCCTAGACCTCAATCTAGGTAGCAAATCCAAATAAATTATTTTCCTAAGGAAGATGTGAATTCCCTCACAAGTCCTCACAGCTGTACTCACTTTCTCTTACTTTTTCTTTTTTACTATAACTTTTCACCTTCTTCCTCCCTTTTTGTTTCAACGAAATAAAAGACAATAAGGTCCGTACCTTTTTTCTTTTTCCTTTTTTTTAAATTCCTTGCAATGATGACTCTTTTGAAAAGTAAATCAGAATTAAAAAAAAAAATCAAACCTCCTTTATCTTCTTCCAATCTATTAGAGAAAATCCTTTCTTCTTTGGATCTTTGCGCACCTCCCTCCTTCCATATCCATTACGATCTGCCTGAACTTTTCTCTAATATCACTTGTTAGGGATGAAAGCACAAAAGAGAGAGAAAACAAAGATCAAGCAAACATACAATACGAGGATTTACCGTGGTTCAGCATCTATTCCAGAATGTCTACCTCCACCTTAGAGAATCAGAGAATTTTTTTATTACCAATAAAACTCTACACCACTCTCTACCTCACAAAGTGTTTTCCCTTTGCTCTCCCTTACCTAGGGTTTTTCCCATAAAGGCAATATATAGGCTCCCTAGAAACCCTAACCCCATACAATTATAGATTAACCCTTGTTGTATTTTTTATTTAATTATTATTTTAAGTAAAAGTAAAGTTTCAAAATGAAAAGCTATTTTGGTTTTGTATTTTATGTATGTGGTTTGAGAGGGTATTGAGCTGGAGCTAGTAAGGTTGGATCCCAAGACCTCAAGATGACACAAGTATGTTGGTCTTTTTCTTTAGTCCCACATGGGAAGTAAAAGAGGTTGTAGGGTACCTTATATATAGTTTTGGGAACTATATGGGATAGGATAATTTGGAAAGAAGTCTCCCTCCTCCCTTGTGTTTGGGTCAATTTTGGATTTCTTTTCACACACGAGTGTGGGTGCCAGGCTTGTCAGCTGGTCGTGGAGTGGTCCGACGCAGTGCGAGTCAACTCAAGATGTTTAGTTTATTTTTGGTTTATGTTGGGTCAGATACGGTTCTTCCTGTGGGTGCGATCTCAATGGTCGGATTAGAATTGAACAATCCAAGCTGTTAGATGGTAAAGGTGCATCTATTCAATAGAACAGGTCCCTTGGTAAAGGATGTGATCTAAACCCTCAGATCAAGGTCTGGCGATCTAAGCCATTGGAATGGATGGACACACCTACATCTAAGGATGCCTTGGAAGGGCATGTTCTATGCTATATAGGGTAGTGGGGAGCCTCCTTTGAGATGAATTTTATTGGATGAAAAAAATTAAATGCTTTCTCTCTCTCCCTCTCTAATACCGTATGCTACTTGTTGTCCCCCTACCGGATATATTTTTTATTTTACCATTAAAATTGGTTTTCCTCCATATCGATCATCTGCATTTGCCTTAGCATCACTCTAAAATACTCAAAGGGGCGCATTAGACTAGTGTAAGTTTTGGATTTCTTTTCACACACGAGTGTGGGTGCCAGGCTTGTCAGCTGGTCGTGGAGTGGTCCGACGCAGTGCGAGTCAACTCAAGATGTTTAGTTTATTTTTGGTTTATGTTGGGTCAGATACGGTTCTTCCTGTGGGTGCGATCTCAATGGTCGGATTAGAATTGAACAATCCAAGCTGTTAGATGGTAAAGGTGCATCTATTCAATAGAACAGGTCCCTTGGTAAAGGATGTGATCTAAACCCTCAGATCAAGGTCTGGCGATCTAAGCCATTGGAATGGATGGACACACCTACATCTAAGGATGCCTTGGAAGGGCATGTTCTATGCTATATAGGGTAGTGGGGAGCCTCCTTTGAGATGAATTTTATTGGATGAAAAAAATTAAATGCTTTCTCTCTCTCCCTCTCTAATACCGTATGCTACTTGTTGTCCCCCTACCGGATATATTTTTTATTTTACCATTAAAATTGGTTTTCCTCCATATCGATCATCTGCATTTGCCTTAGCATCACTCTAAAATACTCAAAGGGGCGCATTAGACTAGTGTAAGTTTTGGATTTCTTTTCACACACGAGTGTGGGTGCCGAGCTTGTCAGTTGGTCGGTGGAGTGGTCCGACGCAGTGCGAGTCAACTCAAGATGTTTAGTTTATTTTTGGTTTATGTTGGGTCAGATACGGTTCTTCCTGTGGGTGCGATCTCAATGGTCGGATTAGAATTGAACAATCCAAGCTGTTAGATGGTAAAGGTGCATCTATTCAATAGAACAGGTCCCTTGGTAAAGGATGTGATCTAAACCCTCAGATCAAGGTCTGACGATCTAAGCCATTGGAATGGATGGACACACCTACATCTAAGGATGCCTTGGAAGGGCATGTTCTATGCTATATAGGGTAGTGGGGAGCCTCCTTTGAGATGAATTTTATTGGATGAAAAAAATTAAATGCTTTCTCTCTCTCCCTCTCTAATACCGTATGCTACTTGTTGTCCCCCTACCGGATATATTTTTTATTTTACCATTAAAATTGGTTTTCCTCCATATCGATCATCTGCATTTGCCTTAGCATCACTCTAAAATACTCAAAGGGGCGCATTAGACTAGTGTAAGTTTAATGCAGGAAGCCAAAGCTGCTTTATTTTAGAGCCAGATTTGCGATACAACTAGATTGCACCATTGGGGGCAAATTCTATCTTTACGAGAATATCGATTTTGATACGATCCAGCTTCAACTCTTTATCTTGAAGATCATTTCTAGCCAACATCATCGGATTGGAGAATTCTCAAATAAGGTACATGTAAATTATTACAACAATCTAAAGACAAAATTTGTGGGACTACTTTATTTGAGAACCCGACCATGGCAACATCGATTGTTCCTGGAATGCAAAACTTGAAACTGATGTCAGACTTTGACAAAGTTGAGTCATTTGATGACTCAAACTATAAGAGATGAAAATAGAAGATCATTTTTGTTTTGAGTCAATTGGCTGTATCATTTGCTTTGACAACCTCCATTCTTGAAGAAAGTAATGACCCTATTAAGAAGAAGGAGAGAGAAGAATGGGCAGTATTTTTTGCTTTGACCACCTTCATGAATCTGCTTCATCTATTTGGAATGCATTAAACACTAAATATTCATTGGAAGATGTGGGAAATAAGAAATATGTAATTGTGAATTTTCTTGGATATACTATAACTGATGACAAGAGTATATCGACTCAAATAGGCCAATTTCAAATTCTTGTGGGTGACTTGGCTAAAGAGGGAATGATGCTACCAGATGAATTTGTTGTCGGGTTTCTAATTGAGAAATTGCCTACCTCTTGAAATGATTTTAAGTTAAGTCTTAAATACAAGGAAAAAGATTTGACTTTGGACCAAGTGATTGTTGGGATCAAGGTTCATGAAAAGAATGGTGAAAAATATAAAAGTGAAAAGGCCAAAGAGTATAAATCTAAGACTAATCTGGTTGAGTCAAAAAAAGGAAAGCCTTACAAGAAGAACCTAAAAGCAAAGAGGGAAATAGTTTTCAAGAAATAGAGGGAACTTTGTTTTGGATGTGGCAATTCGGGACATTTAAAGAAAGATTGTCGGAATCGAAAAAACAAGGACTATGGCAAGGCTAATGTTAACTTAACAGAAGAAGAGGTGAATTTGGTTGACAAACCACAGATTGGATCTTAGATACGGGTGCCACCAAGCATGTATGTGGGGATAGAAATTCCTTTGCCAATTATTCATTGGTTAGTTCTAGAGAACAAGTTTTTATGAAAAATTCCCAAACCTCTCAAGTTACAGGGAAGGGATTGGTTAAACTGAAATTAACTTCAAGGAAATATGTCTTCTTCAAGGATGTGCTACATGTGTCTGATATAAGGTGTAATCTTGTTTCTGGGCCTCTTCTGAACAAGGTGGGATTTCGGTTGGCTTTTGAGGCTGATAAGGCTGTCATCACCAAAAATAATGTATTCATTGTGAAGGCTTATAATTTTGATGGACTTTTGTATTAAATGTTGATTCTATTTTAATGAATGATAATGCAAGTGCTTTTATTTATATTGTTGACTCGTATGACATATGACATGGTAGATTAGAACATTATAATGCTAACTATATTAAACGATTATGTCATAAAGGTTTTGTTGAAGCAAATATACAATTTAAACTAAATAAATGCCCAACTTGTGTAGAAGCTAAATTTACAAAAAAAAACTTCATATGTCTAGATCAACTAGATGTAATGACTTGTCAGAATTAATCCACAGTGACTTAGATGATTTTAAATCACATGAGTCAAGAGGTGGTAAAACATATTTCATTATTTTTATTGATGATTACTCTAGATATACTAAAATTTATTTACTTCGGACCAAGGATGAAGCAAGTGATGCTTTCACATCATATAAAACTGAGGTTAAAAATCAATTAGGGAAGAAAATTAAAAAACTTAGGACTGATAGAGGAACATAATATAATATTTCTCAATTTTGTGAAGAACGTGGAATAATACATGAGACCATAGTCCCTTATCAACCTGAATCTAATGGAGTCGTCGAAAGAAATAATAGGTCTCTTAAAGAGACAAAACTCCATGTTAATTAGTTTTGGTTTACCCATGAATAAGTGGGGGGAAGTCATCTTATCTACATGCTTTGTCTTAAATAAAATACCTCATAGAAAAACTGGTTTTATACCTTTTATGTAATGGTATGGTAGGAAACCTAATCTTAAATATTTAAAAGTATGGGATTGCTTGGCTAAAGTGGGTATATCTGAACCTAAGGAAAGAAAACTTGGACAAAAAACTTGTGATTGTATTTTTATTGGATATGCTTATCATAGTGCTACTTATAGATTTTTGTTGCTTAAATCTATGGATGGTATGTTTGATGCTAATAGCATAATTGAATCTAGAGATGCTGAGTTTTTTGAACATGTGTTTCCTTTGATAAAAGACTTGTGTAGTAATGTATCCATATCTAATGAACATGTAATGCATGAAAATGAAGATAATATTAATCCTATGATAAATAATGATGAACCTAAAAGTGAAATTGAATTAAGACGAAGTATAAGGAAAAGAAGGGAACCTAATATGGGTGATGCTATGTTTACTTATATGATTATGAATGACCCATTAACATACCAATAGGCCATCACTTCTCCTGATTCAGTTTTTTGGAAAGAAGCAATTAAGTGAATTAGACTCTATTATTACTAATCATACTTGGGAATTAGTTCATTTCCCACCAGGTAATAAGGTTTTTGACACTAAATGGATTTTTAAAAAGAAATTAAAACCTGCTGGATCCCTTGACAAATTTAAGGCTAGATTAGTAGTCAAAGGATTTCGTCAAAAAAAGATATTGACTTCTTTGATACATTTTCACCCATAGCTAGAATTGCAACAATAAGATTAATGATTGCAATTACATCTGTGTATAAGCTTGTCAAACATCAAATGGATGTTAAGACAACATTCTTAAATGGAGATTTAGAAAAAAAAAAAATTATATCAAACAACCTGAAGGATGTGTAATTCTGAGACAAGAATATAAAGTTTGTAAACTCGTGTATTCACTATATGGTTTGAAATAGGCACCTAAACAATGACATGAAAAATTTGATATTATTTTAGTTTCAATTGGTTTTCATGTTAATGATTTTGAAAGATTCTTATATAGCAAGTTTCATGACAATAAAGGTGTGTTCATAATTTTATATGTAGATGATATGTTAATTATGGGAACAAGTCTTGAGATTGTTAAATCAACAAAAGCATTCCTTATATCTAAATTTGACACTAAGGACATGGATAAAGCTGATGTTATATTGGGAATCAAGATCATAATAATTTTGTCTCAAACACATTATGTGGAAAGTATATTTAGAAAGTATGGTCATTATGATGATAAACCTATAAAGGTTTCATTATCAATTGATTCTCATTTACAAAGGTATGAAGGTGAGCCAATATCCTAAAAGCTTTATTCACAGATTATTGGTTCAGTTTCTTATCTAATGAATTGTACTAAACCTGATATAGCCCCAACTGTAGGGAAGTTAAGCCAATTTACAAGAAATTCAGGTCAAGAACATTGGGATGCTTTGATACAATTGTTAAGGTATTTAAAGAGAACCATGAACTATGGTTTACACAATTGTTAAGGTATTTAAAGAGAACCATGAACTATGGTTTACACTACAGTGGGAATCCGATAGTTCTTAAAGGATTTTGTAATGCAAATTGGATTTCAGATTCAAAAGAAACTCTTGCTACTAGTAGCTACGTATTTACTTTGGGTGGAGGTGTAATTTCTTGGAAATCTGTTAAACAGTCCTGTGGGACAAGTTCCACCATGGAAGCAGAATTTGTGGCTTTAAAAAATCCTGATCAGAAGCCAAATGGCTTAGGAATCTAGTAGCGGATATACTATTATGGCCAACTCCTGTGCCACCTATCTATATCCATTATGATAGCCAAGCGACAATAGCCAAGGCTAAGAGCAAAGTATATAATGGTAAGAAAAGGCATATACGTCTTAGACATAATCTGGTGCAACAATATGTAGAAGATGGTACCGTAGCAATTGACTTTATTAAGTCAGAGGCAAATGTAGTAGAGATGATAACAAAATCGCGGTTCACTAAGATTATCTATGATACATCTAGAGGAATATGCATAAAGTCCATGGATCATGAGTCAAGGTGATGGACTCCCAACCTATGTGAAAGGAGATCCTTGGAATTAAGTTCAAAGGGTAAAAACTAAATCACTGGATGACTTGTCTAGTACTATCATATATTACCTATTCTGGTTTAGATGAGAAGATAGTACTCACTGCGATGACAAGAGGATGAGTTTTAGAATCCTTAATCAGTAAAAAATCTCACAAAAATCTCACAGATTTGTGGGAGTATATTAATCGTGGTGCGTACTATGAGCTGACCTAAATGAATGTAGAAAGTGTGGCCACTTTTGATGAGAATTTCTATGGACGAATTCTCTAAACATTCATGACCCAAGATAGGGACAGGGCCAAAATGTCCATGAATAGAAAGGGTATACTGAGGGGTCGGACAGTAGGACATGGCTGGTAGGACAGTCGGCTACACCAGTGAGGAAAGGTTCAATGAGTCTAACTCAACCCATATTCTGTAGCATGACTTGCCAGACCTAGTGCAGATTCAAATTCAAAAGACATCTGCGATGATGTGTCTTATTGTTCCAAGGTGCTAAGGCTATTATTTGTTTTATTGATTTTTATTTTGAAACTTGTGGGTGAATTGTTGTATTTTTTATTTAATTATTATTTTAAGTAAAAGTAAAGTTTCAAAATGAAAAACTATTTTGGTTTTGCTTTTTATGGTATATGGTTTGAGAGGGTATTAAAATAAAGCTAGTAAGGGTAGATCCCAAGACCTAAAGATGAAGTATGTTTGGTCTTTTTCTTTAGTCCCACATGGGAACTGAAAGAGGTTGTAGGGTACCTTATATATATTTTTGGGAACTATATGGGATAGGGTAATTTGGAGAGAAGTTTCCTTCCTCCCTTGTGTCTGGGTTGGTTTTGGGTTGCTTTTCACACACGAACCCTCTGCTACGGAGCTGGGCCTATAGGTCTTGGTGTGGGGCGGAGCTGCGTGGTGCAGGTGCGGGTTAACTCAAGATGTATTCTTTAAGAGTTGATTTTTTTCTTTATGTTGGGTCGAATACGGTTCATCCTGTGACCCAAACCAAATTGGATTTATTGGTGAATAGATATGACTATTCAAAGAGACACACTCTTACCAAAGGGGTTCAATCCGAACACTTGGATTGAGATCAATCAATCCAAGCCGTTAAGATCGTAAGGGCACATCCATTCAATGAATGAGAACCTTTGGAAAAAGGTGCGATCTCAACGGTCGAATTAAAATCGCACAATCCAAGCCATTAGATAGTAGAGGTGCATCTGTTCAATAGAACAGATCCCTTGGTAAGGGATGTGATCTGAACCCTTAGATCAGGATCTGTCGATCTGAGCCGTTGGAATGAATGGACACACTTACATCTAAGGATGCCTTGGAAGGGTATATTCTACTCTACATAGGGTAGTGGGGAGCCTCCTTTGAGACGAATTTTGTTGGATGAAAAAAATTAAATGCTCTCTCTTTCTCTCCCTCTCTAATACGGTATGCTACTTGTTGTCTCCCTATCGGATATATTTTTTATTTTACCATTAGAATTGATTTTCTTCCATATCGATCATCTGCATTTGCCTTAGCATTACTCCAAAGTATTTGAAGGGGTGCATTAGACTAGTGCATGTTTAATGTGGGAAGCCGAAGCTGCTTTATCTTGGAGTCAGATTTGCGATACAACCCAGTTGCACTATTGGGGGCAAATTTTGTCTTTAGGACAGTATTGATTTTAATACGATTCAGCTTCAACTCTTTATCTTAAAGATCATTTGCAGCCATCATCATCAGATTAGAGAATTCTCAAATAAGGTACATATAAATTATTACAACAACTCTTGTATATGTAATTGACCCAAACTCAAATACAAATATAACTCCAATAACTATGTGGACCCCGTAGAATACAAGAGACAACCCAATACATCATTCTCTCAACCTAAGCCATCTTCTTGTGATTCTCAGTCAATAGTTATGGTGTGAGCAACTGTCATGAGTATTCTGTAGAGGAGGAAGGGATGGTAGCTGAACACTAGATCTAGATTTTATTCCTTAAACCAGATTCCATTCTAGTTTGTAGGTTACAGTGCCACAAATGATGTGTTAAAATATTGCATCCAATGTAAGGTTCTCGCAGTTAAAAAGCTTAAGAGAACCTGCAGCAAGAGAGCCTTGCAAGCAACGGAATGGTTCCTTGTTTTCCAATATATGGGAATAATAGAGCAGATACAGAGAAGATGTATTGATTGGTTCATGCTTAATGGTCAATCCATAATCTAACTTTAAACCTTAACAGTATTCTTTGAAAAGCAAGTGGGCACACATGAGATCCTTTTATATATATCCATCAGTCTGGCAGACTAGTTTATTACTCCAAATGGGAATCTGTACTGTTTTTCTTGTTCAACATGTTACGGCAGTGTGATTAAGACAATCTTCTAATCGTAGAAGATTTAAAATAGATAAACATAACACATACGATGGTGACACGAAATTAAAAAATTACGTTTAGTTAACGGTACTAATATTAAAAGTGAGGCATATGGAATATCCTATTTAGATCCTGCCCATTATTTTTCTTAATTATAAATTAATATGCATGGAAAGTTAATGTGAATGCGAAATCACTTTTTTCCCAAGAAGTTTTATATATACTCTACCGAACAATAACCCTTCAAAACTTTGTGGGATCAACAGTTCTGATCACCTGAGCTCTGGAAAATTAAGAAAGAGATTCAAGAGACTCAGACTTGTAGGGTGATTGAGGAGAGGTAGAGAAGGCTATGATGCAGTCCGTAGGTCCATGATGGGAAATGATTTGGGTTCCATCGTCAAGAATAAATTTAGTTTAATCCCATATTAATCGGGTAGTGTCAAGTGTGCATATGCTTAGCTTATATATGACCTGTATGAAGCCTCTCCACCCTAAAACGTGGGTTTTTAGACTGGACACCATCAAACTATGATGATTCTTTGCTATTAGAACTTGCCGACTTTGAAGGATAAAAAAACAATGTTGCTGTAAATGCTTGATTGCCACAAGTCCGCTATCCTTGTGGTAACTTTTCTCATACCTTTAGTTTCAAATTCCGAAAATCTAAAGGATCAATAGGCTTTCAAGAAAAAACAGAAGAAAGAAATGGAATCACTTTGTTTGGCTCTCCAAGATAACGATCACTCACACTGATAAGGTCATACAAAGAAAAACCAATACTAACAAATTATATCAACAAAAGCAAATTAAAGGCATCAACTTGGCTTGACCTTCAACTATCAACGAATCTCCTCCAAAAGACCAAAACATTGCATATTAAGAAGTTTAGTCATGATGGTCCTCTACTCACATCTCCTCCACCACCTTCTTAACCGGAAACTTGGGCTTCATCTGATACCAATGCAACTTTGTCGAATTGGTGTCCAAGATAGACAGAAGCACCACCATAAGCAGGCATGAAGCAAACATCGGTATCGGTCCGAAACTCCAAAACAAGAAAGCCATAGCAAAGTAGAGAAATCTATACCCAAGCTGCCAGAAATTATTGGCCCTCAACAATGCTGATTGCACGTACGACACTGGCACTTCGGCACTCGGTGTGCTTATGTAGAAATCGGCCTCGACACAGTACCTCGCCGACTGAACAAAAGACCCAAAGGCCAACATCAAAGCTACAATCATACTTATGTACTTAAGGGTAACTGTGTTAGGGCTTGTGTCTCCAATTATGAATACGTTCTTAGAAAGATAGCCGGTTGAGCTTCCCACCCATGCTCCTATGAGAGTGCTCACTGTAAGGGTGAAAGTAGCCAAATAGATTGCAGTCGTTGTGTTTGTTGATAACACAGATACTGCTACGCTTGTGCTAGACCCACCCTGCAAATTCGAAACGTCTATATAATGATTATTATGGTATTTTTCATAGTGACGATACAGTTTGATCTATTTTCAATTCATGAAATGAATTTTTCTTTATAAAAATCAGTAATTCAATAAAAAGGAAGAATAGTTAATCAAACCTTCATCATACACTCAGCCCATTGCATCCTGTTGTGATTCTCATAGCCGATTGCTGTTGTTGCAGGATATCTTAGGACTCTGTAGATGAGGTAGAGATGGTAGGTGAACATGATCAACAGTCCTGCTGGGACCAAGATCAAGTCTAGGTTATCCTCCACAAAATCCATTGCCTACTCTGACCTTCTCAGCTCCTTCTGGTCGTTTGTTGAACTAGGAACTTAAGAGAGAGATGCTAACTGTGCATAAATACAAGTTGAAAGGAGGAATCAATGGTCGTCCATTATTTTTTTGGTGTTATAATAAGAAGACGTACTTAATGGGCTGGTCATGGGTGGGACCCATTCATATTGTGATTGAGGGTATGTAATGGATTGAAAGTGCAACGCAGATAAACCCAGAAACTTGCATTGGAAAAAGAAAGGATAACTTGCATTATCGGACTGATTTGGTTTAATTTTTCTACATGTAAAGTTAGTAAAGTTTGGCATGATTGGTGGCTCTTATTTGTCCTGTTGGATAGGTTTTAGTTTTGATCTTTTGGGCCAATTTGGTTTAGGGTCATCAATTGGTAATTGGTTTGATAATTTGATCGAATTTTGATTTTTCATTGAACTCTATAAAGATAATCTAATTACTGACTAATAAGATTTGATTTCGATTCAATCCAAACCTGATCAGACTGGTTTGATTTCGCTTTTCAAAGTGAATTTTGACAACTCTTATGATTTTCAGGGGTTCTGTTTAGGTTGATAGGTATCTTAGCCACGCAAGGTTTGAGCTGTGACGGCTTCTGGGCATAAAATAAAGGGAGTTATGCTTTAAATAAATGGTAAAATAAGTCCATATAGGCTCACGTCCCTTGTCAATCACTCTCCCTCAACGTGGTTTCTAGATTTAATATTTATAAGGATGACTTCTAAGTTTCATGGCCTCACCCATATAATCACGTACTGGATGGATGTGGCACTTAATATTGACAACTTTCTTGTTTTCGTTTTCTAAAGTAAGTTATATTTCGGGTACCTAACGTTTTTAAGAAACTGTACCAAAATACTTGTTTACCAAAAAAAAAAAAAAAATACCAAAACACTTGACGTTTCATAAATTATATTTCAGATACTTAAATCAAAATAAAACTACTCAGAATGAGACAGAATTCAAAATTTACCCATTAAGAACTTAGTTTGGTCTTCCATTCTCAAATCGGATTGTGCCACCAATGTCGGAACAACTGTCTGACTTGTGATATCGCTTGAGAAATTGCCAGAATCTAGCCGGAATTCTTATAAGCCCTTCATTCTGTCCGACCGAAAACATTCACTTTGATTTTATCGAACAGTCTGCATTGTCTTGACAACCCAAAAATTGGCAGCAATGGCAGCGAATCCGGCCATCAATAGTGAAACCCTCGCAGGAAGCACAGCAAAATCCTTGAGTTCTTATAGGAATGGAAAATTAGGTCCAAGGTATCCTCCGTCACCACCATAAGTTTTAGTTTCAGCTTCAGCTCCTCCGACGAAGGACACGCCTGAGAAATGATGGCAACCCAACGGTACATAAAACCTCCTCCCATCCCTGTGGCATCAGATTGAAATTAGAAATATGAGGTTTATCAATAAAAAAATATGGGCTTCTTGGTTTCTTTGGCAAGCGGATAAAGTAATACTGGAGATGTCATACCCAAAGGAATAGCTTAGTTGGCTAAGATCAACACTTTAAAACGAGGGATCCGAATCGCCTCCTCTCTGTACTTCAGGGAGGAGGGAGACGCCCCAGTCGGATAGCCGATAAGTGGGTCTCGGGAAAATCTAAGCCGCACGTCCGAGCTGACACCCCCTGTGGCTCGGGTTGTCGGCTCTGTGTCCACTCGGCTTGTGGGTTGGATGTCGGCTCAGATGTGGGGCTCGAATTTTTCTAAGAGCCATGTGTCATCCATCCAACTGGGGCATGTCCCTCCTACAGGGAGGAGACGATTTCAATCCTAAAACAAGGAGGTCTCGAGTTCACTCTCCTTGAAGTAGTACATATCCAAAAAAAAAAAAAAAGGCCTAGAGATGCCCTTAACGAGCTCAAATGAAGATGATAGTGCTTCTCAGACGATTCGACGCCTCCACAATATGAAGATGATGGTGCTTCCAATAGAGTGGTCGACTAGCTACTCCTCTCGTCTCTAGATTTTCAGATGAAGAAAAGAAAGGGGGATGACAAAGATTGAAGTCGAGAAGCTCATCGCTCATGCTTCCAACCTATGCTTTCAACCCCGGAAACACGTTCTAGAAATGTCTGCGAACGAGTAAATAGCTCTATGAACGGGTTTCGTTTTGTGATTCCCAGGTTGACACTGAGAGGGGGGGGGGTGAATCAGTGGCCACTAAAATTCCTTTCCACTATTCGGATGTGGCCCCGATGCTATGCAAGTGGTCGCCAAGAGCCGATGATCACTTTGTGTTGTGCTGCCTTGAGCCGACTACTTGAGATTCTCACGCACAATCTGGCCAAACACATTTCGTGCACACACCAACCACACACCCACGGTATCCATACCGGGGGCTTGGCCCGCCAAGTGTGTACACCCGCACCGGCAAACACACGGACTTCTAATGCACACACAATAACATCCACATGACACACGATATAACGTGGTTCACCAATCACACACTGTGATGGCTACTCCACGGGGCAATACCCTAACCAGGGTTTCGTATATACCCAATACACAACAGAATACTATGGTTGCACCCACAACCCCGATGCTACAACATCACCCGCATTCACGACCACAACCCGTATCCTAGGCACCAACCCAAATTCCAGTCAAGCACCCACTTGACAGGCTACACAATTTTTATATCAAATATTCATACAAACCCTTCCCATATAGCACTGATTACAAGAAATAGGATTTGCGTGCGAGTATACCTTCCGGTGTTGCTCACTACTGATGCAAGCCTCTCCGAGCTAGCATTTCGGCCTCCTCTTGGGCTCCACAGCTTATTCCTCAACACACCAACTCCATAGGACGCTCACAGCTGGTCCTCACATTCTCTTCAAGCTTCAACGAAGCTTTAATGGCCTCACACTGCCAGTAGGAGTCTCTCTCTCTCTTGGAGAAGCTTCAATGGAGGGTTTCCTTCAAAATCGCCATTAGAGGCCTTCAAAATCGCCATTAGAGGCCTTCAAATCAAGCTCAAACCGCTGCCAAGGTGTTCTACTCGGAGAGAGAAGCTCGTGGGCTTTTGAATCACCTCGATCGGAGCTCGGACGGCCAAGATATGGCCAAAAGAAGTTCGGCCAGTGAGATTATTCCAAATGGAATCTCCGGCCTTGATTCGGTGCGCCGCGACGCACCATAGCGGCGCCGCATCTGACGCAACGTACGTCGTTGTCGTCTTCTGATTGGCGGAGAGAGTATCTTCATCTTTTAGCCGTTGGATCAAAGAGCAAAGGGCGGGATCTCCTCTAGGCCCTCCGATCGGCCTCATCGCGTCAGGCGCGATCGGAGTCTACGAGATCCATCGGATGCGCATCTTTTGCGCATGTGCATCATGCATGCGCTCCACCGAATCACGGATTGTATTCCGTGCAACGCAATTCATTCTTTTAAAATGCATCCGACCAATCAGCGTCATCGCGCAAGTATCTGAGCGCGAATCCGACGCTACACCATAGCCCGCTTTATCCTGAGCCCTCCATTCAGAATCACGCTGCCGTGGCTTGATCTAAGCCATCCATACCGAATCTCCTCTTTTCCAAAAGACCAAAATGCCCCTGTGAATGTGTGGTAATGCCCTGTAAGTCGAATTTTTTCCAGTAGGGTTCGGACATTTTTCTTCATTGCGGCATTTCGTCGAACACCTTGCGTGCATGCCGACAGACCTGCGCTGGCTTATGGCATGCGCACAGGGCTCTGCTGCTTGTGTTGGGCATGCTTGTGTGCATGGCCCCCCTTGCCGTGCATGCTGGCATGGCTTTTGGCTGGACCCGTGGGCATCCGCCTCGCCGGGCCTGGTCGGGCTGCCGTGGCTTGGCCTGGCCACCCAAGGTGGGACCCACCTGGTCCCCACCCACTCTCTCTCCTCTTTCTCTCTCCTCCATTTTCTCTCTCTTATTTCTCTCTCTTCACTTGAGACTATCCCACCAACTGAATTTTCTCATCAACCGGGCTTCATTCTCTTCGGCTGTTGCATCAACCCGGGCCACCCCTGTCTTGATCGCCTAGTCACCTTGTTCGTCGAGAGTCCTATAGACACTCTCTCTCTTCTTTCTCTCTCGGATAAGAGCTGTCCACCCGTCGACCATGTTTGCCGCGATCGTCTCGCTATGCTCGCTGAGCTGTCCACTCGTCCCACTGTGCAATCCACTCGGTCTGGCGTCACTGCCGACATTCTCTCTCCCTCCATGTCATCCCCGCCAATCGCCTAGAGGTTGCCAACAATGACAACACATACAATACAAAGATGCTGACAAGATCACACTTGCCCAAGGTTCCAACAATCTCCCCCCTTTGGAATTGTTGGCAACCTACCTTTACATGATATCTCCTCATGATATCAAGTACAACCACACCTTCTCGGCCTTTCTCTCCCCTTTGACAACAAGTCCCAAAGGGCATCATGTACAAACACAGCCTTTCTCCCAACCTTGCCTTTTCTCTCCCCTTTTTACAACAAGTCCCAAAAAACATAGCCTCACCAAGATAGACTCCCCCTAGAAATGCTCCCCCTTCATAGGTGCTCTTCCTTCATAGGAACCTTTCTTACACGACCTCACGTAGGAGTGCCCACCGCATCTTCCAATCCTACGGATGAAAAAAATGATCTTGTGTAGACATCAACTCCCCCTTCATCACTTGCTCCCCCTATATCAGAACTTCCTCTGCATGGACTCACCTATAGGAGTGCCCACCGCATCTTTCCAATCCTATAGATGAACAATGATGTATTTCAGATACCAACTCCCCTTACATATGTACCATCTCCAAAGTATGAAGAGTCACAACTCTTGACTTGACTTTAGGAGTCACTCAACTGAGTTCATTGAGATGATATTTCAAGTCATCCGCCACTTGATCACCACCGATCGTTGCTACTACACTCGCTCCCTGCTCCGCTAGGCCACAAAACTTTTCAAAAAGCATACACTTGCCACCGTACCCTTTCTCGACATTAACATATTTGGCCAAGCCCATAGCTAGTAGACAATCGGTTTCTGAAAGAACATACAAGTTGCCCCCGTGTTCTTTTCCCTTGTGCCACTACTCCCCCTTTTTCAACATTTTTTATAATAAAACCAATTTTTGTAAAGGTTATCTCATTTCCTTGATCACACACTTGACTCACACTCAAGAGATTGTGTTTCAGGCCATTGACTAGTAGAACCTTCTGGGATTTCAATTGTGCACTGCAGATGTTGATTGTTCCTCTTCCTTTGATCCTTGCACCATCATTGTTTCCAAATCTAACTGAGCCACCTGCTTCAGTATTCAGACTTGAAAAAATCTCTCTATCCCCTGACATGTGAGTGGAGCACCCACTGTCCAAGATCCATGGTGTAGGTCTATTTTTGGCTTTCGGAGTTGCTTGTACAATAAAGGATTTATTGCTCTTTTTCTTGCTCTTCTCAACCCACACTGCTTTTTCTTTCACTGTGATGGGTTTTCTTACCTTTTCTATCACAACTCTCTCTTCTCTTTGAGTTGGTCTTCTGGGAGTATCTCTTCTCTTGTTTCTTCTGGGTTGCCTTTGATATGGAAGGAGTGTCTGACAATTTCTGGCTTTGTGACCATGTCTCTGACACCTGAAGCATTCTGCCTTGTCCTCTGCCAAAGGAGCAAATCTGCTCCTTGCTTGTGAACACTGGAGGTCTCTTTTGTCTTCTCACTCTGCCACTCTATGCCCATATGCATTGCAGCCATAGCAAGTACCCTCCGAAGCTCTCTCTTTGCCCGAGATTTCTGTCATGCTTCCCGCCCTGTTCGGTTGATCGTGCTGGTGCCATCTCTCGCCCTTCGTTCTCGCCTTGTTTCTCAACATGTGACCTCATCCTGTTTTGCTCAAAAAACATAGTGGGGTTTTCAACTAACCCTTTACCTTGAACCTTTTCTATCCTCTGCTTCTCATAGCCAAGTCCAGACTTGATGTGAGATGACCTCTGGTAGCTTAGAATCTCATCTAGAATATTCTCCTCTTCCATTTGTGAGCAGTCATCCTCACTCTCTTGATCTGTTGCAGTCTTCTCCTTTGATTTTAGAATAGTTACAGATGGAACTGATGTTGTTGCTTCCATGTAACTCCCCTGTTCTCTCTCACGGAGCTTGCAAGCTCGGTTTCTAATCCGAGAATCTCTTCCTCAAGCCTTGCACATTCATCCGATTTTGAGGACAATTCATTGTTTAGATCAGATGCTATCTTCTTTGATTCTTCGTAGAGACTTGCGCTTGACTTATCAACTCGTTTGCTTCACTATATTGGTCATTCAGTTTTTTGTTCTTTGTCCTCTCGCTTCGAGATCTTTAAGAGCCGAAAGCAACTCTCCTTCAAGATCAATTTCTTCTTCAAAGTCATCTTTCCTCTTTGATTTTTTCTTCTTCCCTTGAGGCTCATCAAGAAGGACCATGAAGACGGCCTCACCATCATCATTCTCTGTTGCTTCATCCAAGAATATTCATTCTTCCTTGTAAGTAGACTTCTCTTCTTGGGCACATACTTTTTCTTTCCTTTCCCGGGGTCTTGATTCTCTTTGGGTTCTTCATCATCGAGTCATAAAATTTTCCCCTTTTTCGGGCACTTGGACGCTGAAGTGTCCTAGGCCTCCACGATTGAAGCATCTCATGGTTGACTTGCCTTTGTACCTGTCACTCCTTTTCTTCAACTTTCCCGTAAGATAAGCTATAAGCTCATCATCAGAGTCATCAGAATCACTGTTATCTTCTGCTCTTGACTTCTCCGTTGGTTCTTTAATTTTCAATTTCTTTACAGCCTCAAAAGCAGCTTCTTTTTCCACTGACACTAGATCTATCATTCTCATCTCATAAGTGGTCAGGATGCCATGTAGCTCATCAATGGTTAGACTGTCCAAGGTGGTTATTTCTTCAAGTGCAGACACCTTTGCATTATACAGCTTGGGCGGTGTTCTCAATACCTTCTTGACAACATGGACTTCCTTCACTCTTCCCCCCTGCTCGATTGCATTGGTGACTCCATTCACTCTGTTGAGATAGACTTCAATGGTTTCTCCCCTCATCATCCTCGGACTCTCAAACCGTGATCTAAGAATTTGTAGTTTTGCCTCTTTGATCTTGCTTGTCTCCCTCATGTACACTCTTCAACTTGTCCCGGATCTCTTTGGATGTAGGACAGGTGATAACTCTAGTGAGCTCATTGCTCACAAGTGAAGCCGAAAGGGTCGTGGACTGCCTTGGCTTCATTTTCTCTCTTCTTCATCTCCACTATATCAGTGATGTCTTCAGTGGTGTGCTTGTAGCCGTTCTTCACTGCTAGCCAAACTCCATAGCCCTGAGCTATCAAGTAGGCTTCCATTCTCACTTTCCACACACTGTAGTTGGACCCATCAAATACAAGAATTCTTCCATTCTTGTGGTGGTCTTCACTGGATGCCATTTCTCAGTCTCAACTCACTGTCTGTACCCGAAGATTTGTCGCCTTCTTCCCTTGGGAACTCGGCCTCGATACCAATTGTGATTCCCGGGTTGACACCGAGAGGGGGGTGAATCGGTGGCCACTAAAATTCCTTTCCACTATCTCGGATGTGGCCCGATGCTATGCAAGTGGCTGCCAAGAGCCGATGATCACTTTGTGCTTTGGCCGCCTTGAGCCGACTACTTGAGATTCTCACAGACAACTGGTCAAACACATTTCGTGCACATACCAACCACACACCCACGGTATCCATACCGGGGCTTGGCCGCCAAGTGTGTACACCCGCACTGCAAAGACACAGACTTCTAATGCACACACAATAACATCCACATGACACACGATATAACGTGGTTCACCAATCACACACTGTGATGGCTACTCCACGGGGCAATACCCTAACCAGGGTTTCGTATATACCCAATACACAACAGAATACTATGGTTGCACCCACAACCCTGATGCTACAACATCACCCGCATTCACAGCCACAACTGTATCCTAGGCACCAACCCAAATTCCAGTCAAGCACCCACTTGACAGGCTACACAATTTTTATATCAAATATTCATACAAACCCTTCCCATATAGCACTGATTACAAGAAATAGGATTTGCGTGCGAGTATACCTTCCGGTGTTGCTCACTACTGATGCAAGCCTCTCTGAGCTAGCATTTCGGCCTCCTCTTGGGCTCCACAGCTTATTCCTCAACACACCAACTCCATAGGACGCTCACAGCTGGTCCTCACATTCTCTTCAAGCTTCAACGAAGCTTTAATGGCCTCACACTGCCAGTAGGAGTCTCTCTCTCTCTTGGAGAAGCTTCAATGGAGGGTTTCCATCAAAATCGCCATTAGAGGCCTTCAAATCAAGCTCAAACCGCTGCCAAGGTGTTCTACTCGGAGAGAGAAGCTCGTGGGCTTTTGAATCACCTCGATCGGAGCTCGGACGGCCAAGATATGGCCAAAAGAAGTTCGGCCAGTGAGATTATTCCAAATGGAATCTCCGGCCTTGATTCGGTGCGCCGCGACGCACCATAGCGGCGCCGCATCTGGCCGCAACGTACGTCGTTGTCGTCTTCTGATTGGCGGAGAGAGTATCTTCATCTTTTAGCCGTTGGATCAAAGAGCAAAGGGCGGGATCTCCTCTAGGCCCTCCGATCGGCCTCATCGCGTCAGGCGCGATCAGAGTCTACGAGATCCATCGGATGCGCATCTTTTGCGCATGTGCATCATGCATGCGCTCCACCGAATCACGGATTGTATTCCGTGCAACGCAATTCATTCTTTTAAAATGCATCCGACCAATCAGCGCCATCGCCAAGTATCCGACGCGAATCCGACGCTACACCATAGCCCGCTTTATCCCGAGCCCTCCATTCGAATCACGCCCGTGGCTTGATCTAAGCCATCCATACCGAATCTCCTCTTTTCCAAAAGACCAAAATGCCCCCGTGAATGTGTGGTAATGCCCCGTAAGTCGAATTTTTCCAAGAGGGTTCGGACATTTTTCTTCATTGCGGCATTTCGTCGAACACCTTGCGTGCATGCCGACGCACCTGCTACGGCTTATGGCATGCGCACCGGGCTCGCCGCTTGTCGCTGCCGCGCAGACTCACCTGCGTCGTCTGCTGCGTGCGGGGCTACGCTGCGCGGCACTTGCCGTCGCGCTGCACCCGCTCTGCGGTGGCCGTTGGCCGGGTCTTTGGCCGCCGCTGCGGCATGGCATGGCTTGCGGCATGCTTCCGCTGGCGCCATGAGGCATAGCCGTGCGCATGGTCTTGCCGCTGCGCGCCGCGACATGCGGCCGCTGCTGCCGGCTGCGGCTGTGCTAGCTTGCGCATGGCCCCTGTTGGGCTGTTCTTGGGCATGCTTGTGTGCATGGCCCCCTTGCCGTCATGCCGGGCATGGCCTCGCTGGCCCGGCCTGGGCATCCGCCCTCGCCGGCCCGGGCTGGCTGCCGTGCCGGCCGGCCACCCAAGGTGGGACCGACCTTGGTCCCCACCCACTCTCTCTCCTCTTTCTCTCTCCTCCATTTTCTCTCTCTTATTTCTCTCTCTTCACCTGGAGACTATCTCACCAGCTGAATTTTCTCATCAACTGGGCTTCATTCTCTTCGGCTGTTGCATCAACCCAGTCACCCTGTTTTGACTGTCTAGTCACCTTGTCTGTCAGAGAGTCCTACAGACACTCTCTCTCTTCTTTCTCTCTCTGATAAGAGCTGTCCACCCCCGGCCGAGCTGTCCACTCGTCCATTGTGCAATCCACTCGGTCTGGCCGCGCTGACATTCTCTCTCCTCCATGTCATCCTGCCAACTGTCTAGAGGTTGCCAACAATGACAACACATACAATACAAAGATGCTGACAGCATCACAACTTGGCCAAGGTTCCAACAAGTTTCATTCCCAGCGGAGAGTGTACGACAACTGGGTTTTCAGATGAAGAAAAGAAAGGGGGTGGTTTCGTTTCATTCCCAGCGGAGAGTGTACGACAACTAGGAACGACTGGGAGAAGATGAACCATGTGATATCATATGGGTAAAATTGTAATTTTGTTCTACTCTAGATAATCATTTTATTTTTATATTTTTTATACTCAGATCATTTATTTGTCAAAAAGGAAAAAAAAAAAAAAAGTGGTAAAAATGAGGAAGAAACACAAGCCTCAAGAAAAGGGCGGCCATCCCTACACACGGGGACAGCCGAACCCAACATCTTAAGGAAACAATCGGGCACAAGCCGCACAACACAAGGGGCCCGCAAACCCCTGATCCTTCGTAGTGAGATTTTGTCCATTCAAAGTAGATCGACATGTATCCCGATTCACTGAGAGGTCATCGGATTACATGCCAATCCACTTTTAGTGATTAGAATCCTCACTATAGAGTTGGCTTCACTATAGGGGATTTTTTTCCAACCAACCCAACCCACAAACCTCTAGTTAATAACAAACTCCACTTTCCACTGAGATTTGATGAAAATATTTTTGGCCATGGGAGCGGTTGCCAGACAAACTCAGAGACTTACACTTCCCAAGTCATCCTCTTTAATGAGCTTGACAATAAGCTCTTTAGGCTTACATTTGTTGCAGAAAGTCCATAGATTCATTTCCCTCTAAATATGAGTGATGGTAGCACCAAACGCAAGCTTAATCACCTTTCCCATATTGCCACAACCTTCGATGTCCTTGACAAACCACAAAGTTTCCTCTAAAACAGTTCGACTCTCGATAGTCTTACTTTATTTAAGTACTCTAAATACAATTTATGAAATGTTAAGTACTTATGGTACGGTTTTTTTAAACATTAACTATCTTTTCAAAAAAATAATTAGTTAACTAACTGGGCCTTAACTTGAAAAAAAAAAAATATACTTCATGCTTTACTTATGCTAAGATTTTGATTCAATGATTGGATCTATTATTGTTTTACCCCAGCTCCTACGGTCTACTGTCCTCCAAAACATAGAAAAGGTTTCCATTATTTGAGCCCAACTACTCCGATGAAATTCCAAATCAATGCTTTTTTTATTATGCTAGGTTTTTTATTTGTTCTTTACATTTTTTGTGAAAAAAATTACATGTACTTCTTATGTGGTTTGTTTGAATTTCAATCTCCTTTCAAAGGTTTCAAACAATTATAACTGTCCAATTTTTTCTATCCATGTTAAACTTAACCTGCAATAGATAATCATACCCCCAATGCCATGAGAGACCAACCCAATAATATCCCATCCTGTTTTCTGGGATTACGCCAAAAAGAGGAACCACCATTGCCTTCTCAACCTCTTTGTTATTTGTTGTCGAAGCGCACAAAATGTCCTGGAGTACATGTTCTTGGGGCTGATTCTACGATTCCGAGAATGGAAAGACCTGCGACTAGTTAAATACTCCAAAATAGTTTATGCCCTGAAACCCAAATTAAGGAATTTGCTTTCCTTTGTTTGTTAATTTTGAGTGAATCGTTTTAGTGCCGGCAAAAAAACCAAGGATTTTTCAGCTGCCTGTAAGAATCGGAAGAATGACAAGATAGGGCGAGAAGGTAGAGGAGATAGCAATGTTAGATGACTGGAAATGTCCCGAGTGTTACGATTTTGCTTTTACTCACAACATCTATAATGATCCCAACATATATTGACACATATTTGTAGGAAGAAAAGAGATCATCAACCTACTGGTATTCTCGTTCACACGGCCAAGGCAACAGGGTTTTCCGCTGTTTCAGAAATGTTGCATGTAAAAGACCCGAAAAATTCTGCCTTGGAAGAAACTTTTAAAGATGTGGGTGCTTCTCCAAATAAGAAGAAAGGTTTTACATATGTGGGTGCTTCTACAAATAAGCAGACTGATTCAAACAAGGTCTGGAAGAGAATGTTTCTCAGTTTATGGATTGGCAGCATCAATGGTTTTTGCTTTTTCACTGACTAATTTTGTGAACTTGCTTACCTGGGACCTTGTGGCTACTCCAACAAGAACATGTAAATTACACCTTGCTGTGTTGTCCGATATCGAAGTCCATGGCTCCAAGATTGGAAGGAAATCGCAGAAGAAAAAGGAGAAGAAGAGGAGAAGAAAATAGGAAAAAATGAAGTTGAGAAGAATAAATTGAAGAGAAAAACATATGGGAGGTGGATGTAATGGGGTTAATTTGGTCATTAGAAAATTATTGACCGTAAACCATCAACATCTAACAGAATATACCTAATACCATGGATTTTAATAGCTGTTGTAAGTGACGTATTCATAATTGTTGGAAACGTTTAGGAGACCATTGTAATTCGGACAAACATGAGGGGAAGTAGTTACAGGATTTTCCTTTTTTTTTTTTCTTTTTTTTTAACTTCCAATTGGACTTCCCTTGGTGGTAGGAGAACAAATTGAGAGGTAAATCCAATTATGGATGAAATTGTATTATTTTATCAAGCTTCAATTTTGTGAAGATTGATCAAACAATCCAAGGCACAGTTACTCGAAAGGCTCATTTGGTTGTTACCGTGTTAAAAAAGTGGGAAATGAAAATTTTTCTATATACATCATATTTTTTCGACTACACGTTTTAAATTAATAAAATTTTGAAAAAAGAATCTTTACTTTCGTTTCCCTACTTAGAGGATCACTAGATTTTACCCCTTAAAAACAAAGACGGAAATTTTTTTTACCATGTAAAATGATTCATGTAAAGTTATTCGCACGTCAAAACAAACAAAGCTATAGGAAAAACTTTTTATGAACAATATCATTTGCATAAAAATTTTTACAATAACATGCTCCATTTGTTTTGACCTATACATTTTAAATATAATTTTTTTTTCAATGTTTGTTTTCAATTAGTAAAAGAAAAATAAAATTCATTTGTCCCTTCCTTAGAGATCACTATATTTTATTTCTTCCAAATAAATATCTAAAGTTTTTTTTCCACAAACGAAGGCTAAAACCAACATGACAAACAAAAATGAGTGAGGGTGGCAAATGAAAGTGAGCAGCTCCCCCCCCCCCCCACACACACACAAATAAATAATAAAAAAAATAAAAAAGGGTTCCATCCAAAACCCAGCTTATCATATTCAAGTTAAAGCCGCCCCCCTCCCTTTTTTTTATTGTTTAGAAATTGACTGATTTTGGGTCAGTAAGGCATCTTTTTAAGTCCCCTCAAGGATATGCTATTGAGGTCTAAGCCCCATTTTATACATTATGACTCTGGTCTATGGGAACCAGAAATTAAGGAAGCATCTCTACGTGCGTGTATTTTTCATAAGATTCTATCATCATTCTTATCTAAAAAAAAATTCTATCACTCATACCCAGATCCACATCCTCTCCTCCCAGATGTTGTGGAAGAGGGGCAGCAATCCCATTAGATAGCCGACACCTGAGGCTCGAATGGAGGGCTTGGATTCATCTGAGCCCTAGATGTCGACAATCCAATGAGGGTGCCGCCCCTTCTCTCGGACCTCTGGAATGAGAGGATTTGGATACTTCATACCCAGTGGGTCTCATATTATATTGATGGGTTTCACACCCATCATTATGTGGAGAGTACACTTATCTGGAGGTGATCTGAGATCGAAGATTCTAATGCCATCAAGGGAGAGCACTTTTGTAAAGGTGCAAGGCCGGTTGGGTGGGGTTTTATAAAACTAAGGCCCAGCCTCAGGTTCCAAATCGTCAGCCCAGGAAGAGCAATGGTTTTTCTTTTTATTCTATCCATTTCTTTTCTTTATTCTCTTGCCATAAAGAGAATATCATCATCATTTTCTTCTTCAGACTCATCAGAGAGGTTATCATGCTTTGACAGATAACTTCTCTTTCTTGGGATGAATTTCTTCTTTCCTTTCTTTTCTTGGCTTCCTTTAGGCTCTTCTTCATCAGAATCATACACTTTACCTTTTTTCTGGCACTTAGAGGCAAAGTGTCCTAAGCCTCCATAGTTGAAACATCTCATGGTTGACTTGCTTTTATACTTGTCGCTCATTTTCTTCAATTTTAGATAAGCTATAAGCTCATCATCTGAGTCATCAGAATCACTGTTGTCTTCTGCTCTTGACTTCTCTGCTGGTTCTTTAATTTTTAACTTCTTTATAGCTTCAAAAGCAGCTTCTTTTTCCACTAGCACTGGTTCTATCATTCTCATCTCATAAGTGGTCAGGATGTTATGTATCTCATCAATGGTTAAACTGTCCAAGGTGGTAATTTCTTCAAGTGCAGACACTTTTGCATTATACAGCTTGGGCAGGGTTCTCAATACCTTCTTGACAACATGAACTTCCTTCAGCTCTTCCCCCAGTGCTCTGATTGCGTTAGTGACTTCATTCACTCTGTTGAGATAAACCTCAATGGTTACTCCCTCAGTCATCTTCAAACTTTCAAACTATGATCTAAGGATTTGCAATTTTGCCTCTTTGATTTTGCTATCTCCTTCATGTACACTCTTCAGCTTGTCCCAGATTTCTTTGGATATGGGACAGCTGATAACTCTAGTGAGCTCATTGCTCACAAGTGAAGTCAGAAGGGCTGTGACTACCTTGGCTTCATTTTCTCTCTTCTTCATCTCCATTATATCAGTGATGTCTTCTGTGGTGTGTTTGTAGCCGTTCTTCACTGCTAACCATACTCCATAGCCTTGAGCTATCAAATATGCTTCCATTCTCACTTTCCACACACTGTAGTTTGACCCATCAAATATAGGAATCCTTCCATTCTTGTAGTGGTCTTCACTGGATACCATTTCTACTGCCTCTCACTTCTATCTATACCCGAAGCTGTTAGTCTTCCTCCCTAGGGAACTCAGCTCTGATACCAATTGTTATTCCCAGGTTGACACTGAGAGGGGGGGTGAATCAATGACCACTAAAAATCTTTTCCACTATAAAGATTTGGCATGCTGCTATGGACAATGCTGCCAAGAGCTGTTGATCACTTTGTGTTGTGCTGCCTTGAGCGGACTACTTGAGATTTTCTCACAGTTAATTTATCAAACACATTTCATGTACACACCAACCACATACCCACAGGTATCCATACCAGGGGCTTGGCCTGCCAAGTGTGTACACACAGACCTGCAGTACACAGACTTCTAATCCACACTCATAAACACATGCACAAGACACACGATATAATGTGGTTCACCAATCACACACTGTGATGGCTACTCCACGGGGCAATACCCTAACCAGGGTTTCGTATATACCCAATACACAACAATAATGCTACGGTTGCACCTACAACCCCGATGCTACAACATCAACCACATTCACAGCTACAACTGTATCCTAGGCACCAACCCCAACTCCAGTCAAGCACCCCACTTGACAGGTTACACAATACATATCAAATATTCATTACAAACCCTTCCCATATGGCATTGATACAGAAAATAGAGTTTGTGTGCAAGATTACCTCCCGGTCTTGCTCACTACTGATGCAAGGCTCTATGTGCTAGCATCTCAGCCTCCTTTCGGGCTGCACAGGTCATTCTTCACCACCATGACTCCATTTGATGCTCACAGCTGGTCCAAGCACTCTACTCAAGCTTTAACGAAGCTTTCATGGCCTCACACAGGCAATAGGAGTCACACTCTCTCTCCTAGAAGCTTCAAAGGAAGGTTTTCCTCAAAATCTCCATTTTTGGCTTTCTGCTAGAGCTCAAACCTCTCCTACTAGTTTCCTCTTCGAAATACCTTCAGTTTGACATATTATAGGCCTCAATCCGAGATCGAACGGCTGAGATATGCCCCAAACAAGTTCGGCTAATCACAACATTCCAAATGGAATCTTCTAGCATGATTTGGTGTGCCGCGACGCACATTATCGTCCCCACCTCTGACGTACCATACGACGCTGTCGATCACCGATTGGCGGAGAGAGCATCTTCTGTTTTAGACCGTTGGATCGATCAGATCCCGTCAGCGAAACTCGGCGCCACTTGAAGCATTCAGATTGGAATCTTTATTGCGGCATTTGATCGAACATTTGATGTGCATGCCACATGCCTTGCAACGGCTTGCGGCACGTGTGCAGCATCATGTCATGCGGTGCTGCTTGTTGTGCTGCTTGCTGCTGAGCTTGGCTTGCGGCATGGCACGGCATGGCATGGCCTTGCGCGCGACATGCTGCTGTGCGCGTGGCCTTACTGCTGCGCGCACGGCATGCTACTGTGTGTGCGGCCCCTACTGTGCTGTGCGCATGGGCTTGGCATGTGCGTGGTTGTGCTTGCTTGCATGGCCTGCTGGCCTGGTGCCGCGAGCATTGGCCCTGCTGGCCTGGGCTGGCTGCCATGCTGGCCTGGCCACCCAAGGTGGGACCCACCTGGTCCCCACCCACTCTCTCTCCTCTTTCTCTCTCCTCATTTTCTCTCTCTTATTTCTCTCTCTTCATTTGGTCTTTCTCATCAGCTGGACTGCATTCTCTTCTACTGTTGCATCAGCCCAGTCACCCTATCTGTCAGAGAGTCCTACAGACATTCTCTCTCCTCCATATCATTCTCTCTGCTAAGATTGCCAACAATGACAACTCTTACTGCACTGTCTGGACAGGGTTTCAACAGAATGTATTTAGTTTATTATAGTGTGTACGACCTATACGAGATCCTGGTTTAAACCATTGGTTCTTATGACTGTTCATCACACTACTAGTTAGTCAAGAATTGGGATGTGAGAACTGAGCCATCCAAAAAATGGATGTTGAGTGTGCTTTCCTGCACTGTGAACTCAAAGAAACTATGTATATGACACAGCCTCTAGGTTACACTGATCCAACTAGATCGAACCATGTGTTTCTAATGAAGAAGGCAATTTATGGCCTTCGATAGGCCCCTATGCATGGTACAACAAATTGCTACCAAACTTTTGGATTATGGATTTAAAGTTTACAGCTCGGGTCCGCCTTTGTTTATATATCATGAGAAATCTGTCACCTTATATTTGTTATTATACGTAGATGACATAATTCTCACAGGGACTCTACCAAGTTGGATTCGGCATTTGATGACATTTCTAGGCCAACACTTCAAAGTGAAGGATCTAGGGGCCCTATCACATTTTCTAGACATCCATGTCACTAGAGATGCAACCGGTTTGTACTTGGACCAATCTCAATACATTCTCAAGCTCCTCAAACGTACTAACATGGTTGGTTGTAAACCTGTAGGCACCCCTGCCACCACCTCTAAGTTGGGCCTGGATGACAATTCCCTTCTCCCATATGCAACCTCTTATAGAAGTCTAATGGGTGCCCTGCAATATGTTACCCTCGCAAGACCTGATGTCACCTACACCATCAATCAAGCATCATAATTTCTCAAGGCACCTATAGAGGCCCATTTATGTGCAATCAAATGCATACTTTGGTTTCTCAAGGGAACCCTTACAGTCAACTTACACTTACAACTTGGACCAATGGATCTTCATGCCTACTGAGATGCAGACTGGGCCAGCTGTCCTATAGACAGATGATCAGCAGGGGGATATTGTGTGTTCCTTGGCCTTAATCCCATTGCCTGGAGTGTGAAAAAACAAGCCACAATTGCTCGATCATCGTCTGAAGCTGAGTATAGGTGCTTAGCTCAAACATCTGCTGAACTTGACTGGCTATGTTCTCTATTCTGTGAACCACACTATCCACTCCAAGCTCCTCCCGTAATTTGGTGCGATAATGTCTCAGCAATTGCTCTAGCATTAAATCCAGTGTTTCATGTAAAAACCAAGCATGTAGCAATTGATTATCACTACATCAGGGAGCTGGTCGGGCAGAAGTAATTGATATCAAGTACATTTCTAGTAAAGATCAAGTTTCAAATATATTCACGGAAGGACTAAGCACCATACGGTTACAGTTCTTACAATCTAAGCTTCACTTGTGTCTACCACCATTCAGCTTGAGGGAGGCTAATAAACTTGAATCCGATTCTCATGCAATAGATTCAACGAATCATGCAAGTGCAACTACAAGTTCAAAAGGCGAAACAGACAATAACAAGGCATATTCTCATTCTCTAGAATATCCTTGGTATCTAGAGATAGTCCTCTAAAATCAAACTCTGTTGTACGTAATCCACAGTATCTAGAGAGAGTCTTCTGAAATCAAAACTCTGATATATGCATGGTTCACTTAGTATCTTACTATATTCATGGGTTGGTTGTTATCGCATGTGCGATCTCTATAAATAGCAATGTGCTGTAATCATTTTAATCAAGTGAAATAGATACACAATCTCTTCTGACTCTCAGTTTATTCTCTCAACATTTTTATCGTATTCGTCGTATTTATCTATGAATGAAAGATATATTTAATAAGGAATCCAGTATCCTTATAGGGAGAATATTAAGAGAGACATGATTGTAATTGGACAAAAATTTTGGGGTTTAATGGCATGTTTTGTAAATTATTAATAATAGAAATTGAAATATTATTATTTATTAATAATTATGATATAAAAATTTTAAGAAAAATATCTGTCACACCCACTGTAGAATGTCTTAATTTCATCTCTTTGTTTGCCATAATATTCCTAACACCTCTTCGTCTACATTCACGGAATAATTGAAAAGACTTTTTTACCCTCAATATTATTCATTTTTATTTTTATATTTTCCTTTTGAAATTTTTTATTTTCCTTAAAGCCAATCTGTCCCAAACCTCTCTGGCTGGGAGTTCCGTCGGAATTTCTCAACCCCAATTGTGGAAAAGGGTATAGCTTTTCTCTTCGTCCAAGTTCTTCCCTTTTATTTTACATAATTTAGGACAATTTTTTTTTCGCGTTAAATATTAGCCCCTAATATTTCAGTTATGGGTTCAATGAGGGGAGTTGGGAATTTCAGAGCCGGGAATGGTACTAATAGAACAACAACGCTAGGTGCGAGTAGGTTGAAGGCTCAGATCAACTTCTCATCTGGGCCTTCTTCTTCTTCGGGGCTAATGTTTTCGATTTCTGCCACCCTGGTAATTTTTACCCTCTTTGAAATCTTCTTCCACTAACTGCATGTGAAGACGTTTCAATTCTCTTCTGTTACCCTCACAGTTTTAATCGACTAATTATTAGTTACAAATCTTCCTCTTCTTTTCCGATTCTTGGTTTTGTCTTGATTTGGGTATTTTGAGGGATTGTCCACTCTCCCTCCCCTGTCATGTGTTTCATTTCTCAATATTTCTGCAAATATTCCTCTAATGTGTTTCATTTCTCAAGGTTTCTGTAAACCCAGGGTTCACAATGTGTAGAATATTTTCCGAACAAGCAGCGTAAGTTGGCAACGTGAGTTCTCCCTCTTCCAGCATGAGTTTGCAGAAACCCAGGATTTATTCCCCAAACTCATGTGGCAATAAACCCTGGGTTTGCAGTAACCTAGCGTAACTTGGTTTGCAAAAAACTCATGAGTTTGCAAACCCAACGTAACTTGGCAGCGTGAGTTTGCAAAAACCCAGGATTTATTCCCCAACTTCCTCTTGTGGATTGTTTTTTTTCCATCTCCATTGTTCATTCGAACCAGTTAAAGCTTTTTCTACAAGTTTTCCAAACGCTCTTTTTTCTTGATCCACTCTCTTTCTCTGTCCTGATCTCCTTGGATACGCATCCTCTCCTCCAAGTAGTTCTGGGAGGACAGGGACGCCCCCGTCGGATGGTCAACACTTAGCTCTCCAGTGAATCCGAGCCCCATGTCTAAGCCGACACCCCCTGTCGGCTCAACTTGTCAGCTTGGTGTCGGCTCAGACATGGGGCTCAGATTCACCAGAGACCCACGTGTCGGCCATCCGATGGGGGCGTCCCCGTCCTCTCAGAACCACTAAGAGGAGAGGATGTGAATCCGATCTCCTTTCTTCTTTAGTTATTTTCCTGATTTGATTTGCTTCCCACTCTCTTGCAATGGTATGGGTTCCTTAGTAGGCAACAGCATCAACAAAGAGTTGTGGCTCCAGTATCTAGGCTGATTCAGCCATTGAACATCATTCCTAGATGATGGAGAAAGAATACATCGCCGGAGATGGAGAAGGCCACAAGAAGATGTGGGTTTAGAATAAATATATTAAGTTTTTTTGAAATTAAAAGGATAATATAGAGGGGTAGTTTTGTCATTAACGAGTCTCAAATGGTGTCACATTACTGATTAATGGACATGACTTAATGGAGAGGGTTTGATTGATACATATTTTCATAAGTAAAAGGTGTTAAGATATTATTGCAAACCAAGAGAGGTGGATGAGATTAAGACAATCTAAAGGAGGTGTGATAGATATATTCTCAAAATTTTATATGTTTTGTCAGGCTAAGAATGGTAAAAGTAATAATTTCCTTGCCTACTACAAGAATGTGGGTCTATGGCAGCATTTTTATAGCGGCGTTTGTGAGGAATGCAGTCGTAGGTCAGATATACAACAGCGTTTATTAAGAAACGCCGTCGTAGGTCATATACAAAGCGTCGTTCGTTAAGAAACGCTGTCTTAGGTCATATACAAAGCGGCGTTTGTTATGAAACGCCGTTGTAGGTCATAGACACAGTGCTTGCTATGAAATGGCGTCGTAGGAGGTAATTGTGGGAGGTACACAAAGCAGCGTTTGTTAAGAAACACCGTCGTAAGAGATGTACAAAGCGACATTTATTAAGAAAAACCGTCATAGGGTCCTTTCAATTCCTGTTCCATTTCCCATGCTTCATTTTGTTTACGATATAAGGGACATTGCTGTGTTTGTTTGAAAATGCAATTATGAACTATACATAAATATGGTGTTTAATACCCACAAACCCATACTTTTATCTTCGCACCCTTTTTCCCCGGCCTCAATCGATTTTCACTTTGCCTCTCAAATTTCCTTCCTCTTCATTGAAAATTTACTCTAAATGAATCTCTTTCTATTAAGATCAATGGAAGAGATTGTAGAAGTCCGCCAGTCCCACGCCTGAGCTAGAAATCGGAGAATTCATTGGGCGATCTCGTCCCTTTTACAAATAGACGAAGCTGATTATTTTCTTTTCTGGTTAGTTTTGCTCCATCCCTATCTATTATTAGGTTTTTTGTTTAGATTTAGATTAATTAGTATCGATAGGTTTGGACATGCTTTTGTCAAAAACTAATGCTGAACCTTACCTTTTGAGGGCTTTAATTCCTCCCTCTATTTTCCTCACTAGTCATCTTCTGCAGTGACTGTAGAAGATCTGGAGCCCTAGATCCCGGCACAATTGGTCTAGAAAGCGGCGTCTCTAGGAAACGCCGTCAGAAGACTCTATAAAGTTAAGTTTTCACTTCCCACGCTCCTTCCTTGCGCCCTAGGATATAATTACATTGCTGTGTTTGTTCGAAAACGCAGTGTTTGAGTTGACATGATGAGTTATGATTTGTTAGGAAACGTAGCCATGGATTTTAGTATAATATGTTCATTGTGGTGTTTTCTAGCAAACGCTGGTATAGATCGAAAACCCAGAACCCATTACTTTTCCTTTTGTGCCTTAGCTCTCTCAAATTTTCCTTAGTCTTCACTTTGGCGCCTTTATAGATTCTCATCTTCACTTCTCAGCTTGCCCTAACTGAATTTCTTTCTCTTAATCTCTATTTCGCTCTCCTTTATCGATTCTCTTTTTCCCTCAGCTCTCTCAATCAATAGAGAGCCTAAGCCTGAGCCTGAGCCTGAGCCTGTGCCACCATTATAGAATCTACTATACCTAGAGATTTTGGAAGCCACATGCATTCCTGGAGACCGGAGAAGAAGTTCGACCTTGGGGACCTCGTAAGAAGTTCGACTTTGGGGACCTTGTAAGAAGTTCGACCTTAAGTAATCAATAGCGATCGAGTATTCTCCTGCAATTATTGAGTGTGAGGTACGCTTCTAACTTGTGTAATCTTTCTAATCTTTAGTGTTAAAAATATTTCAATCTGGATTTGTTTGTTTCGGGGATATCCTCCATCTATGCCAACTGTTTGCTTAGGGGTTAGGGATCAGTTTAATGGCGATGCCTTAAGATTATAATCCTTAAGAATGAGGGTTTTGTGAGAGCGTTTTGTCCCTTCCTATCTTTCTATGAAGAAATCATTATCTCTCTGTTATAATCTTAGATCTTTTTTTGAATGGTTGTTGTTGTTACAATTGTGGACCGAGTGCATATCTGTAAGTGTAACCCTTGAAGAATTCCCGTTTACAGAGTTTATCCCCTGATTAAGAAAGAGATAATCTTTAAGGGAGCGGGGGAAAAGAATCCCAATTTCTTGTTGTTAAGTGCGTGCAGTATATGGTTACTGGATTTTAGTTACAAAACTCTGTAAATGTTAATGGGTTAACAGTGATGACCTAGTGTAGAAATCCTCTCCTGCACACCTGCGGGCTGGATTTCAACCAGCCCACCTCCCGATGTATTGGTAGGCGGGCTGATCCAAAGGCTTGATTCCATCTCCTCAAGGCTTCTCTATCATCTGTACCTAGTCCTGGGCATTGTTAGTTAAGAAAGAAGTTGAAGGGTCAAGCCTCACCAACATACACATGCATTGTAGAGGCAAGGATTCTAGCTATAAGAGACTTCTCATCTTTTAACATATGACAATGATGTCAATGCAGCCTATCAATCAATGAAAAAGAACAGAAGTCATGAATCATGATATACATGAAAGATTTATCCCCCTATTCTGATGGGTCCCCAAACTTTGTTAATCATTGGTAAAAGGACTTCTTCATATTGACCTTCTTTTTGTAGCAAGATATAAATACATTGCTATTTTTAATTTTTTTTGTTATTCTCTTTCAAATGAAAAGGAAATTGATAGCTTGCTTGACTATTTTCATATTGTTTTATTCATTGTTTCAGATCTCGCAACTCTCTGATCCATCCGTACTCCATTCTCTAATGTTAAATTGACTATAACGAAAGTCACTAGCTTGGATGGTTGCAACCATTGGGGCATTTGATTCATAAATTGATCACATTCTTCCTGTTTATATGTTTAGTGGCAACATGTTCTCTATAATATGATGGCAGCTGGTTGTATTTCACTTGTTTTTTTTACTTTGTTTTTGTTTGTGGTTTACTTTTGTTTTTACTTTGTTTTTGTTTCTGGCTTTCTCTAATTTTTCTTTTCTTAGTTTTTGTTGGTGGCTTTCTTTTTTTTTTTTTTTCTATTAAGGAGCCTCACATGGCTCCTTAATGGACTGCCTTATAGGCACTGGGGTTGGCTGAAAAATCAAGCATAATGCAAATGAAATTAGCCTCACATGGCTCCTTCTATAATCTTTGTTAGTCCGTTGACAGAGAGGGGGAAATGCTACGGTTGCACCTACAACCCTGATGCTACAACATCAACCGCATTCACAACTACAATTGTGCTCGAGGCACCTACCCCAACTCCAGTCAAGCACCCACTTGAGAGGTTATACAAAATGGATATCATAAATCATTACAAACCCTTCCCATCTATCTCTGATACAATAAGTAGGATTTGTGTGCGTGATTACCTTCCCGGTGTGATCACAGTAAGATTAGTTCTCACCAAATGGATGTTCCAAGCTCTCCACAACGTCGTCGTTGTCGTCTTCTGATTCGCGAAAGGGCATCTGAAATTTTAGACCGCTGGATCGGTCTCTTAATGGCGGGATCTCTTCGGATCGCCGTCGATCGATCCCGTCAACAAAATTCGGCATCAATACGGACCTTCGGATTGTAATCTTGCACCGCCGTATCATGTCGCGCTTCACCGTATCTTGGGCTCGGCTCCATGCGCGCGAGTCACGGCATTAAGTTGCCTCCAGCCAATGGAAGCGTCGCGATAGAATCCGGCGTTTCTGCGCTACACCATAGCCCGCCTTTTTGAGGATCGCCGTTCGAATCTTGCTCCCGTGGCTTGATCCGAGCCATCAATATCGAATTTTCTCCTTTTGAAAGGACCAAAATGCCCTTAACAATTTCAGAAATGGCCTCTATAACCGGTGGTATCACCTACGAGAGAAGCCGATTCCGTAGGGTCCGAGATTTCTTCTTCATTGCGGCATTTGGTCGAACAGGGTTGCGTGCATGCCTCGCCCGGCGCATGCGCGCAGCCCCGCTTCTTTGTGTGCGGCGCGGCGCTGCGGCTGCGTGCGGCGCCGCGCGCCGCTTGCTGCGTCGCGCGCGCGGCTTCGCTGCGGTGCTGCCGAGCAAGCCTTGCGCGCGCGGCATGCCTTGCGCCGCGCGGCGCTTGCCGCACGCTGGCCGCTGGCGGCCTGCGGCGTGGCCCCGGCGTGGCGTGTTGCCGCCGGCTTGCTTGTGGCATGGCCCCGGCATCTGGCAAGGCCGCTGGCCCGGTGCCGCGGGCTTCTACCCCCGCCGGCCCGGGGCGGCCGCCATCTGGCCTGGCCACCCAGGTGGGACCCACCCGGTCCCCACCCATTCTCTCTCCTCTTTCTCTCTCTTCCATTTTCTCTCTCTTCTTTCTCTCTCTTCTTTCTCTCCACTTCGGATGGACTTTTTCATCAATTAAGCTTCATTCTCTTTGGTTGCTTGGCCGCGGAGAGTCCTCTGATACTCTCTCTCCTCCAAATCACTTTCTCGCTTGGGTTGCCAACAATGACAACACTAACCCGCTCCCGACGGCGGTGTCAATCTTTATGTTGTTTCTTTTTTTTATTTTTTGTTCAGCTCTACTCATCTATACCTCAAAAAGCAAATGGATAGGAGTTGGATTCAGAGGTCATGGGATAGGAGTTTCGTTTGAGCGAGCTATACGCAGCTGGTGTAAATGGTTTCCTAGAGTTTGCTTTTACATGTAATTTTTTATGGAAATATTACATTTTCTACCTTCTAAACAAGAGGTTCTTTGAGAATAAAATGAGCAGCGGCAGCAATAGTGCTCTTTAATAATGTATGTTCTTCCCTGTTCCCTCCTTTTTTTTTCCATAATTTTTGTGATCTGTTAGGTTTGAAAAGGATCCATGTTGTTGTTGATGGTTCAAGTCGACTGATTGACTACTGTGTATGAGCATGAATAGCTATAAACCATGAATTTTTATGTAGAAGGTGGTTGATTTGTATGTTGGGCTTCTGTGTCAAATAGCTATAAACCATCAGACTAACTTCATAAAAGCTTAAGACTAACACATCCATGCATTTTAGGTTGACACCAACAGAGGTCACATTCAGAGAAGGAAAGTTGACTATTTTTTTCCTTTCTGTGGGGGGCTTGGGGGGGGGGGGGGGGGGCGGGTGAGAAAGAGAGAGAGAGAGAGAGAGAGAGAGAAAGCAATGTTGATTTTTCCTTTATCCAACTACCCACATCTCCTTTATCCAACTATCTATGAAAACATTCTTTTGAAAATAGCTCCCTCCCCTATACATAAAAATAGTTTCCAAATATCCAGCAGTCAATTCTTACTGTTTTATGAAGTGTTCAAAGAGATTCAGCACTATTGAAGAACAGAAGTCGATGAACCTTTTAAATTCTCCCAACTTGGAGATAGAAACTTCTACCTAAACAAAATAAGAACTGATATAATTCTAGTATAGTTCATCATCCAAACAGTTTCTCTAATTTCTCTGTGGCAGCTTTTATGAAGCCATGTATGCCTATTAATATACAGTAGTGTAGTTGCCTTTAGAGGAATGGTAGCTAATCAGGCCTGGTAATGGTGGGCCTTCTCTATACATTTCTTTTGGTTTGCAACTTGCACTTTTATCTGTGAGAGCAATCTGGTTGGACAGTATAACTCTCTAAGATGCGTCTGCCATGAAAGTTCAAAAGGAGAACTCCTTCATGCCTTGTCCATGCTAAGCTTCCTTACGAGACCCACAATTCATGTGTGCGTATCAGATGAATGATTTCATAGTATATCAGATTATCACAATTTTTGTCATGAAGACCAATGGGAGAGTGAAAAAACCCACAACACTAACAAGAGGTTTCAGTGTAGTTGAAAGGGCATTAATAAACTGAGTTATCGTAGGATGACCAGTGGGAGGGTGAAAATTTCTTCTTGTCTAAAGCTACACATGGCAAACAAGATATGGAAAGGTTGTGTGTTGCAATGTTTTCAAAGCTTTTTTATTTAGCCCTATCTTTCAAAGTAAACTTGTTGGGAAAACAGAATGGCAAAAGAGGATATGGGTTGAGAGCTGCATCAGTTAGTACATCAACTATTTTACTTAGTCAATGCCAAGTAGTTGATTTAGGGTTTATTTATTTCTTTTTAAATTTTTGTAATATAATTGAATTTTGCACAAAAATCGCTTGTTTCAAATTTAGAAGGTGAAATGGCCTATTGTGGAGAAAGGTTGTATATCAATGCCACAATCTCATATCATGTGAAGAATATAACTTCATTTGATTTTCTTTTGTGGGGAGCGAGGGGTGGTTGGGGAAGTAAGTTGACCTAAAATCATTTAGCCTTGAAAGGCTTTAGTCCTTTAGTTTCAGAAACTTACAAAACCCAGCTGTGGTTCCTTAATTTTGATGAATGTTTTTATTTCAAATATTGCAGGTGATGGGATGTCAATGATCTTCATACAGGTGACTGAATCTAGATCTACCTTCTTTCTTGTTGTACGAAGAAGATGTAGATGTAGATGCATTTTCTTGTCATAACTGATTGGTTGCAAGTGATTTTTCTTTTTGTAATTTTTTGGGGGGTTGGGGCTGTTGCCTTTCATATTTCAAAGAACCACAAAACATGTCTCTTTTGTAACAAACATCTCTATTAGTTTATCAATGATGAGAACTGTAGCCATTATCATTTTTACATTGTATAGAAATAACTCTTATAGATACAATTTTAGTGGGGGACAACGAGGCCTTTGGAAGCCCGAGTCAAGGATTCAATCATGGAGCTTTCATCATATAATCAGATTATTTACTGAAACCTTTTTTCCCCTTAATTAGGGCCATTATTATTTATTTTTTTATTAGGCACAGTTAAAAAAATGAAATTTCAGGTGTTCTGAATGTTAATGGCTGCACTGTTGCAGCATTTTTTTTTCTTCTTTTTTTATGAGTTTGATCAATCTAATGCTTGCACAAACCACTTGTGTTTCCAAAATTATACCTATTTTGTAATTGCAGAAATCATGACTTAGTTTTTGCAAAGTGATCACCACTTAAGGCTCGATCACTGAAGGTTTTCTATCACCACTACTAATCATTTTGTAGTTGTTTTCCAGACAACTTGGTGGAATACTAATGCTAGTGTTTGGAAGCCAGGCTAGGTCAAGAAGGGAAGGGAAGCATTGTTGTGAAGAGGTTGTCATTTTAAGAAGATAGATAATTGGAAAATAGCGATCAAAGAGGATGGGGTGAGACAATAAGAAGAAAAAACATATTTTATTTGTATTCTTGAATGATTTGGTACTTAATACTTGATGCTTTAGGTTATCAATTTCTTGATATACTTTTGTAAGTGTTTGTAATTTCTTCTTGGTATTAAATGTAGTTAATTTAAATATATATTGTCTATTTTATTTTTGTTTTGACAGATTTGTGATGATAGAGAAATGGATTATATATTTTTTAAAAAAAACATATTTTATGGCGGCGTTTTCTAGTAAAGGCCGCCGTATGACCAACAACACCAATCCGTATGACCAACAACACCAATAAAGGTCTACGTAAATTAATAAACGGCGTTTCTGCACTAAACGCCATTATAGGTTTCATGAACTGCAAAGTTCTGCAATATCTGGCGGCGTTTATTAATAAACGCCTCTAATTATGATATACCGGCGTTTGTTAAGAAACGCAGGAATATATTATTTACACAGGCGTTTGCTAGAAACGCCATGGTTCGTTGGCGACGTTGCCTTTAGCGGGTTATATGCGGCGTTTGAGGAAACGCTGGTGTATCAATTTGCCGGCGTTTAGTATAACTACGCCGGCATTTAAAAACGCCGCTAAAGACAAATATTCTTGTGATTTGTTATGCAATATTGTAAAGTGGAAGGAATAAATCATAATAATATTATATTTTCGGGGGGTTTTAATATTTCATTTTATTTAGGCATTTTTATTTATAATTTATTTTTAAAATAATGTTTTACTCCAGTTAAGAAACCTAGACGGGACCACCCAAAAAGATCCCATCCCTTGGCATTTGATGCAAATAGGGACTCTATAGATACGCACCTAGCAAAGGCGAAGTGAGAAATGACTTCCCAAGCATGGTTTTAGGTATTTGTATGTAATTGGTCGATTAGTATTTATTGATACGGATTGATAGTAGTCGATACTAAACAATAACATAACGATACCAAAAATCTATACCACATCAGCATGTGGTCAATGCTTGCCCAATACTGACTAATGCCCGTATCTGATATCGATGCCACTGATACCATAAATTAAATCCATGTTCCCAAGACATGAAAGAAGTCTCTCCCGTTTTGCTGCTGCCTCTCTCTTTTTTCATGTTTCTCTCTTATCATGTGTTCTTAAGGTAGTAATTAGGGTCTTGAACCCCAGGCTTTGTGCAGAGGTGATTAATACTGTTCCTACGCAAGAATAATTCATGGGAGAGCCTACCTTCTCTATGGTTACGAGATTGATCAAGTAGTGTACTTCCTAGGAGAATCTGACTTTGTAGACCAACAAGTGGCACTAAGTTTCCTGTTAATTAGTTTCTCTGTTAAACCTATTAATTAGCTTAAATACCATAATATTGCATAAGGTAAAATCAAGTTTTCAAAATTTTCAAAAAATATTTTTCATAATAGTACTCTCCCATCCCACCCCAATGGTAGTGTGGTGTCAGTTTTTAGGCCAGTATGGCCGATCGTATTTGATCGGATCAAGGCCAACCGATCTAATTATTAAACGTGTCGGGTATAGGCGTGGACCGATTATTATACGAGCATTCATGGTGCAAGGGTTTTACTTGATTAAACCGACTGAATGAACTGAATATACCTTTAAACTGAGCTAAATCTTGGTTTAAACAAAACAAATACAACTCTAAAGCTAAAAAATCTACGACATTAAATCATCTCTTATTCTCTTCATTTCTTGAGCATTCCACTCGTTCTTTCCGTCATCATCTTCTTCGACATAGGAAATCATAAGCCTAATAAAATCTTTTTACTATCTTACAAGAAGGTATCAATTCTACAACGTGAGAACAATATGGATTCGAAAATCAACATTTCTCTATTTTTGTTTACATTTTGGCACGAAGCCCATTGCAGCCCGTTTACAAACTAATTAGTTCGATTAACGAAAAATGGATTATGGATTGAGACCGATCGGATCAAATATAAATGTGTTCATACCTCTCCGATGAAAGACTAATTAACTAAACGGGCCACCACAATGAGGGGTGTTAAAATTGTGAGGACCGGTTAAGCTTGATCGAGACAGACCGATTGACACCCTTATTGTGGGAAATGATATCATCTACATGGGACCTCACATGATCAGGGGAGAGGAGAATGAAAATATAAAAAGAAAAATCCATGTGAGAGGGTACCTTGGGAAATCTTTCCATAAGGTTCCGTTTGTTTTCATCTAAAATGATGGAAAAAGAAAATTTTGCCTACAAAAAATAATTTGCACCAAAAATTTTACTAGTAATAATATCGTGTAGAATATCATTTGCATGCATTTTTTTTTTTACAATAAAACAAGAAGCATGTGTATATATATATATATATTATTTATTATTTATTTTTATTTTTTTTGTGGGGTAAACAAGAAGCATGTAGTATCCTTACCTAAAAGGAGTGCGGCGTGCCCTAATTTGTCGATTCCCTATTCTTTTTTTTCTCTTTTTTCTCCTAACATCCATTAAGAAACAATGCATGCTTATGCGAATTCTAAATAATCATTCACATGCTTTGTACGTGAGACCTAAAATGGCACGTGGGTAATTTATTGGAAACCATGAGCTTCAATATATGACATGGAATTAATAGTAGATTTAGAATTTCTTAACACGTATTTTGTATGCGATATTATAATACGATTACTTACTTATATAATGCTTTTTTTTTTATCTCAATAAACGTTTCATTGCTATCAAAATAAGAACAAAATCTCACATCCTAAGTAATTATTTTTTATATAAACAAATTCACTTGATTTTTTTGAAATCTCTCGATTGGCTATTGTTGGAGAGATAATAAAACAATCAATCAGATAAGGACACGTATCCAATACGAGTTGTCAATCGAGATGAGATATGTGTCACCATCCTAGGACCCGTTATCAGATGCCACCTCAACATACAATTAAAGGGGAAGGTTATCCCCGTGATCGCAGGGATAACCATGAGGCAACCACAATAAAAGGGGTTTCCTCATATATCGACCATGCATCGGCCATCAGGAAGACCTGGAGCTCAGATCTAGAAGCAATTATAAAAGGGTCATCGTCAAATCATCATTAGACAATCAGAATGCTTCCCTAACCGTGATCAACCCCTATTTACAAGGGATAAGATCATGCATGCACCAATTGGCCTCATCCAACAACCATGACTATCTATGTCTGCTAACATAATATCAGGGTTATGCCCAAGATCAACAAAACTGTTCAGATCATGCTTACAATCTGTCAAGACCCGCAACCCGCTCCGTGTCCTACTCCGTCTATATGATCCAGGAAATGGCACATGGGTTAGTGGGTTGGTCTATTATCTAAAAACCTCCATATCCTTTGTATATATGGAATCTCTAGAAGTTCCTACATTTTTTAGAATTCTTTTAGAAAGAGAGAATGTTCTAGACCGCTCTCCTAGAACATTCCTAACCGTTAATTAGATTATAGACACTTGTACATAATCTTAGCCATTCATTGTACACAATGGTGCCTATAAATAGGGATGGCTTCATTTGGCCAAGGCACTATGCAATCAAGCATTGTAAGAAGATCTTTACAATAGAAGTCCATCCTTTTAAAAGCCCTATTGTGTTCTCTACTCTCTTAGGCATACTTAGTTCTCAAGAAGGCTTGTGGGAAACTAAGTCCTGCACAGGTAGCTTAGTTACACTAAGGCTATGACATTTGGTATCAGAGCACGATTACGTGGGAGACGCTTGTGCAGCAGCATAGCCATCATGTCGAACAACTCAAAGGTGCACGACGTAGTGAACCATGAGGAGAATCTAGGAAGGGATGCAAATCCCAACACAGGAAAGAGCAAGAAAAGTAAGGACAAGTCCATAGACTTGATAGGTGCGAAGGAGGCACAACTACATCGCGTGGATGTAGTTACAGGCGAGACCCGAGACAGGGTCGATGCTATAGAACTGAATGAGGAGGAGCTCGAAGGCCACTTGAGAGAACTCAAGCAGGAGTTCAATGGCCGACTCTAGGGGCTCGACCAGACCCTACAAACCGTTCGTAGCACTACCGCACACTTACAAGGTGAGTCTGATGCTCTGAAAGCTCAAATAATGCAAACATTGGCTATCTTTGAAGCTCAAATGCAAGAAATGCGAACCGATTGAGCATTATGCAAGCAGACCATGGCCGGAAGAGCCATTACTTCCTAAGGAGGCACCTAAGGTAGATGTGCCAAAGCCAATGTCCTACAATGGACGACGAGATGCTCGAGAAGTCGATAACTTCTTGTGGCAGATGAAAAAATACTTTGAAGCAATCTTACTTAAGGACGAACCAAGGAAGGTGCAAACTGTCATTCTCTACCTAAAAGACACCGCTACTCTATGGTGGCATAGGCGGCATGCGGATATTGAAAGAGGTACGTGCATTATAGATACTTGGGATAACTTTAAGAAAGAGCTAAAGAAGTAATTCTATCCAGAGAATGGTACATTCTTGGCAAGGAGGGGTCTCAAAAGACTCAAGCAAACTAGGTCTATTCCGAACTATGTAAAGGAATTCTCAACACTCCTGTTAGATGTCCTAGTATAACTAAGGAAGAATTATTATTCAACTTCATGGATGGTCTCTAAGGTTGGGCTGCACAAGAGTTGCAATGACGTGGGGTGCAAGATGTCGCTTCGGCTATAGCAACGGTGGAGTCCCTACTAGAGTACAAAAGAAAAGAACCCTCTAAGCCCAAGAAGGCATAAAACGGTAGAGGTGGGGGAGAGTCGTCATCTAAAGAGTCCCATTTGAAGGAAGGATCGGATACACCCTCATCACACAAGGATGGTAAACCAAAGGATGATAGAAGAGATTGGAGAAATCCATCGAGCCCATGTTTCCTTTGCAATGGACCCCATTGGACAAGGGAGTGCCCAAAGAAAAAAGCACTATTGACTCTACATGAGGAGAAGGATGACGAGAATGAAGAAACCCATATGGGATCGTTACAATTAGCAGCTATCAAGGGCAAGAAGCTATCAAGGGCAAGATGACGGAGGTCAAGACCACCACCTCACAAAAGAGGTTGATGTACGTGGAGACACACATCAATGGTAAGCCCACTTGCGCTATGGCCGACACAGGTGCAACTCATAACTTTGTCTCAGCGGAGGAGGCAAAGAAGTTAGGACTAAAGGTGTCCAAAGAAGGGGGTTAGTTGAGGGTTGTTAACTTCCAAGCTCGTCCCATTCATGGCGTGGCTCGTGGGGTTGAGATGAGCATAGGAACATGGAAGGGCACCATGGACCTATCGGTGGTGCCTATGAATAATTTTCAAGCAGTGCTTGGCATGGAGTTCCTAAGAAAGGTAAATGTCATAACCATGCCCTCCATTAGCACAATATGCAACATGGAAGAGGGAGCTTCTTGCATAGTTCCAACAGTCCAAGGGACCAAGAACGGCCCCAATTTGCTATCAGCAATGCAATTGGAAAAGGGGGTCAAGAAAGGAGAGACAGCTTATCTTCTTACCTTGCTTGAGGAGAAAGAAGATAGGTCTGTCGAGACATTACTTAGGCCCATTGAAGAAGTCCTTGGAGAATTCAAGGATGTAATGCCGGCTGAGCTACACAAGAGGTTACCACTTAGGAGGGAAGTGGACAACGCAATTGAGCTGGAGCCTGGTGCCAAACCACCTGCCAAGGCACCTTACCACATGTCACCACTAGAGTTGGAAGAGTTAAGAAAATAGCTAAAAGACTTACTAGATGTGTCACACCGCAATTCTGGACTAACTAGTAGTGTGATGAACCGTCAATAAACCAACAGTTCAACTAAGATCTCATATAGGTCGTACCCACCATATCAAACCAAACACATTCTACAGTAATAATCAGAGATAATAAATAAGTAAGTAAAAGTTTTTATAATTAATGAACTAAGGTCTAATAGTGATATAATAAATATTTAATCCAGTTATCTCCAAATAACTCAAGACATAAAGTAAATGATCCATTACATGTTCCAGTACTCAAACATAACTAAACAAATCAAATACACATTGGTTGCACTCACACGACGGGTCGTGCACATCTTTCACAGCTTCTATGTCTATAGCCGCAATGTGTTCATATGATGGCACATTCACGTAATCTTCTACAGTAGGACCTACATCAACAACTAAAAATATTCGACGTCGAAAGGGTGAGCACACATCACGGCTCAATAAGCAAATAAAACAATGCACAAACATATGCATGCATTCAATTCAAATCTTTGGTCTGATTTTTAAGTTTGTAATATGCTATAGAAAAGATTGGGGGCCACCGCACCTCTATACATGAGTGTATGAATCCATCCAATGGATCAAATACCATTGTCGTCCCACATGCACCCACCATGGAATAGAAATAGAGCTAAAGTGTCCGGATTACACACCGCCAACACTTTCCCTGATGCCCTACCCATACCAACATATAAGCCCATGTTGGTAAGGATTTGTAAACTGGGCTCGCAACTAAGCAATCGTAATGCCATCTAATGTATCCAAGGCCTCACCCCAGCATCTCTCAATAAGTCCATAGAGATAAAGCTAAGGGCCCCCAGCAGAGTCAAAGACCACATTTTTTGAGACTACCTCCCCTGATGTCCTACGACATAATAGTTTCGCTAAGATAATGGTGATACGATGATGTCAGTGGGCAAGACTTGAGTATAGCTAGGGCTAGAATCTGGTGACCAGGCTGAACCATAAGGCCACGTCCTCCCCCTGATGCTCCACTCGCATCCAACACACTAACCACATATATACAATCACATGCCTATTACTAGCATCATCATCATCATATTATAAATAGACAAAAATAAAAATGCATGATTAAAATATAATAATAATATTATATGATATGTGAGATGCACATTACAAGCATACAAGCATAGAATCATTAATTGCATTGGACAAATAAAATAAAACAGTTTGTTATTATCCAATTAATTTAGATCTTTTTCCCTCACCTTTTAATAATATTTGATCTCCTCCCAAACCTTGTAATTCTCTTTGAATCAATCTAGCAACCTAGGAATTATATGAATTTAAGTTGGGCTTTATGTGTAATGTGTTACAATAATAAAAAATCGAAACAGATCACTAATAGGTGACTGATTGGTCCTATGGTCACATGCCTGTGTCAACCATACCACGTACGGTCGATCTCCTACTGTCGGACTATATGCGACCACACTTGCTACCATACGTTTCCTGAATCTTCCCGAATGGTTGTGGTCTACTCTCTAGTCAGCCTATGGTCTACAATCGCTATGACTATACGATTTCTTTGGTCAATATTACTTTCAGTCCGAGTTCTTCCTGAGTCGATTTCTTGGCTCATCACTTGGGTTCATCATAAGGTTATCCTATGGCCATTATTTATAGTTTCTCATAAACCATTATCACTAAACCCATCCCTCATAGTTATCCTTGACATTTATTAAAAAGATCACATGGATCATAATGGTTTGACATCTCCAATCTACAATAGAAACCTTATTCCATAAGATTTACATCTTCAGAGATGAGTTTCATACATTGGCTTACAGTAGAAAGCTGAAACCTTCTCTGCAAAACCTTCCTCTTAGTCTTCTTCTCTTTCCTTTTCTCTTCCTTCTCTTCCTCCCTTAGGTCTAGGGTTTGATAATGTTCCAAAAGAGTGAAAAAAAGGTTAAGGGACGTCCTTTATATAGAGAGAAACTCTCTATATAGAGCTCTTTAACAATAGGAAAAATATCTCCCTTTTATTTGAAAAGTTTTCAAACTCGAAGTCTGATTTGAGATCGTACGGTCGAACGTACGGTCACAAAATCCATTGACCATACATTTAAAAACATCGACCGTATGTTTAATTATTAGTAGTCTTCATTCCTCATCGTATGGTCGATCATACTTACTCAGGTAGTCGACCATACACTTAAATTTAAGTGTTTTTAAGTCGATTCACTTACTTGGTCTCATGGTCTTTCTTCACACGATTGGTCTACTCGATCCAGCAATAATGGGAAGACCTAGCATGACACGGTTAAACCGGGTTAGTGGAGTGCGGTCTTAAAAGATGCGGGGTTCATTCGTCCATCCAAAGCTCTATATGGTGCACTGGTCCTCTTCCAACGAAAGCATGATGGTTCGTTGAAGTTATGCATCGAACTACTGGACCCTTAACAAAGTAACTATCAAGAACAAATACCCTATTCCTTTTATCGATAGCTGACTTATTTGACCTACTTGGTGGAGCGAAGTATTTTCCAAGCTAGACTTGCGATTGGGATATCACCAAGTATGCATTGAGAAAGGAGATGAGGTTAAGATTACATGCGTGACGCGTTATGGGTCATACGAGTTCTTGGTCATGCCCTTCGGCCTCACCAACGTGCCAGCAACATTTTGTACACTCATAAACAAATTGTTCCACCCCTACCTTGACAAGTTCGTTGTCACACCCCAATTCTGATCCAACCAGAATGGTGTGAGTGAACCGCCATTGAACCAACGGTTCACACCAGGATCTCGAATAGGCCGTATCCACCCATACAAACCATTACACATAACTACAATCAGAATATAAATATACAGCGGAAGACTTTAAATAGAATGAACTGAGTATCTATTGATAATTTAAATAAATATCTAATTATTCAAATCAAACACATAATATAATATCTTTTACATCACTTTAAGCCAACCGAAAATAATGAAACAATTAAAAAACCCCCCCACACCTCACCAGAAAGGGCACTCGCATGAAGCATCATGCTCGTCCTCCCCTGCTTGTACATCCGGAGCAGACTACACCTCCATACGCCGGAGCGTTCACATATCGTCCACGGTGTATCCTGCATCAACATCTAAAACAATGTGTACACAAAGGGTGAGCTCACAACACATTTCGGTAAGACAATCGACAGTTTCACAAGATTATGCATGAGTAACAATCATTTTATGTTGTGGTCGGTTTTAAGTTTGCAATGTGCTATAGAAAGGTTTGGTGGCCCCGTACCTCTATACCGAGTGTGTGGCATCGCCGGAATCACCCTACCACCAACCCACATGCACCCATCATGGAATAGAGATAGAGCTAAGGTATACCCGCACCTCCCCGATACTCTACCCATACGAGTACCTGCCTCTTCGGCCGGGGCTCGCAACCGGGCCGCAACTAACCAATCCTATATGTCAACAATGTATGCTCTATCCCAGACCGTTTACGGCATAGAGATAGAGCTAGAGCGTGCGGCCGGGCCGGAGACCACAATACCTCACCTCCCGATACCCTATTCGCAACTAACCCACTAGGATAGAAACAATGCGCGGTGACCCTATCCCAACATAACTCCCTACGGCATAGAGATAGAGCTAAAGCATCGTGGACAAGCCGGTCGACTCGAATCCTCGGTTACCACATAACAATGGCCGGGACAACATCAATATCGGAGACCACCGTACCACGACCTTCCCCTGATACCCCACCCGTACTAAGCATGTTAAGACAGAATACTACAAAAGGTGCCAGTGTGGAGAGCGATCCCAGGCCCATGCCCCACTCCACACACCAACGAAAAAAATCACATGCCTAACAATCACATCCTATGAATGCATGAACAATAATAATAACTGAAAGTAAAGGATGGCATGTGAATATGCATAAACATCACATCATAGATATTCAATGATTAACAACGATTTCTGTCCATTAATTATTAGGTTTAGGTCGATTCCCTCTACGGCGCTCGTTCGATAACTTGCTCCACGTCGCAAGATCCAAACGATATGTCACAAAGTCCTACAATATTATTAGGGTTTCATTAGAATATATTGTTTAGGGTTTCACGTTGGTCGGAAACCAACAAAGATCACAAACTACCCTCACAGAGCTGACCGATGGCATGTACCGATCGTAGCTCTGTGGGAAAGACTGGCGACCGCTATGGTCAGTCGGTCCCCACAAATAACCTCCCGAGAGGTAGCGGTCGCAACATACCGGTCGCACTATGTGCACCCGGTATAGTCGACCGGTATGTCTCCGGAAGACCATACATGGGTTTTTCGCGTCGACGATCCCCTCCATGGTTTTCGGGGTTTCTCCTATCCATTCTAAGTCTGGCTTTGAGTTGGAGTTATCCCCAACTCATTCAGTCTCGTTTCGATGAATATCATCTCGAAACTCAAATCTAGGGTTTGACGGCAACTTAGGGTTTATTGGCCAATTTAGGGTTTTAGATCAATACCTACTTTGCATGGTTATTGATCCACCCACACAACTAACATAGGATAAGAAGATGGATTCAAGCACTTACCGTTGACTGGCGTAATGAGAACTTCGTCGAACGGTAATGGCGGCTCCTTCTTCTTCCTCCTAGCTCCTTCTCCTTTTCCACCTTTTTCTCTTCTCTAGGGTTTGCGAGAGACAATGGAAAAGATTTGAGGAGGGTTAAGGGCGTATTTATAGGCTAGAAATAGGGTTTAGTAACCCTACTAGGATTAGGAAACTTCTAGGATTCGAAATCAGGAAAGCGGGATCCGCAAAGACCAATTTCCAAATTCCCGCACATAGGCGTGCGGGGCCATACCGGTCGACCGGTACCAAGACCGGTACCATCGACCGGTATACCTAAACTCAGATATAATTGGTCGACTTTGGTCCGATTTTGTACCTGTTTGTTATCCGCTTGCCCCGTCTGGCTCGGTGATGATCGGAAGACCTGTCACAACACAAAACCAAGGTTTAGACCGGGTTTTAAGAGTGCGGGTCTTACATTCGTAGTCATTTACTTAAATGACATCGTCATATATAGCTATGCCTTGGAGGAACATATGGAGCATTTGAAGATTGTCTTCAAGGTGTTAAAGGACAACCAACTCTATGTGAAGAAGGAGAAATGTGCATTTGCCCAAGAGGAGGTAATGTTCCTTGGTCATAAGGTTGGGGGTGGTACATTAGCTATGGATGATAGCAAGGTACAGACTATCAAAGAGTGGGGTGTTCCTACAAAGGTCACTGAGCTAAGATCTTTCCTTGGCTTGGTAAACTACTATCAACGGTTCAAAAAAAAGGTATTCGACAAAGGCAGCCCCTTTGACCAACTTACTATATAAGAACAAGGCATGGCAATGGTCGGAAGCATGCCAACATGCCTTTGAAGAATTGAAAGAAGCGGTGATGGAGGAACCTGTGCTGGCCCTGCCTGACTATGGCAAGCCATTTGAAGTACACACCGATGCCACTAATTTTGCTAATGGTGGGGTGTTAATGCAAGAGAGACACCCAATTGCCTGTGAAAGCCACAAGCTCAACGAGACAGAGTGACGCTATATGGTCCTTGACAAGGAGATGACCACGGTGGTGCATTGCCTTAGGACATGGTGTCATTACTTGCTTGGCTCAAGGTTTGTCGTAAAGACAGACAGCATTGCCACTAGCTATTTTCAATCCCAGAAAATGTTAAAGTCCCAAACAAGCTAGGTGGCATGACTTTTTGGCATAATTTGACTTCAACTTTGAGTACAAGCCAGGGAAGGGCCAACTGTGTTGCAGATGCGTTGAGTAAGAAGGCGGAGTTGGCCTCTCTTAGCCAACCAGACGGAGTACTCCTAAACCTAATCAAGGAAAGGTTGGAGAATGACACAATGGCTAAGAGCTTGATCACCCTTATACGGGATGGTAAGACACGACGCTTTTGGGAAAAGGACGGCTTGCTCTATGCCAAGAAGAGAAAACTTTGTGTTCCTAAATGGAATAACCTACGACGAAACCTTATTCGTGAATGCAATGACACAAAGTGGGCTAGTCACCCAGGGCAACGGCGCACACAGGCATTACTAGAAGCAGCCTATTACTAGCCTCAGATGTGGGACAACATAGAGGCCTATGTGAGGACTTGTCTTGTGTGTCAACAAGACAAGGTGGAGCAACAACAACCAAGGGGATTGTTAGAACCACTAACCACATCGGAAAGGCCATGGGAGAGCGTACCTATGGACTTCATCAGCGTACTACCTACATCGGAAGGATGTGGCTCTATAATGGTGGTTGTTGACAGGTTCTCCAAGTATGCCACCTTTGTAGTAGCTCCTAGAGACAGTACAGTGGAAGAGGCGGCAAGGTTGTTCCTTAAGAACATAGTGAAGTATTGGGGTGTACCACATACGATCATTAACAATCGAGACCCTCGCTTCACGGGTAAGTTTTGGACAGAGCTGTTCAAGTTGATGGGTTCAGCTCTCCACTTCTCTACAAGCTTTCATCCACAAACTAATGGGCAGACCGAACATGTCAACAACTTGTTGGAGATATACTTGAGGCACTTTGTGAGTGTCAACCAGAAAGACTGGGCCAAACTGATTGATGTAGCTTAGTTTTCCTACAACCATCAAAAGAACGAGGCAACAAATCAAAGCTCGTTCGAAGTAGGACAACAACCTTTGACGCCACATACACTTATGATGGAATACACAGGGAGGAGCCCTTTGGCATTCAATGCTGCGAAGGAGTGGCATGGAAAGATGGATGTGGCCAAGTCTTACCTAGACAAAGCCACTAAGAGGATGAAGAAAAGGACAGACAACTAGAACATTTTATGGTAGGTAATTTAATTGGTACTAGTGAAGCTTGTGTCACAGCAGTTCAAGTCCCTAAGATTAGTGCACAAAGGACTGGTTCGCCGATATGAACATTTCAGATTGTGAAGAAGGTGGGTAAGGTATCATTTGAGGTAAAACTTTCTCCTAAGCTCAAGATTCATCCAGTTTTCCATGCGAGCATGCTAAATCCTTATCGTGGAGACATGGAAGATCCGAACCGTAGAACTTCAACTCGAGCACCTATGGGTGTTGTTACTTCCTATGAGAAGGAGGCTGAATATGCGATCACTGATAGAGTGATTAGAAGGCGAGACATTCCTCCTTATAGGGAATACCTAGTTAAGTGGAAGGGATTACCAAAAAATGAAGCAAATTGGGAACCATCAGATGCACTTTGGTAGTTCCAAAAGGTTATACAAAAGTTCCATGAGGATGATGCAACGAGGACGTCTACAATTTAGGTGGGGGAGAATTTCATGACCCACGACCCGCTCCATGTCCCGTTCTGTCTACATGACCCATGGAATGGCACATGGGTTAGTGGGTTGGTCCATTATCTAGAAACCTCCACATCCTTTGTATATATGGAATCTCTAGAAGTTCCTACATTTTCTAGAATTCTTTTAGAAAGGGAGAATGTTCTAGATCACTTTCCTAAAACATTTATAACCGTTAGATTATAGACACTTGTACATAATCTTAGTCATTCGTTGTACATAATGGTGTCTATAAATAGGGATGACCTCATTTGGCCAAGACACTCTGCACTCAAGCATTGTAAGAAGATCTTTGCAATAGAAGTCCATTCTTCTAAAAGCCCTCTTGTATTCTCTACTCTCTTAGGTTTACTTGGTTCTTAAGAAGGCTTGTGAGTAATTAAGTGCCGCACGGTTGACTTAGTTACACTAATGCTGTGATATTCGCTCCACTCCATGCCTCTCTATAAATAGATTCCAAAATAAGCTACTCGGATCATGAATTTTACACTCAATACTCTCGAATCAGGCTCTTCTGAAGCACCTCTTAAGTCCTAGGTCCTTCAGGGGATAGAGCACCCGGTAGGTGCTACCACATGGAGTCTAACTAATTCGAGAGTCATAGATTGAAACCTACAAAATAAAGACCTAAATGAATGCTTTAGGATATCACATTGAATGAAAACATGGTTATACCTAGGGGTGCAAATTTTACCCTGACAACCCAAACCCACCCTGAACCCTGGCAAGGTTGAACCCGGCCCGAACCCTGACAGGGCTGGGTTAGGGCCCAAATTTTGATCAACCCTGGCAGGGTTGGGTTGGGTTAGGGTTGACCCCTTGGGTTGAGCCCGGCCCAACCCGACCATATATATATATATATATATATATATATATATATATATATATATATATATATATATATATATATATATATATATATATATATATATATATTTGTATATATTTAAGTTATAGTTGTTATATGTATGTCATTTGACAATTTGTTGTATGTTTCAGGGCCAATCAAGGTCTATCCGACCATGAATCAGGGTTAATCCGGCCCAACCCAACCCTGTCAGGGTCAATCAGGGTAAGTGAGAGTTAGGGTTGTACATTTTCTAACCCTAACAGGATTGGACTGAGTTAGGGTTAAGTTTTAATAGTCAGGGTTAGGATTAGGGTTTTGAAAAACTCGGTCTAATCCGATCATATTGCAGCCCTAGCAGCCCTAGTTATACCACAAAAAAAAAAAAAAAAAATTTGAAGGTTGGGGGTGTGGTGATTCCCTTACTTTAACCCGATACATGTACCAACCATTCATGTGGATTGAAATGTGAAATCTGAAAAGTGTTCACTTCCAGCAAATGACAACTGGACAGTCAACTGGGAAGCCCATAACACTACCACGTTCCCTAAATAAGTAGCTGGGAAAGTTCAGGGTTTTTCTTCGCCTTTCTTTTTTGTTCTTCCACGGCAAAAGCCCGACAGATGCTTTCCAGTTTGGACCCTTCCCCCCAACCGTAGGATGATTTAGTGCTACCAAAGCGAACTTCGGCTCAGATGTGGCAGCTTTCTTAAAGTGTGGCAGCTTGTCTGGTTAAAATAAACAAAATATTTTGGGAGGACAACGTTGTCCCGGTAGCTCACCGACAGTCTCTCACAAGGGTGTATAATAATAGGGGTGATATAGTCATTTTATACCCATGTGAAAGGCTGAAGGAAAACGCTGTCAGACAGCAAGTATTTAATGAAACGATCACCCATTTAGAACGGCTTTTAAGGTTGTTGATTAAATAGATTCTTTTGTCCGCATGCAGACAGCAATCAGTGCCGGTCATAGTTCGAACCTTTGACTGAAAAAGCTAGGGAAAATTAACCTTATTATCTATTTTAAAGTTTGAAATTACCAATTTACCAATTATATGTTTAGATTTATATAATTACCTACCAAAAAAAATATTTGTAGTACAAAACTATATAAAACAGTACCATCTCTCATCATTAATAATATTTTTACAATTTTACCCTCACTCTCTTCTTCCTCCCTATTTCCATCCTCGCCACCACTTTTTCCTCCTTACTTATGGTTACTCCCTCCATCTTTGCCCCTGCTCACGTCCTCCCCCCCTCCAACTAGACCCTCCACTCTTGCCCCTAGCAACCTCCATGCCCAAGCTTTTCATCAACTTCTTTTTCATTTGCTGTGTGACGACTATTAGAAGGCATGAGAGAAGATGACCTTAATATTATCCTATAATGGGTTTCTCAACTAGAGGAAGACACTGGTGTTTCCTACTATCATGGGAGTATACACCCACCAATAGTGAAGAGACATGTGTTTAGAAGACCAACCAATGAGAGTGTGATATGTGTCCAAAGGCAGGCACCAATCATAGTCTAACATCTGTACACAAACAATAAGCTTGAGCTCGACTGTTAATCGGACTCCTCGAGGTCAAGAAGAATCCGACCTCCGCACATGGATACTATCAATACGAGTTCACAGAGGGCAGAAACATAAACGGCAAAATAGCACGGACGTATAGCTATCCCATGATCCATGTCGAACTGGAAACTCGTATGAGTTGTCAGGATAAGATCAAGTACGGTCATCTTCGCTAGAAGGTTGTATATAAGGCAATCCAATCCACAAAAACTTCTCCACAAAAAAGGGTTCAAGAGGTAACTACTTCTAGAGTAGGGACTACACACAATAACCACTTTCGTTGTGGCTCTGTGTTCCCGAATTTTACACAAATTAAACCTCATGGGCAAGTGTGCATTCATAATACAATTTAGTCGTCATTTTTCTCAAAAAGATAATAATAAATTCCTCTCTCCATCAGAACCATAAGACCATTATGCTAATTACTAAATTTGTTGAAGAGATGAAATATAACCAATTAAGGCATATCTGTTTGATCAATTGTAGATCGAGTAACGCAATAATATTGGAAAGATAAATAGGAGATGAGAAATCACGGGAAGGGTTGCGTAGGGTGATTGCAAGGGGTGGGAAAGGAGGGTTACGTTGTAAGGGAAGGGTGCGAGCAAGGAAAAAGTAGAGACAGTGACAAAAGTAGGCAAAGAAAAGTTGAAGAAAATGATAAAAGTAGGGAGGAAGAAGAAATTGAAAGTAAGATTGTAAAAAAATTATTGATGGTGAGAGATGGGTAAAAAATTATTGATGGTGAGAGATGGGTACTGTTTTGGATGTTTTCGATAGGGTTGTAATACCAAACGTAACTATAGATAATTTGATAAACATAAACACAACATAGTGGGTAGACTGGTAATTTGATACACTCAAACCCAAAAATGGGTAATCAGGTAATTTGACAAAAAAAAAAAGGAAGTTATCATTACTTTCCGAGATCCCTTACTCACTCACTCTCTCTCTCTCTCTCTCTCTCTCGATGTGGAATCTCTTCTCTGCATGGGCTAGCTACTATGCTGTGTAAACTCATGTGATTCCACTCACTCTCATCCTCATTTCCATTTATAATTACGTAAATTGCCATTACTTCTGTAAGGCTGCAGTTCCTGGTTCTTATGGATCCGGTTCTTATCCCTTCTGTAATCAGTGAACCGGCCACTTTCCATTCCACTTCCCACATATCTCTTCATTCTATCCCCTGCTTCTCACTGTTCACCTCTTCTACTGTAAGCCGCCATGCACCGACTTATCCTCCATCGTTCCTACCATGTACTCGAAGATGACCGTCTGATCTTCAAACATTTCTACGACCCTCCAACATGCAATCATTTCTCGCTTTGAAACCATAAATGCATACCCACGTGGATGTAATGTCTTTGTTATTCTCAACACGACCAATTGACCTTGTAATTTGGAAAAAGACCAAGGTCATTTTAGTAATCTTAATCCCATTAAAATAGATCCGAACGGCTATAGACTTTCAGAATCCTCGTTACGTTGGGCGAAGAAACGAAGAATTGATTGCTTCCATCTCCCCGTAAGCGGTAACCAGCATTACCTCCTTCTCTTTCAACCTCATCTTCAGCTTCTGCATCTTCGAATCTCTGATCACAGGTAGCTCTTTTTCTCGATTTGCTACCATGTCTCCCTTAATTTCATGCTATTTTGGGTAATGGGCAAAGATCAATGATGGAATCTCACAGGCCACATCGTAGCGGGAGTACCAGCAGCGAGATTTTCATCTGTTTCACTTCGAGGACCTCTTCATCATCTGCTTCATCTATGAAGATCTCCTCTAAATCCATCCTCAGCCCGGCTCGTACCGACAAGTTAAGAGAACCCGCACTGTCCCTCTCTTCGTCTCTTAGTCGAAGGCTTAGAAGCAATGGCAGCATGAAGGGTGGGCAGGCCTCGCCTATGTTCCCAACGGGAAACAAGAAGAGAGGTTCAGCATTTGAGAACCCGGAGCCATCGTCACCGAAGGTTACCTGCATTGGCCAGGTTCGTGTCAAGTCGAAGAATCAGGGGAAGAAGATGCGAACGAGATCGAAGCGAAGAGGGGAAGCGAGTTTCAGGAAAACAGAGCAGACCCAAGAGGGGATTCAGCAACACCACCATGAATGCTTGCCTCACAGGAATCAGAGATGGGTTCATATCCCCTTGACGATTTGTGAGGCTTTGAGGACTTTCGGGGCGGAGTTCAACTGTTTTCTACCTTGCCGATCATCGTGTTCTTCGGCACACGAGAGGCAGAAGGAAGAGAAGACGAGGACCGACACGACTTCGTCCAGTTCTTGCGGTGCTGTCTTTGCGAGGTGGTTGATGGCTATACAAGAAGGCGAGGAGGAGAAGAGAACAGAGATAAGGTTGATGGTGGGAGAAGAAAATTCATGGGGGAAAACAGATGCGGTCAATGTCGATGTGATGGAGATCGGTGAGAAAGGCGAAGTTGAGGAGATCGACGAAGAAGAGGAAAGCATCTGCATTCCACCCAGGAATGCTTTGTTGCTGATGAGGTGCAGATCTGAATCTTTTAGAATGTCTTCTCTCGCTAATCGCTTCTGGGATTCTCCCACCACAAAAGACGACGACCATGCCGATGCGGATGAAGACGACGAAGAAGACAGTGAAGAAGAAGATGATGATGATGGTGAAGGTCTGACTGGTGACGCAGAAGCAGGAGACGATGAGGAGCACAAAGAAAAAGAAAATGTTGAAGAAGTGAAGGTTGAGTTAGATGAAAAGCAGGGAGAGGAGGAAATGGATACTATAGCTCTTGGAGAACCATCAAATCCAGAAGAAAATGAAGATTCAGAAATGCAAGGAAACGCACCAGTGGCAACAGCTGAAGTGCAAGAAGGTGAAGAAAATCCAGAGAGTGGAGTAGAAGGCGACTCGGTCAAGGAAGAACATCATGATGCTCCGGTAATGGAGCATACAGAGGGACAAATTATGGAAAATGGATATTCAGCTGAAGCTCTCGAAGAAACAGAAAATCAAGAAAACGAGGCGACCGCAGCAGAACAAGAAACCAGTTCGCCAGACAGAATCATCGAAGAAGAAACAGAAGCAGAAGCAGAAGGGGAAGAGGGGAGAAGAGCGAGCTCTTCCTCTTCTTCGTCTTCTGCAGTCTCTGTAGATCCAACAGAAGTAGAAACAGAGGAAGGAGAATCAGATCAAGAAGCTGCAGAATTAGCAGAAGTTGCACAAATGGCTTTGGAAGAAAGAGTAGAAGACTTAAGGGAAGAGAAGGAGTCCGAAGATAGAGCTCAAAAGACAGAGACAGAAAAGACCCAGGAAGCGGAGATATGCGAAACAGAGCCGCCGCAGAACCAACAACGACAACAGCAAAACGAACCCCACGAAGACCAAAACAAAGACGGTCAAGTACAAGGACCAAAGAAGAAGTCAGAAGAGAGACAAGAAAGGTCAAAGTTGCCGGACTGCTTGTTGTTAATGTTGTGCGAACCCAAGTTGTCGATGGAGGTGTCAAAGGAGACCTGGGTCCGCAGCACTGATTTCATCAGGTGCCGCACTGAGAAACCAGTAGTCATCCCAAAGGACGACAGAGATGAATCGAGTAAGAGAGTGAGCACCGACTCTAATCCTCCGCAACAACAGCAACACCAATCTCTACAACAACAACAGGCGGCACAGAAGTCCTGTTCCAATCCAGCGCCGCCTTCAGCGGTGGCAACGCCAGCGCCGTCGATGGCAGCTATGATAGAGCAGAAGCTTGTGAACGCCAAGGCTTACGAACCGTTTGTGCTGACGCGCTGCAAGTCGGAGCCGGTGTGGAACTCGACTAAGCTCGCCCCGGAGGCTTGTTTCTGGAAGAACCGAAGGCTCGAGCCTCATCGTCCAACTACGCTAGGCGTCGCAGGCGTTGGTCTTGGCTGCTGAGTCACTGATTGGACCCCAAGCTAGCTCCGGCTTTGGCAGTTTGGTTTAATTTTGCTCAATCTCTGGTGTAGAAATCCTCTTCAGCAGATCTGCTTCTTGCCCGGGCGAGATTTCAACCGACACCTCTTGATATATTGGTAGACGACCGACTGATCTCCTGCCCTTGATCAACCATAGGACCTCTGTCGCAGGAGAGGCCTCAATCTCTGTTGTATCTGTCTAATCTATGTTGCTCAAAGCTCTGTTGTATCTGTCTAATCACAAATTTCTAATCTATTGTACATATTTCTTTGGTGATTTTACTGATTTTTTTTTCGTCTGAGTAACATCAAAAATTGATTCTTTCGTTTGTATTATCTCTCTTTATTTTTATTTTATTTTATTTGGTTGATAAACATAAATTGAAAAAGATACATGAGTGACAAGGGTATCAAATGGTCGGGGCGGTTGATCCGAATCTGTTCCTGTTTTATACCGGCATCACATCTGTTCTTCATAGGTTGCTGCTAGTACAATGTTCAGAGCAGCATTTCAGATTGCGAGTGCAATACCCCTCTCAATTAATTGGGCTTGGGTTTTCTGTAACTTTGTAGGCCCTGCAGTCTCATCTGGGCTGTTGAGAGCACATCTATAAGTTCACCAATGTAATCCAATAGCCTGAATAGGGTTGCAGGGGTTGCATGGCTGCAGAGGATCCAAGCCAAAGCTAATTCCTTTGAAAGCGCAAAGTTTTCCAAATAAAACTCACGTAGTTCTTGTTTGTGAGTAATGGTTTATATATAATCCGTATACGGTCACATTTGTTACAATATAGGAAATAAATCTTATCATGCCCCTTGTAAGAACTTGGAAAACCAGTTCTGAATGTATTTCCTATATCGTTTTAATACTATTAGGAGTCCTGTTTTTATAGTATTTGAATTACATATTGTACAAATCTTACAATTATCCTACAAGGTAACCTTTTGTAAATAAGTGTTATCTATCGTCATAATTTGAATTTAAATTTGAATGAAGATGCTCCATGTCCTCCTTCCTTGTAAGTGTTTCTTGATTATGAAACCCAACCTCTTGTGGATAAGAGTTATCCACTAACACGTCATCCTTCCTTGTAAGTGTTCTTTGATTGTGGGAACCAATCTCTTATGAATAAGAGTTATCCATTAACACGTCATCTTTTCTTATAGGTGTTCCTTGTTTGTGGGAACTAACCTCTTGTAGATAAGAATTGGTTGTCATTAAAATATTTGAATTTGAATCTGAATTTGAATCCAATGCATCTTTAACACTCCAACACAATCTCATCGGTCTAGAACAGATAGTGAGGTTGGTGCGTAGCTACGTGAACCATTGAATGGGCAACCCTTTTGTAAAGATATCGGCTAGCTGATCAATGGTTGGGACGAACCTTATGTTGAGAGTCCCATTGGCCACCTGTTCCGGACGAAATGGTAATCAATTTCAATATGTTTTGTGCGAGCGTGGAATAGGGGATTGGCTGCTAGGTATGTGGCTCCAATGTCATTACAGTACAACATTGGTGGAGAAGTAGAAATGCCAAGATCTGTCAGTAGTTGCTGGAGCCAAAGAAGCTCTACAGTGGCATTGGCTAGCCATTTATATTCAGCCTCAGTAGAGCATCTGGTAATAGTTCGTTACTTTTTTGAACTCCATGAAACCAAGTTTTAGCCTAAATAAAGACAATAACCACTGGTGGACCAGCGGTCCAGAGGTGAACCAGCCTAGTTGGCATCTATGTGGGTTCGCAGTTGATCTATAGTGGATGGCTGAATTTGAATGCCAAGATCAATGTTAGATTTGAGATACCAGAGGATTCTTTTGACAGCAGCCCAATGATCAATTGTTGGGTTTTGCATATATTGGCATACCCGATTAACCGAAAATGGTATGTCAGGTCTGGTTAAGGTGAGATATTGAAGTGCACCGACTGTGCTTTTGTACAACGTAACATCCTGAAAGACAGAGGCGGTGTCATGAGGTAAAGTGATGGTGGAGCATGGAGTGGGAAGTGGTTTTGCCACTACCATGTTGGACTTACGAAGTAGGTCCAATGTGTATTTGGCCTAGGATAAATGAATTCCTTTTCTAGTCTTCAATACCTCAATCCCCAAGAAGTAATGGAGCTCCCCAAGATCTTTGATGGCAAATTCATTGCTAAGACTGGTAATGAGCTGTTGAACCAATGCAGAGGTAGTTCTTGTTACAATAATATAGTTCATGTAGACTAGGACATAAAGCACTGGGTGTTCCTTTTTTTTTTTTTTTACAAACAGTGTTGTGTCCAATAGGGATGCAGTGAAACCTTGTGATAACGAAAAGTTACCAAGGCAATGAGACCATGCTCTAGGTGCTTGTTTGAGACCATATAGTGCTCTCTGTAAATGGCATACATGATTGGGATATGCCGGATCAATAAAACCTTGCGGTTGTGTCATGCACACAGTCTCGGTCAAGATGTCATTAAGAAAAGCATTTTGGATGTCAAGTTGGCGTAAAAGCCAGCCTTTGGAGACTACAATTGACAAAATTGTCTGAATAATAGTGGGCTTGACTACTGGGCTGAAGGTGTCAAAGTAATCAAGCCCTTTACGCTGGTGAAATCCCTTTGCAACAAGGCGTGCCTTGTACCTTGAGATTGTTCCATCTAATAATCACTTGATCTGAAATACCAACTTGTTGCCAACAAGATTCATATGTGATTCAGGTGGTACCAACTTCCACATACCATTCTGGAGAAGTACATTAAATTCATTGCTCATGGCAAGTCTCCATTTGTGGTCTTTATTGGCCATAGTGTAAGAGGTTGGTTCATCATCATTTGTAGGAGAGTGGTTAAAAATGCTGTAGAGAGAGAGTGTTTAGTAGCATGAAGATTCATCTTGGTGATTGGTTTCCTAATACCAAGGCTTGAGCGGGTGACCATGTGAGGAGGTTGTGTAGGGTGTATAGGGGTAGATATAGCAGGATCGGGTTGTGCATGCATTAGAGGGGATTGGATAGGATCGGATGAGGATTGGGGCTGGGTTATTGTAGAGGGAGTATTGGTTATTGGATGCTGAGAGAGGATATTGTCATGGATAATAAGAAGGGGTGGTAATGGAGGAGATGGGGTGGGTGATTTGGGGATGAGACTGGCATATGGAAAACAATGCTCATTAAATGTAACATGATGGGAATGTAATTTCTCCCTATTGTCGGATCAAAGCACTTATACCCATGATGTTTACTAGAGTAACCAATGAAGATGCATCTAGTAGAACGAAGTTCCAATTTGTGCTTGGTGTAGGGTATTAACAAAGGGTAACAAGTACAACCAAAGATGCGTAAAATGGTGTAGTCTAGCTAGCGCTGAAACAAGATGGCAAATGGAGACAAATTTTGAAGAACCATTGTACGCAGTCGATTAATCAAGTATACTGCAGTCTCAAATGCCGCAGGCTAAAATTTCATAGGAATAAATGCTCGGGCCATTAAAGTGAGGCCGGTTTCAACAATATGTCTATGCTTTCGCTCCACACATCCATTTTGTTCAGACGTATGTGGACATGAATAGAGATGGGAGATTCCCATAGTTTGGAAAAAGGTATCAAATGATTGATACTCTTTCAAGCCATTTGATTGGAAGTATTTAACCTGATAATTGAAGATATTTTGAACATGTGCATAGAATTGTGAAAATATAAAAAATACCTCAAATCGGCTCATAATAGGATATACCCAAGTAAAGTTACTGAAATCATCTATAAAACTGTTGTAATATTTAAAACCATTCACAGATGGCACCGGAGAGGGTCCCCATATGTTCGAATGAATTAGATAAAATGGATAAGGAGCACGAAATTTATTTAAACTAAATGGCAACTTGTGAACCTTGCTGAGATAACAAGCTTCACAAAATGTCGAAGAAGATAAAGTAGTGGCTGGCACTGCTGAGTGATGTAGAAGGTACTCCAAATATTTGGTGAAAGGATGACCAAATCTGTCATGCCAAATAAAATTTGGTACCAATTTACCAATGTGAACTTCAGGTAGCTTATTCTTCATGGATTATGATGGAAGAGCCAATGGTAGAAAGTAAAGACCACCGTCAGTTCGACCTCATAGGAGGGTATTCCCCATTTTGAGATCCTTCACATAGCAACAATTTGGGTGAAACTAAACCAATACTTGATTATCAGTAGTAAATTTACTTACAGATAACAAGTTCTTGGTAATTGATGGCACATGTTAAACATCATTAAGTTGTAAACTTTTAGAAGGAGTTTGCAATTTTGCTTTGTCAATATTTAAAATTTGCAAACCTGCACTGTTGCTGACACGAACTTGGGCAGTACCGTTGCATGGTTGACTGTGAACCATGTTACCAAAATCAGTAATAATGTGATGTGTGGTACCTGAATCAGAGTACCAAGCAAGTTCAAATGATGTAATTGGTGTAGCTATAAAGGCCTCAGGAGCTGGTGGTGGTTATGGGATAGCTTGGTAGGGTGTTTGGTAATTCAGATTGAATCGACTGTAGCATGTTGGTGCACTATGATTTGATAGATGTCATATCTAATAGGTTGTAGAAGGAGAAGGCAGCAGAGGTAGCTATTGATGAGAATAGTGGCCTCTTCTACGCTGGCCATTTCATCCACGTCCACCCCTATTTCCACATCTTCGATTAGTATAGAATTGGGGGGAAGTACAGGTGACCTGAACCCTTAGTGGTATTATGGGCTTCAATGGGAGAAAGCTCCATGTGGGAGGACCGGTGGTCTTTGAGAAGCTTTTAACTGAGAAGGAGACCAATGAAGTCATCAAGTGCCAACAGATCCAAGTGAGTAGTAATAGAGGTCACAAAGGAATCATATTCAGCACCAAGGACTCAGAGAATGCTTAAAATAATATCTGGGTCAGAGACTGGATGAGTAGCGGCAGCAAGGTTGTCGATTAAACCTTTGATGCACTGAATGTACTCTGGCATAGTAGTGTATCCTTTTTCAATTAGAATAATTGGTACTTTAGTTGCATCACTCTTGCTTGGGAATGAAAAGCATAGACCTTTGCTAGAGTGATCCACACAACATAAGAGGTAATGAGGTTGACTATTTAAGCCAGTGTACTCTCAGTGAGAGAGGAGATAATCCAGCTGAGCAAGATTTGGTCTTATTTCTTTGAAATATGTTAAATTTAGAGTAGGAACATTATCAGTAGTGGATTCAGGAGAAGGGGGTAAAACCATGGGTAGAGAGGGGTTGGTGTCATCAACAAATCTGTAGAGATAATGTGCATGCAATAAGGGCATGAACTGTGACTTCCGTAATAGATAATTGGTACGATCCAATTTCACTGGAAGGAGGGAGACTATATTGGATGGAGCGAGTTGAATAGGAGCAGCGGTGGTGGAAGATGGGGTAGCAATAGTTGAAGTTGTAGAGGCACTCATTATGATTCGGTAGGAATTAGTCATAGGGCTCTGATACCACGTATTAACTTGAAAAATCAGTTGTAATTGTATTTCCTATATCATTTTAGTATGATTAGGAGTCTTGTATTTATAGTATTTGAATTACATATTGTATACATCTTACAATTATCCTACAAGGTAACCTTTTGTAGATAAGTGTTATCTACTACCATAATTTGAATTTAAATTTGTAATCTAAATTTAAATGAAGATGCTCTACGTCCTCCTTCCTTGTAGGTGTTCCTTGATTATGAAAACCAACCTCTTATGGATAAGAGTTATCCACTAACACGTCATCCTTCTTTGTAGGTGTTCCATGATTGTGGGAACCAATCTCTTGTGGATAAGAGTTATCCATTAACACATCATCTTTCTTTATATATGTTCCTTGATTGTGGGAACCAACCTCTTGTAGATAAGAATTGGTTATCATTGGAATATTTCAATTTGAATTTGATTTTAAATCCAATGCATTTTTAATACTCCTTATGTCGGTATGAAGAAATCCAATGCATGTAGTTTACTATGTCCACATACTGATGTATTGGTGTATGTGCACAATGGATGATAGCCATTGGATTTTCTCATGCCGACATGAGGGGCATGAAAGGATTTGAATCTTACATATAAGATTTAGTTTGATTGGACTCTTTCGAGTCTAATATACACCTATATTTAACTTATCGTGGGATTCTCTATATCACATGTGAGAGTCCTATGCATAAACAACTCTTATACTGCATGTAGATGATCTTGGTTAAACTTAGAGTCTCTAAGCTTGTGGGTTTCTCATTTGATTTCCTCCTTTAGTTACGTGATCATCTGTAACCTTAATACACCCCCTCAAGCATAACTGGGGAGTACGGACAGTAAGCTTATCCTTGAAATGTTGAAACCGTGGTGCAGTTAGGGGCTTGGTCATGATATCTACAATTTGCTCAGCAGTATACAAGAACCGTACATCCAAGGTCTTCTTTAGCAATTGGTCTCAAACAAAGTAATAGTCGATTTTGGTGCAAGCATGGAGGATTGGGTTGGCAGCCATATATGTGGTGCAAATGTTGTCGCACAGAATGACAGGTGTGTTGGATGGAGCATAGCTAATTTCATGCAATAGGTATTGAATCCACATCCCTCGAAGGCTGTATTTGCTAGCCCTTTGTATTTAGCCTCCATGCTTGACCACTATAGTTGGTTGTTTCTTTGAGCTCCATGAGATTAAGTTGCCCCAAAGCACACATGTCACACCCCAATTCTGAACCAACCAGAATGGTGTGAGTAAACCGTCATTGAACCATCAATTCACACCAGGATCTCAATAAGACCGTATCCACTCATACAAATCATTGCACATAACCACAATCAGAATATAATAAATACAGTGGAAGTCTTTAAAGAAATGAACTGAGTATTCAATTGATAAATTTAAATAAGTATTCAATTATCCAAATTTCAAACGTAGTTAAATATCTTTACATTACTTTAATAAAATAACTAAAACAAATAAAATAAAGTCAAAGGTACACGCAGAAAGGGCACTCGCATGAAGCGTCATGCTCGTCCTCTCCTGCCTGTACGTCCAGAGCAGCAACACCTCCATACGCCGGAGCGTTCACATAATCGTCCACTGTGTAACCTGCATCAACATCTAAAAACAATGTATATACAAAGGGTGAGCTCACAACTTAGCTCAGTAAGACAATCAGACAATATATCAATATTATATGCATGAGTAACAATCATTTTATGCTGTGGTCTGATTTAAGTTTGCAATGTGCTATAGAAAGGTTCGGAGGCCGCCTCACCTCTATACACGAGTGTGTGGAATCGCACAGTAGATCACACCACCACCGACCCACATGCACCCATCATGGAATAGAGATAAAGTTAAGGCATCCACTACCTCCCCTGATACTCCACCCATACCAATACATAAACCTCTACTGGCTAGGGCTTGTAAACTGGACTTGCAACTAACTAATCCTATATGTCATCACTGTACACTCTATCCCAGCACAGCTCCCTACGGCATAAAGATAGAGCTAGAGCGTGGTGGCTAGGCCGGAGACCATAGTGCCACGACCTCCCCCTGATACCCTACCCGCACCAAGCATATTAAGACAGAATAATATGCAAGTAGACCCTATCCCAACATCACTCCCTACGGCATAGAGATAGAGCTAGAGCGTGGTGGCTAGGCCGGAGACCACAGTACCATAACCTCCCCTTGATACCCTACCCGCACCAAGTATGCTAAGATAGAATACTACAAAAAGGTACCAGTGTGAGGAATGATCCCAGACCCTAGGCCCGTCCCATTCCACATACCAACGAAAGCAATCACATCCTAGCATAGCGAGTATGCATGAACAATAATAATAGCTGAAAGTAAAGGATAAAGGATGACATGCAATATGCACAAACACCAATCCACAAATTCATTGTTATTTACAACAGTTTACTGTCCATTAATTATTAGGGTTTAGGTCCGATTCCCTTACCTGATGCTCGTTTGATAGCTTGCTCCACGTCGCAAGATCCAAACGTGCTATCACAAAGTCCTATACAACATCAGGGTTTAATTAGAATAGGTTTACGTTGGTCGAAAAACCAACGAGATTACAAAAATACACTCACAGAGCTAACCGGTTGCATGTACCGATCGCAGCTCTGTGGGGAAAACTGGTGACCGGTATGGTCAACCGGTCCCCACAGGCTACTCCCTGAGAGATACCGGTCGCAGTACCGGTCGCATGACCTACGACCGGATGGTCGATCGGTATGTCTCCAGAAGACCATACACTTGATTTTTCGACTGCCGTCGATCATTCTCTATTGATTCCAGGGTTCCTCCTACACATTCTAAGTCTGAGCTTTGAGTTAGAGTTGTTTCCAACTCCATTCAAGTCTAGTTTTGATGGTATTCATCCTAGAACTCGAATCTAGGGTTTAACGACTAAATTAGGGTTTGACGGCAAAGTAGGGTTTAGGTCAATACCTGCTTTGCATGATATTGATCCAAACAACCCAACCATCCTAGAGTCATAATGTGAGAGGAAGGGTTTAAATACTTACCGTCGACTGGCGTAAGGAGTGCATCGTCGAACGGCAACGGCGGCTCTTCCTTCTTCTTCCTAGCTCCTTCTCCTTTTCCAATCTCTTTCTCCTCTCTAGGGTTTGTGAGGATCAATGGAAGGGATTCTAGGAGGCTTAGAGGGGTTTAAATAGGCTAGGAATTAGGTTTAAAAACCTCTTAGGATTAGGAAAGTCTTAGGATTCGGAATTGGAAAAGTGGGACCCGTAGAGATCCCATTCCGGATCTTGGTAGTCTGCTGTACAGACCATACCGGTCGACCGGTACCATCGACCGGTATGAATAAAATTCATACTTCAGTTGGTCTGTTTGGTCCGATTTCGTACCTGATTGTCATCCGCTCATCTCGTCTGGGCCGGTGATGATCGAAAGACCTGTTACGACATGAAATCAAGGTTTAGACCGGATTCATGAAGTGCGGGTCTTACAACACACAATAGCCACTTGTTGATTTTCTATCATTGGGATAGCCTGCCCAATCGACATCAGTATATGCCACAAGATCGAGTTTACCCATTGGTGAGATAATGAGGCCATAGTGAATTCTGCCTTTGATGTACCGTAGTAGGCATTTGACAGCAGCCCAATTGGCCATAGTAGGACTTTGCACCAACTGGCAGACCTTGTTAACTAAGTATGACAAATCGGGTCTGGTTAATGTCAGGTATTGTAATGCCCCAATAGTGCTCCGATATAGAGTGGGATCTAGAAATGGATCCCCTCCGATTTAGTCATTTTCTATCCAAATGGTGGCATGGAGAGGCACATGGTTTGCTATCGAC